>CM042153.1:37377109-37432109 GCA_023376005.1 Doryteuthis pealeii
TCTCTCTCTCTCTCTCTCTCTCTCTCTCTCTCTCTCTCTCTCATCATATTTTTCTGCGTAACATGTCCCTTTTCTTCCCTTTCTTTCTTTATAATAAAAACGAAATGGTCTATTATCTAGCTGAGGTAACGACACTCATAAGAAATAAGAATTTGGCAGATAAGCAACACAAGATAACCAGGATTTAAATTTTTGCTGTTCAACTTGGTTGATTTGAATGGTCTCATTTTTAACCAGAGGGTGTTAAAAGATAACGGTCGTACAATTAAGGGACACGAGTATTATTAGTTTTGTATAAGAATTTGGGTGTCTTTCTTGGTGAGGCTTAGAACTTTCTGAAAGTTCCTCGTGTAAATAAATGTTCTGTTTTTCTGCGCCTGGATCTCAACATAGGATTGGGCAAGGTTGTGTGGAAGACCAGCAATTGCCCATTTTGAGGGTTCTGCAGTTTTCATGACAATAATGTTGTCCAAGGGAAGGGCAATGCGCTATACAACATATCTGTATATATATTTACCAACCCCTCCGCACGAGCAGGATGCGACACAAGGTCAATTTCTTAAGCGGAGTTTAACAGGTTTGAATTCAGAGTTTTCCTTCTCCTAGATCGGTTGCCTAACCAAGGTTAAAGAGCCCAGTCTGCCCTACTATTTACCCATAGCTGGAAGGAGAGTAGGATTCATACCTTTCCCAAGGGTATTAGCGCAAAGTGAAATGCAATTGCCACGTCAAGGATTTGAACTCGGGGCGATGTGTCCATTTCCCATGACATCTGTAAACACTGCCATAATGAGAAATTAAGTTACATCATCATTATCCTCATCATCAGGTCGTGCTGGCAGCACGGATGTCCATGACAATCTCTCGATAACCGTCCTGTCAGACATCGTCTCCGGGGGATCCTCCGTACAGCATTTGGAATCTGTACAGAGCTGATCGATGTAGATCTTCACTGGACGGCCCACACTCGCGGGCCCATGTTAATGTTTCCATCGGAGAACATCACTTATGAGTTCGACCTTGCTATTCCAGCAGTATCCAGCATGTCTTGTTCGTCTTACTCAAACGGTTTTTTGTGGTAGAGGTCAAGTGTCCGTATAGTGGCATTCTATTGGGGTGTTGTTTCAACGCGCGCAGTTTACTATTAAAAAAATGTTTACTATAAAATTGTATTGGACATTGATTTTTACTATAAAAATGTATTGGTCAATGATTTTTACTATGAAAATGCATTGGAAATGATTTTTACTATAAAAATGCATTGGACAATTATTCTTACTATAAAAATGCATTGGACAATGATTTTTACTATGAAAATGCATTGGACAATTATTTTTACTATAAAAATGCATTGGACAATTATTTTTACTATAAAAATGTATTGGACAATGATTTTTACTATAAAAATTCATTGGAAATTATTTTTACTATAAAAATGCATTGGAAATTATTTTTACTATAAAAATACATTGGAAATGATTTTTACTATAAAAATGCATTGGAACATGTGCAACTTCCATCTAGTTTATTCTTTAGGCACCTCGTTAGGGTCCAAGTGGTTTAGCAATATATTAGACAGATAATTATTTCAACAATATTTTGGGCACCTTAAGTGGTATAATAGTTAGCAAGCAGGATTAGCAGAGCACTGTTAGTGCGTTCAATTCTCTCCGGGTCTTCTATTCTTCTGGCCTTGTGCCAACCACAACCAAGCAAAGCTTAGTAAACAACTAGGTAACATGTTAATAAAACTTCCAAATTTAAATGATAATCTTACAAATACAAGAAACATGTTACCATCACAACGACATTTTTCACGGTGCAGTAGTGAGACGAGGTTGATTTATACGTGACTAAAAACTTCTTATAGGTAAGTGTATGTTAGGTGGGGTGGAATTTTTATAAGTCAACCTGTTAATAATGCCTCGGGTTACCATAACAATGGAATTTCTCATTACTATGTTAATGAAACGAGGTAGCGTGACCATATATATATATATATATATATATATATATATATATATATATATATATATAATCATAGCTCTATGTTTATGATATATTGAGCAATCTTAAAAAAAAAAAACTCATGCTACTGCAGCGGAAACTCTAAAGAGGCACTCGGACACCTTATATAATATATATATATATATATATATATATATTATATATATATATATATATACGTGTGTGTGTGTGCGTGTGTGTGTGTGTGTGTATTATCACGTGGTGTTTTATATGTAATTATATGCGTGAAAAATAACATGCATCAAATTTTATTCATATTCGCCCCATCGTGGTGTAATGGTTAGCAAGCTAGCTTCACAGATCCATTACTACTGAATAACGAGTTCATTTCCCGCTATATCCCCTATACGTACGACCTTGTGTCACATCCTACCCATGGCAAACGGGTTAGGTAACTATCTATGTGTGTGTGTGTGTGTGTGTGTGGTGAGAGAGAGAGAGAGAGAGAGTTTTGTGTGTTTGTATATGTATCTAAAATCCCGCTGTGTTTTATATGTAATTATATGCGTGCATTAACACGTGCTTGAAATTTTATTCATATACGCTTTTGTATGTGTGAGCGTGTGAGTGCGTATGCCTGTATGTGTGGGTTTGTGGGTGTGTGTTTGTGTGTAAGTGTGTGTATGTTTGTATGTGTGTGTTTGAATGTTTATGGAGTCTGATTATGTATGTGTGTATGTGTGTTAGTGCGTGTTTGTATGTGTGTGTGTATACTAGCATACATATCCGGAAAACTTGCTCTTGAATTATGAAATTAAAACACGCTAAATCAGTTGTTCATAATCTTTTCTAGTCCAGACCCCCACCAAAACATCTCAAATAATTTAATATAGCAATAGACACCCACTGTTAATAATCTTTTCCACAAGTAGTTTTAGGTTGAAGATCAAAAGACAAGGAAGACTTCTAAATTATCATAGAACAACACTAAGATTCTGAAAAGAGCAATATATAAAGTCTATGAATATCTAACAAGAATACTAAGTTGTAGAATCGGCGGGGCGGCCTAAAGTCGGTATCGGCCTGACAGCGAGGGAGTATATCCCCTTTTCACTAGCACTAGACCAAGGAGATTATTTTAGCGTCTGATGTGGAGCGCCATACCAGCCATCAGCTCATCACTTTATCGCACAGATCCCTGTGCTACTCATACACTGAGTTGGTGAGGGCCAGTATCGAACCTTGTGATTCATAGGCTGAGGCTCTACTGACTGAACTAAACCGACCCAAGATGATGTACTGATGCTAATATAATGATTATAGTTAGTGCAAATTTTGTAGAGAAAGTTGTGAATTACGAAATACATCAAATCAATGTTGAACACATCTGAAGATTTTTTTAAATAATCAATTAAGAATTAACTAAATTCAGTTCTAAATTATAGAAAGCTTTTTACTCTTCACTCTGAATTTCAAAATTCCACCCCATCCACCCAAATAAAATAATCAAATTAACCCCACACACTGTGGAACATGGTCCCCCACCTTAGAAATCACTACATTGAATTCTTCTGTCAAATTTATTTAAGAAACTTGTTTATTCGTTCTGTTCTATTAATATATATATATATATATATATATATATATTATCTATCTTATTATAATGGAGATTGTGGGTTTGTCTGTCTGTAACCGAAACTATATTATTATACAAGTCACAATTCCTTTAGTCATTTACATCATATTCTCCATGATTTTATTTTTATTTAAACCTCAATTATTAATAAAATTGTTTTACATTACTTACACTGTTGACCATATCTACATACTAATGACATGCAATTGTATTTATATATACAATAAAATAGAGGTTTACAGTGTGAATGGGAAGGCTAATTTGCATATTGATCTTAAAAAATTGATTTTAATAAATATATACTTAGTATTATTGATTTCTAATTGTTTGGTTTTATCTTATTGAATATGAGCAAAAATCTCTTCAATAAATCTTAAAAGAAATCCCTTAACAAGAAGAAATAACTGTAATATTATTCTTTACTTCCTATTTTAACTAAACAGTTTAATTAGGAAAATTTACCAATGAAAGACGGGAGTAACGGAAAATGATGGAAGAGTTAGTTTCAAAGTTGTTCTATTTTTCAATCATACCCCCCTCTGTTCAAAATCTTTTTATCTACATTCTTATTCACTTTCATTAGCCTTTCTAATTTAATATGATATTTTATTATAAAATTTAACTAAAATACTTGCAACCGGAGGGTGCATATATTTGCTAGTATATATAATATATATATATATAATATATATATATTATCTATATATATTTATATATATATTATATGTATAATATATATATATATATTATTTCATTTCATTTGGTTATTTAAAAATAATAATAGTTTGAATAATGTACACATGGAAAACTCCTGACCGAAACACGTGTAAGTAAATTTGATTAAAATATCCTATATTATCCATTCTATACTTTCTTTCCTTTATTCATTTTTTCAACATATATATATATATATATATATATATAATATATATATATATATATACCATCGAAAAAGTATATCCACCTACAGGGCCAATAAGCAATTTAAGAGTTCCTAAAACAATTCCCTGTTTTAAAAAAAAGTCACAACACATACTTGGTTCAAGTAATACCGAGTATTATTAGTGTACTATAACAACGAATTTTCGCATCATTCAAATTCCTCCATATCTATTCTTATAATTAGCTTGGGGCATTGTGTTTATATTGGTTTGTTGATTGGTATTGAAGGCGATCACAATGCAAATGTAAAGAGATAACTATGATGTTACTCGTCTACCTTTGATTTATTGTCTTAATATTTCGGGATAAAGATACCTTCGTCAGAACATTTCCGAAAGCTAAGCTCTGGAGCTGTTACCTTGTTGATAGGATTTGTCCATTCTTTTATATGCCTGGTGATATCTTCCTTCAGATTCCCTGCGTGTGTATGTGTAAATGTGTGTGTGTATAAACACACACACATTTGCGCGTGTGTGTGTGTGTGTGTGTGTGTGTGTGTGTGTGTGTGTTTATGTGCGTCTGTATATCCAACAATGTCTTAGTAGCATTCCAGATTTGTCCTATCTTCTTTTTTTTGAGGGAATAAGGCAGGAAGGGATCTTTATGCCGAAATATTAAGAAAATAAATCAAAGGTAGATGAACAACATCATAGTTACCTCTTTACACTTGCATTGTGATAGCCTTAAAAAAAAACAATAAACCAATATATATACACACATATATATATATATATATATATATATATATATATATATATGCGTTAAGGTAGTGTGGACATAGAGTTAACACCTGGTTACTCACAGTTTCTCGCCTATGCATTTGAATTGTTTTCTATTTATTTAGATTCTAGATTAGGCGTTTTGGATTTTTTGATTGCATTAGCTTAAAAAGATCGAGAAATCTGAAACATGTGTTGTCTACTGTAGAACCGAAATGAATAGAAAAGAAAGTCAACACACTTGCGGACAGTATATATATATATATATATATATATATATATATATATATAATATATATATAGAAGCGCGTGGTTAAAATCACGGGAAATGGACTCGACGCCCCGAGTTCAAATCCTGGACGTGGTAATAGCATTTCACTTAGCGCTAATACCCTTGGGAAATGTATGAATCCTACTCTATCTCCAGCTATGGGTAAATAGTAGGGGAGACTGGGCTCTTTAACCTTGGTTAGGCAACCGGTCTAGGAGAAGGAAAATTCTGAATTCAAACCTGTAAAACTCCGTTTAAGAAATTGACCTTGTGTCAAATCCTGTTCGTGCAGAGGGGTTGGTAAATATATATATATATATATATATATATATATATATATATATATATATATATCATGTGCAGAAGAGTAAGACACGCCAGCAAAAAGAGTATTTCCCTGTTATGACACTAAACTGCATCTGGTGGTGTGGCTCCAGGTTTTGGGCTCTGGGGAATGTGGAGTACCCCTTCATTGCCATTGCTCCCATGTCAACTCTGACCCGGAGTGTTAGTATCTGTTACGGTCCAATCTACTAGTCAAATAACCCTGTTTAGAAATTATTAGTATCTTATAGGTATACTTGATATATTCGTATTAAGAATAATTACTTAAAGCTGTAATTGTTTACTAAGGATTAGTAGTTAAAATTATTATAGATTATCATTAAATAGAAATAATTACTTGAAATCATATAATTATTAGTACTAGCAAATATATGCACCCTCCGGGTGCAAGTATTTAAGTTTTAATATAATAAAATATCATATCAAATTAATGAAACTGAATAAGAATGCAGATAAAAAGATTTGGAACAGAGGGGGGTATGATTGAAAAATAGAACAACTTTGAAACTAACTCTTCCATCATTTTCCACTACTCCCGTCTTTCATTGGTAAATTTTCCTAATTTAACTATTTAATAAAAATAGGAAGTAAAGAATAATATTACAGTTATTTCTTCTTGTTAATGGAATTCTTTTAAGATTTATCCCCGAGATTTTTGCTCATATTCAATAAGATAAAACCAAACAATTAGAAATCAATAATACTAAGCATATATTTATTAAAATCAAATTTTTAAGATCAATATGCAAATTAGTCTTCCCATTTACACTGTAATCCACTATTTTATTGTATATATAAGTACAATTGCATGTTATTAGTATGTAGATATGCTCAACAATCTTAATGATGTAACACAATTTTATTAATAATTGAGGTTTAAATAAATAAAATCATGGAGAATGTGATGTAAATAACAAAGGGAATTGTGACTTGAATAGTAATATAGTTTCGGTTACAGACAGAAAAACACACAATCTCCATTATAATAAGATTAATAAGGAATACGTGCAAAATACGTGCAAATTATTTGTATTTGATGGAAATACTTGATTTTATATTACTGTGTGCAAAAAAAAAAACTGTTTAAAAACATTTCTGACCACATAGTCTTCTGAACGTGGATATTTTTGTAGGCATCCAGGTAAGAAGCTTTAAAAGGGTGATGTCCTGGTTATGACACTAAACTATATCTTGTGGTGAGTCTACAGTTCTGGAGACCTAGGGATGGAGTCATCCATTTGTTGCGATTACTCCCAGGTCCACTCTAAGCCGAAGTGGTAGTACCTGTTCAGGTTCCATCGGTGGGGCAAATCAATCTGCTAGAAGACTGTTAGTGTGAGATTGGCATACTTGAAATTATACAACTGTGTACGAACAAATTATCATTTCATTCATTGCGAGTTTTTCACAGCAACGTTTCACTGGAGACTGAGTGACAGCAGGTCTCATCTGGTCTCTATAAAACTTCTGAGTATTCTAGTTGATCTTAACAATGCTGTGGTTTGTATAGTCTGTATTATTCCTCTGGTTTCCAATTTCTACAGTCTCTTTTCCAAGCCGTTGGGAACCGTTTCAACCGCATCAAATGGTATCACTGTCACTTTCATGTTCCACAGCTTTTTCAGCTCTCTGGCAAGATCTAAGTAATTGTATTATCATTATTACTAGCAGGGCCTGTGTATATACCAGAGTATGATAATTTAATAATTACAACGTTTGATATATTTACATAAGAGCTATTGCAAATACTTCTGTATGTAAAAAGTATAATAATCTTTATTTAACTCTCTCTCTCTCTCTCTCTCCCTCTCTCTCTCTCTCCCTCTCTCTCTCCCTCTCTCTCTCTCTTTCTCTCTCTCTCTCACACACACACACAATCTCTCTCTCTCTCTCTCTCTCTCTCTCTTCTTTCTTTCCTTCTTTCCTCTTTTCATTATGTTCAATTTAAACAGACTAGCGTTATCAATTCTACGCACTCCCTCTCTCTATCTTTGCTCTACTCTTTATTTATTTCCTATTATATTTTATATAATGTAGCATGTCCTTTTCCTTCCCTTTCCTTTTTTATTATAAAAACGGAATGGTCCATTATTTAGTTGAGGTGATGACACTCATAAGAAATAAGAATTCGGCAGACGAGCAACACCAGATAATCAGGATATACATTTTCGCATTTCATCTTGGACGATTTGGATACTTTTATTTTTAACCAGAATGTGTTGCTAGATGATAACGGACGTACTTTTAAGGGACACGGGTATTATTATCATTATGGATTTTTTCACATGCTGTAGCCGGTGGTTCACTCGAGTCTGAGTGACAGCAAGTCTCCTCACATCTCCAGGACTCTTCTGAGTATTCTATCCGACATTAAGTGCCGTAGTTTGTACGTTCTCGATTGTTCCTCTGATTTCCAATTCACCTGAATTCTTTTCCATACCTTTGTGAACCATTCTAAAAGCACCAATTACAATTGGTACGACCTTCATCTTTATGTTCCATTGTTTCCTCAGTTCTCTGGCAAGGTCAAAGTATTTGTTTATCTTTTCGCTTTCTTTTATTTTCACTTAATAGTCGTCCGAGAAGGCAAAATCCACTGGATTACAGGTTCTCTTCTTCTTGTCAATCAATACTATGTGTTGTCTCCTGGCCGGCATTAAGTGATCCGTCTGTACCTCGATACTTGAAATCTTATAATTGTGTATATATTACTAGTATTAGGGGTTAGTTACTTAAAGCTGTGTCGGTTGGGGCTGCAGAATACGCCGACTTCACCTCTCTAATGGAGCCACCCATCAATTGACCGGTTACGTCAATCCCTAGCACTTATATGATTGTCCCGACCCTATTGCCAAATATGACAAACCCCAAACACGTTTTATCATATATGTGCATGAAGACGGTGGCTGAGGGTCTTAGCGTCCTGGGTATGATGTTAAACAGCATCTAATGGAATTCCAATTTTGGAGCTCTGTGTAATGTGGAGTACCCCTTCATAATCATTACTCCCAGGTCCACTCTGACTCGAAGTGGTAGTACCTTTTAGGGTCAAATCTATTGACCATAGAAAAAGACGAGTTTAAAAGATGTTTTAAAAAAATTGAGTTTAAAAAGATTTTTTGAATACTCTTTAAGAATGAATGAACCGAAACTTCTTCAGCATAAAATAAGCCAAGAAGGGTTGACATGCCGTATTATCCAACCAATCAACCAGCTTTAAAGGTTTTAAAATGATTATTATTACTTACTTGAAATCATATAATTGATTGAAACGATTAAATAACCCGACAAGGGTTGACATGCCGTATATATATATATATATATATATATATATATATATATATATATATATATATATATATACTATTACCCATCCACAAACATGGCGAGATACTAAATAATCATGTTTTATTTAGCCGAGTGTATTCCTGAATTTTGTCATATATATATATATATATATATATATATATATATATATATATATATATATATATATATATTAGTTTGTTGGTTAACAAAAGATAACAAAAGACTTAGAGATTTAGCATTATAGTATATTTCAGGGAGCTTAGACAAAGTGTCTAACTCTCCCGACTCATCAGATATATAGAGGTTTTGTAATTTGCTTGAAGAATTGTGTTTATATGGTTTGTTGGTTGGTTTTGAATGCTACCACAATGCAAGTGTAAAGAAAAAAGAATGTAACTGTGGTGTTGTTTGTTAACCTGTGATTTATTCTCAGATCTAAGAATAAATCACAGGTTAACAAACAACACCATAGTTACCTTATTTTTCTTTACACTTGCTTTGTGATAGCCTTCAAAACCAACCAACAAACCAATATAAACACAATTCTTCAAGCAAATTACAAAACCTCTATATATCTGATGAGTCGGGAGAGTTAGACACTTTGTCTAAGCTCCCTGAAATATACTATAATGCTAAATCTCTAAGTCTTTTGTTATTTCTTTACTATACTTTACTATATATATATATATATATATATATATATTATATATATATATATAGTAAAGTATAGTAAAGAAATCTGCCCCTTTGTTTTAAAGGGGTAGGGCTGGGTTTATTGCCCAGTGCCTAAGGCGCCCCTTTGATGGCGAATGCCGACGGGATCAACGCATTTTTGCACCCGCCACCCATGAGCCACGGCTTGTGTGTGGTCCCACATTAATAGGGGCCTGTGCCTATCCCATACACGTGGGGGCGGACGTAAATATCACACACACACACACACACACACACACACATATATATATATATATATATATATATATTTATATATATATATATATTAACTATCATCCGGGCAATATAAAAATGTGATGCCAAAAATGTTATTTTCAAGGGAAATTATACGTAAATGTAACAAATTTATTTGGTTATCATTAACAGAATTCTTTTTTTAATATGGTGATGTTATCTCTCTCTCTCTCTCTCTATATATATATATATATATATATATATATATATATGTGTGTGTGTGTGTGTGTGTGTGTGTGTGTGTGTGTGTGTGTGTGTGTGTGTGTGTGTATTTTTGAAAAGGTGACTTACCGGTGAAGATGGTCACAATGGTTAGTTCATGCAAAATTCAGAAAGGTAAGACAGCGATATAACAAATAAAAAATGCTCAATACGTTAGATTTAACCAGTGGATTTAACCCTGAAGATCCTTATGGTGAAACTCGATAGGTTATTACTTGTACCTGTATTACAATATATATATGTGTGTGTAAGTGGGCCACTTAATACTAAATAATGTCATTTTGATAAACTAAGAACTCTGGTTGCTTACAGTACCTGCTGTTGCTTAAATGGTCCCTCCAGTTAAGTATTAGAACAGCCTCATCGATGAGAATCGGTGCATGCAGCGTGACTTGACTAATATAAATGGTTTGATGTAGAGTTACCAAATATAATATGCATATTTATAATAACACCATGTACAATACTTTTCTATAAGAAACACCTTGGCAAATGCATATCTATCAACAACTGGAAAAAAATCATTTGTCTGTCCTCTATAGATTACCAAACTGTTTGATGTAGATCTACCAAATTAGCAATACATTTTCAAAGCAAAATGAATTTCAATGCATTTTTATAGTAAAATCCTTTTTCATGCATTTTTATTGTAAAATTATTTTCAATGAAGTTTTATAGTAAAACTTCTTGCAATTAATTTTTATACTAAAATATTTTCAATGCACAAATATCAATAATTAGTAAGAGTTTGTTCGCTATAAACAGCGAATAAAGCTACCAAATTTGCAATGCAATTTCATGATAAAACCATTTGCAGTAGTAAAATTATTTCTGATGTAATTTTATAGTAATTCTATATCCAGTGCATCTATACTAATAATTGGGAAGTGTTTTTCTGTGTATCCTTTAAAGACAACCAAACGGTTTGATATTGTGCTACCAAATTCGTAATGCATTTTTATAATAAAATCATTTTTAATGCATTTTTATATTGTCCAATGTATTTTATAGTCATTTCATTGTCCAATGTATTTCTATAATAAACTCCTTTGTAGTGCATATATTTTTAGAAGAGGTTTGTCTGTTTATCTTCTATAGATAACCAAACGGTTTGATGTTGAGCAACCAAATTTTCAATGTATTTATATTAAAATATTATTTCAAATGCATTTTTATAGTAATTTTCTTGTCCAATGGATTTCTATAATAAAGTCTTTTGCAGTGCATATATATTTTCAGAAGAGTTTTATCTGTCTTTCCTCTATAGGTAACCAAATGGTTAGATATATTGCTGCAGAATTTTCAATGCATCTTTATTATAAAATCATTTCAAATGCATTTTTATAGTAAAGTCATAGGCCTATGAATTGTTATCATAAAATAATTTCCAATGTATTTAATAGTACTGCCCTGTCGACTGGGGCGTTAGAATGCACCGACTGCACCTCTGCAGAGGGGTAAGACTCCCCCAATGGGGTCACCTGTTGGCTGTGGGTGGCCACCCGTGATGCTTAAGGATAGAGCCCAGGTGGATGAGCAGTTCATGACAAATTTCCCAACCCTATTACCCTTATGGCAAGCTCCAACCCATTTTATCATATGAGTGCTAGAAGGCGGTGGCTGCGGGTCTACATGTCCTGGGAATGACGTTCCAGTTTTGGAGGTTTGGGGAATGTGGAGCACCCCTTCATCATCATTGCTCCCTGGTCCACTCCGGCCCGGAGTGGTAGTATCTTTTAGGGTCCCATCTATGGGTTAAATAGAAAAATGTATTTATAAAAAAAATGTATTATCCATTAAGAATTGATTTATTTCAAAACTTTATCGGCATTAAATGACCCACTGAGGTTGATATGCCGTAAAACAAAACTAACCAAACCAAACCATTTAATAGTAATTTCATTTTCCAATGAATAAATATTATTAATTAGGAAAACAGTTTAATGTAAAGCTATCAAATTCTATTGGAAGAGCCTATGTAGCCAGATCCGGTAAAATAGACAAACCTACTTTTATGCTTATTGCACCGGCCCTGTAAATATTTTTTTTTATTGTGAATGCAAGTGATGTTAAAAATACCAATATAGATTCAACATAAAAGTTTATTCATATTTATTTATATTTATATTTTGTGTGGGATAAAGATACAAAAATTTCTTCTAAATGAAAAATATAGATATCGTTAATGACTTTGTGATCAAACATGTGAAATTTTACAAAATTTAAAAACAAAAATTAAAGGAAATGATTAAGGAAAATTTGGCTGTTTTTCAAAAGTGGAAAAATAGCATGGTTAACATCAATTGTTAAAATATGAAATTGAAACCGTAACCCTAACAGCAAACCCCAAACCCTAACCCTAAACCTAACAAGATATTTGTCTATTTTACCGGAACCAGCAAACTAGCCTATTCTAATTTTATTTTTATACTTACTGGACTCAAAAGAAAGTTTTAACGTAAACATTTGGTTTCTTGCGAGGAAAGAGAAAGGGACGTTTGGAGTCTGTAACAATAATCAGCAGGAAACCGTAAGTTATTGCTGCAAGACGTAACTACTCGCACAGAATTTCAATCTACAAACTTCAAAAGAAAAATTAACGAATGATTTGTCTTACTAAAATGATTATTCACATCTAAATGAACATTTCTAATTAGGTTTAAGGGTAGTTCTTTAAGATGAGGATGTAAGAAATAATTAAATAGAGTTATTGGTTGGTTAGGACTAACAGCCAGGACATAGTATCATTGGTTAGTACGGTCTAACAATAAAAACATATCTAAACCGATAAATATCTTCTTTTTTTTTTCTTCTTTTTTTTTAATATTACAAGATCCGGAGAAATCTGGCACAGAACAATAAGATAGTACTAGCAGGACTTGTGGATATACCACAGTATAATAATTTGATTATTACAACGTTTGATATGTTTACTTAAGAGCTATTGACAATACTTCATTGTATGTAAAAAGTATAATAATCTTGATTTAACTCTCTCTCTCTCTCTCTCTCTCTCTCTATATATATATATATATATATATATATATATATATATATATATATATATATCACACACACACACACATACTCTTTTTCCTTTCCTTCTTTTCATTTTTTCATTATGTTCGATTGAACAGATTAGCGTTGTTGCTTCTGTGTGCTCACCCCCTCCCTCTGTCTCTCGCCTACTCTTTTTCTTTCTTTTTTCTTTCTTTCTTATTATTTTTTGTGTAGCGTGTCCTTTTCCTTCCCTTTCTTTCTTTGTAATGAAAATGCAATGGTCCATTATATAGCTGAAGTGACGACACTCTTAACAAATAAGAATTCCGAGGAAATCCAACACTAGATAATCCGGATTTACATTTTTACATTTCATCTTGAACGATTTGGATGATCTCATTTTTAATCAGAGGGTGTTGCAAGATGATAACTGTCGTACAAATAAGGAACATGAGTATTAATATATAGATTGTTAAGTCTCTCTCTCTCCCTCACCCCCTCTCTTTCTCTCTCTCCCTCAACCCCTCTCTCTCTATCTTTCTCTCTCTCACCCCTCTCTCTCTCTTTCTCTTTCTTTCTCTTTCTCCCCCTCTCTCTCTCTCACTCTCTCTCACTCTCTACCTCTCTCTCTCTCACTCCTCTCTCTCTCTCTCTCTCTCTCTCTCTCTCTCTCCCTCTCTCTCTCTCTTCTTTCTTCTCTCTCTCACTCTCTCTCCCCACCTCCCTCCCCTCTCTATCACTCTCTCTCCCACTTTCTCTCACTCTCTCTCCTCTCTCACTCTCACTCTCTCTCACTCTCTCTCACTCACCCCCTCTATCTCTTTCTCTATCTTTTTCTCTATCTATATCTCACTCTCTCTCTCTCTCCCTCACCCTTCCTCTCTCTCTATCTTCTTTCTCTTTCTCTATCTTCCCCTCCCTCCTCTCTCTCTCTCTCTCTCTCTCTCTCTCTCTCTCTCTCTCTCTCTCTCTCTCTCCTATATAGATTTATCTTTTATAGAAACAATTGCTCTTCATAATTGTTTGGTGTAAATTCTTAATTGACAGCAAAGATTGTAAAATAAGTTTTCACCTGTTTCCCCCGCGTAGATGGGGTACTTCAGCAAGTGTAAGGTTAATTCTATTCATAAGTTCGTTTGCCCTGTGCGTTGTGGTGTTAGAATACTCCGACTGCACCTCTGCAGAGGAGTAAGGCTCCCCCAATGTGGCCACCTGTTCGCCGTGGGTGGTGACCCGTGATGCTTAAGGATTGAGCCCAGGTGGCCGAGCAGTTCATGGCCCGCAACATTCCACTTTGGTCTTTACTTAAACAATTTTTACACTTTCCTCTTTCGTTAAAAATTAGTTGATGCCAACAAAAAGAACTCGCTGTTTGGTTTTGTTTGGTTTTACGGAATATCAACCTCGGTGGGTCATTTAATGCCGATAAAGTTTTGAAATAAATCAATTCTTAATGGATAATACAATTTTTTTTATAAATACATTTTTCTATTTAGCCCATAGATGGGACCCTAACAGGTACTACCACTCCCGGTCAGAGTGGACCAGGGAGCAATGGTGATGAAGGGGTGCTCCACATTCCTCACACCTCCAAAACTGGAACCTCACCATCAGATAGAGTTTAACGTCATTCCCAGGACATGTAGACCCCCAGTCACCGCCTTCTAGCACCCATATGATAAAAGGGGTTGGGGCTTGCCATAAGGGCAATAGGGTTGGGAAAATCATATAGGTGCTAGGGCTTGACGTGATCAGCCGATTGATCGGAGGAGGCCTCCCCGACCGCCCGTCTAGCCCAAGATAGGATTAAAGTGGAGTATTGCAAGTCATGAACTGCTCATCCACCTAGGCTCTATCCTTAAGCATCACGGGTCGCCACCCACGGGCAACAGGTGGCCCCATTGGGGAATTCTTACCCCTCTGCGGAGGTGCAGTCGGTGTAGTAGGTGTATTCTAACGCCTCACCGACAGGGCGGATATCTCGCTGTGTTATATTCCACAGTGACAAGGTAATTGCCTGCACTTATAGAACCACAATACATATTTATATTTTTCGTGTCGTTGTTTGTTAAGAGTTTTTTTGTTGTTTTTTTGTTGTTTTTTTTTTTGTTTGTTTTTTTTTGTTTTTTGGCACACGATCCTTTAGAATACGAATGATTTTAAACAGGTCTGTTTGACCGATAAAAAAATGTCTCAACAATTGAAACAGGTAAAAATGTATCTTCATTGCTGACTTTCCAGCCTACACAAACTGATTCAGTTGATACAATTCCAACTAAAGTCACATCTGTAGAAAGCAAAATAGAAAATACTACTAAAATGGTTACCATAAAAGAATCATCTTTATTAACACCTAAAACAACACAAATCCAGACATCTGAATATAAACAGATTATGGCATCTACCAGTGAAAGAATACATGCAACAAGTGAAAAGCAGATTTCAACACAAAAGACGCACAATAAAACATTTTCACTGACTGCAAGTCCAACTCTCACACCTAAGGTGACTATCTCAGTTGATAGGACTACCACTGAAGAACCAATAGTTACACCTGAAATTGACCTGATAGTTTCAGCATCAAAAACTGATAGTCTGGAACCTTCATTGACTACATCAAATCTCTATTGACAGATAAAGTGACAAATCTGACAACCACACATACACTGAAAAGTTACAAACCGGGATTAACAATGATGACATCTGATTTAACAATGATGACATACTGTTTGCTTTCACACCGGTTCAGAGTGGACCTGGGAGTAACGGCAATGAAGGTGTACTCCAAACACCTATGGAGTAGGGAGTACCCCTTCATTTCCATTACTCCAAATCTGGAACCTCATCATCAGATTCAGTGTTATACCCATAACTTCTGTTACCCCTCTATGGGGTTACAGTCAGTAGGGGTATAGAAAAATAAAATACGTTACGATTTTTTTACCTATTTATCTGAAAGTGCCGGTGCGCGCTTGATCACCAAAGTTAAGCAGTGACGAGTCTTTTGTTAATCAAAATGACTTTATTCGGCTTTAGATGACCCGAAAAGGGTTGATATGCCGTACAACAAACAACCAAACAATTTATCTGTTCGTTCCGTTATCTCTGCTATCCAAGTCTTGATCTCTTACCCAGCGTTGATGGGTACTTAAGCTAGTATTTTATTGTTAGAAACCAACTTCTTAAAAAGAATATATATATATATGGAAGCTTAGTGGTGCATATTACGGTTTAAGTCAATTGGTTTAGGGTTCCATTTTGAGTTATTTCTTCATAAACTTCTTTTTTTTTTAATTTCAAGATGGCGTTAAAAGAGGGAAGAAGCGAAAGAGGGAAAAGTAATATGTAACCAAGTGGCAAAACTAATATGATCAGTTGAGCTTGTATTGCTGCATAATCCTCATTAGCAGAGGAGAGACTAAAAGTTAAAGGCAGTCAGATTTATGCCTTGTCAGGAAAACTGATTTAAAGGTCTTAACAAGTAACCAGGTTTCTACAGTAAATACACTGGGAAAAGACCAGAGGATACACGACCAATATACTGCAAACAAAGTGTTGCGGGACCATATTACATTTAGGCACCCCGTTTTGATCTCGATTAAGAAAGGACATGTTTTTCATTTACACCGTCAATATCCGGTTGTTTTTTAGGTGTTAGGGTTAGGGGTTAGTTTTATAATTTTTTTTAAAAACTAAAAATCGTCTGTTAAAACAACCGGATATTGACGGTGTAAATGAAAAACATGCCCTTTCTTAATCGAGATCAAAAAGGGGTGCCTAAGGGTCATGTGGTCTGTGTTGCGATTCAGGTCGCGATTTTAGGTTTCCTATTTGTAAATCCAATAGTAGAAAAGGGTGTAGGTTCAGAAGTAGAAAGTCCAGTTTTAGTTCTTGAAATCCGAGTTGAATAAGTGTACTTGTAGTATTCTATGTAACAATCACCCTTGGCCAGGATTGAACCTGCAGCCCAGAGATTATTGTCGCTTAGAACTGTAGTACCCCACCACCTATATGCGTTGCGCCATGTATAACTGGACAATTTATTTATTTATCTTTTTATTTTTTTTTTTCATTTTTTTTTTTTTGTCAAAATTTGTTCTTATGGTTTGTTTTGTGCTGCAATTATGTGTGGTTCACTTTCTCTCTTGGGGCTTCCCTTTACTTAGCCATGTTCCGGACTTTTCATGTGCAATATTATCATTTCATTGAAATCGTTACTTGAAACCACGTAATTGCCTACAGACCGTTAACATCAAATAGGAATACTTGAAACCATATAATTGTCCTAAACTTATATATTAAGAATAGCTACTTGAATTTGTAATTGTTTACAAATTATTACTAAATAGGAATAGTTATTTGAAACCATATAATTACTTAAAAAAGACTGAATTCGGTTTTAAATATCCCAACAAGGGTTGATATGCCGTAAAACCAACGAACCAACCTACTATCTGATTACACTACGATAGTAAATAAAGACATAGACTCTTGCTGAGTTCAAGAGGCAAGTGCATGATATTAGGGGTAAGACTTCAAGTTAGCACTTGGCTGCTTGTCCCACGGGACAGTGGCCTAATAAAGTTTTAAGATAAAAGTGTTTGTTAAGGCGTATCAGATTACCTGAGGTCGTGAAATTAAGTTGTGTGTCAGGTAGTACAGTATACTCTGGTTCAATGGGAACAGATATTTGCCAAATCGCCCCCCCCCCACCGGCAGTGATTAGATGTGATGTTGGAATTAATGCGGGTGGAACCCTCTCATGAACAAGAATGCATTGACAAAAATTGTCCAACTCCGTCGGCATTCCTCTGTGCGAGGCACCGCAAACATCAGCCTATTCCTGATCGCATAGAATTTGTTTCATTTCTCTTTGACCTGAAGATGGTTTAGTAGAAGGTTCCTCGTTCGATACCGGCCCTTGCCAACTCAGCGTATGAGTAGCACAAGGACCTGTGCGGTAAAGCGAGGAGCTGATGGTAGGTGTGTCGCTCCACCTCAGACGCTAGCATATCTCCTTGGTCTAGCGCTAATGAAAAGGCGATAGACTCCCTCGCTGTCTGGCTGATACCGACATTAGGCTGCCCCGATGACTTGCATTTATATTTTATTGGATCTTTTCTCGCGTAGATTGTATCAAATTATCAGATTTTAATATGATTGGTATAAAAATATATATATATATATATATATATATATATATATATATATATATATATATATATATAAGATAGATAGATAGATAGATAGATAGATAGATAAAAGGATATGAAAACACACAATGCTGTTAAAAGGAAAATATTTTATATCATATTCATAGCTATGAATATGATATAAAATATTTTCATTTCAACAGCATTGTGTGTTTTCATATCCTTTTATATATATTTATACCATCGGATTCATTTCCTTTCTCTTAACGTATATATATATATATATATATATATATATATATATATATATGCGTGCGTGCGTGCGCGCGTGTGTGTGTGTATGTGTGTGTGTGTTTTGGTTGATTGGTTGGTTGTATTTTACGACATGTCAACCCTAGTTGGGTTATTTTATGCCGAAGACATTTTGGTTTATTCATTTTTGTTGGGTTTTTAATTTCTTTTTAAACTCAATTTTTAAACACCTTCTTAATATTCATTTTTTTATCTGTTACCTCATAGATGGAACTCCAACAAGTACTACCACAACGGCCCAGGGTGGACCTGGGAGTAATTGTGATAAAGGGGTACTCCACATTCATCAGAGTTCCTGAATAGGATCTTTCAACACTAGATGCAGTTTAATGTCCTACACGGGACACGCACGCGCGCGCGCGTGTGTATGTGTGTGTGTGTGTGTGTGTCCGTGCGTGTGTGTGTGTGTGTATGTTTATATATCTTCTCAAAAATGTCTAACCCTTGGTTAATAGAAGCAAAGAAAAATATTTATATATTCATCATCATTCATCATCATTAAGTCGCGCTGTTAGCACGGATATCCATGACAATCTCTCTCCATCCGTCCCTATTGCTGATCATTCTCGGGAGGTCCTCTATGCAGCATCCTGTATCCGCACAGAGCTGGTCAATGTACGTCTTTGTTGGTCGGTCCACACTGGCGTGCCCATGTGCTGACTTCCACAGGAGGACGTCGCTTATGAGTTCGTCCTTGCTTCTCCAGCAGTGTCCCGCGTGTCTTGTCCGTCTTACTTGGATGGTTTGGGTGATATGTGGCAGGTGATCCGTATAGCTGTTTTCTCGTAGGGTGCTGTTTCCACGTCTTGTTCAGGATCACCCGCAGCATTCTTGTGCAGCTCCCATCTAGTTTATTCTCTAGTCGCTTAGTTAGGGTCCAGGTGGTGCAGCCATACAGCAGTACCGACCCGACAATGGCCTGGAAGTGTTTTGGACTGCTGTCCTCACCTCTATAATGGTATGTATAAACACAACGTTCAGGCCACTGCATTATTCAGGTGTTCCTTGTTTACCTTACACTAAAGTCGTCATCAGACGTTAACCCTGAGTTCCGAAGCCACGCTTGAAATCAGGGCTATCGTCTGATGATGACTTTATTCTAAGGTAAACTAATGTGTAGTTTTAAAAATTGCTTAGATTCCGTATGTATCCCCCATCCGCTAAGATTTATGCACCGGGCAATAGACTCTTCCCTTACACTTTTAGACGAGGGATCAGGTGCTACCTGGTTTGTTTGGTTTGTTTTGTTTTACGGAATATCAACCTCAGTGGGTTATTTAATGCCGATAAAGTTTTGAAAAAATACAATATTGTTTATCAACTCATGTTTTTCTATTTAACCCATAGATGGGACCCTAACAGGTACTACCACTCCGAGTTAGAGTGGACCAGGGAGCAATGGTGATGAAGATGAAGGGGTGTTCTACATTCCATAAACCTCCAAAACTGGAACCTCACCATCAGATAGAGTTTAACGTCATTCCCAGGACATGTAGACCCTCAGTCACTGCCTTCTAGCACCCATATGATAAAAAGGGGTTAGGGCTTGCCATAAGGGCAATAGGGTTGGGAAAATCATATAGGTGCTAGGGCTTGACGTGACCAGCCGATTGATCGGAGGGGGCCTCTCCGACCGCCCGTCTAGCCCAAGATAGGGCCAGAGTATTGCAAGTCATGAACTGCTCATCCACCTGGGCTCTATCCTTAAGCATCACGGGTCGCCACCCACGGCCAACAGGTGGCCCCATTAGGGGAGTCTTACCCCTCTGCAGAGGTGCAGTCGGTGCATTCTAACGCCCCAGCCGACAGGGTGCGGTGCTACCTGGGTGGAAGGCTACCTGGAACTAAACTGTTATTTTATGTACCTCCCGAGCCAAATGTTCGAGAGGTCTATGCCTCTAACTCAAATATTTGAGCCATGAAACTCTGTTTTCTAAACTATTGCTACCTTAAATATGAAATAGGGTAAAGTTGAGAACTTTTCTATGCGCTCTATAAACAAAATGTCTAATCATTTTCGCGCCAAATAAGTTTGTTGATGATATTCATATTTATAACAACTCAACGGTCATCTAATTTTGGGAAACGAAAAGATTTTGGTCGGTTGTTTTTTATAGGGTTAACCCTACCGGACCACAGAGTAGAAATGAAAGAAAATGAAAATATAAACAAATACTTAGAACTTGTCTGAAAGCTGAAAAAAAATGCGGAATAATTCTGATAGCATTTGTGGTAAAGGTGAAACCAATTGTAGTTGGTGCCCTTTGAATGGTCGCTAAGGATTTGAGAAAAGGACTGGGGGAATTGGAAATTTAAAATAAGAATCAAGACCATACAGCATTGTTAGATCTACTAGAATACTCAGGAAAGTCCATGAGACCGGAGGAGACTCATACTAATGTTGATGTGATTATGATAATAATAGTAAACCTTAGTAAACAATTATTACTTCAAGTAACTATTCTTAAAAATTAATTATATACAGTTAAATGATTCCGACTATTCCTGTCTAAAGGGCCGGTTTAGCTCAGTCAGTAGAGCGTTCACCTAGGAATCATAAGATTCTTGTTTCGATAGCGGCCATAGCCAACTCAGCATATGACTAGCACAAGGATCTGTGCGGTAAAGTGAGGAGCTGCTGGTAGGTGTGGCGCTCCACCTCAGACGCTAAAATAATCTCCTTGGTCTAGCGCTTGTGAAAAAGAGATATACTTCCTCGCTGTATGACTGATACTAACATTAGACCGCTCCGCTGAATTTACTTTTTTTTTCATTCCTATTTAACTTTTTAGTTCTGTCTGAAACAAATTATGATGAGAGAATATACATTAACTTTCTATATCTTCAAAGGACAAATTAAAAACATGCTTTAGATGACTGGTGACAGGACAGGGCATACGCATAGTTTCTGAAAGAAATTAGCAAGAAAAGTATACTAGAAAATGTAACTTATAGTATTTAAATTCGGTGATTTGATTCCGAAGGTCGATTAAAATGTCATTTTGTTCCATTATAAAAAAAAAATAAATATTGTTGATATTTAAAGGCAAAGATAAGTTTCGAAATTCAAATATACTAGCAGGACCTGTGCATATATCGCAGTATGATAAGTTCATTATTACAACATTTGATATGTTTACTTCAGAGCTATTTAGATAAATGATATTGGCAAAAGCATCCGGAGCTACCGAATTATGCTTTATATTACCAAAATATTGCAAAACTTTTGACTCACTCTCGTATATTCCAAGAGTCACGTGACTTAGTCTCATCTGTTTTTTGTATTCTTGGATTTTTCTAAGTTTCTTTTTATCACTTTGTATGACCGAACATCTCAAAGAAATTGTCGCTTTATTTTTATTTTTACTGTTAACCTGCACAAAACTTTTTTTTTCTTTTTTTTTTCACTCGTTTATGTACTTAACAATTTATTACCGCATCATTTTTTTTTTATTTAATCCTTTTGTGAGAAGTTTATTCCTCTTGAATGACATAATTTCGTTAACGCATGCGCATAGTGTAGAACAGACATTTTCTTTTCTTTTTCTTCTTTTTTTTTGTACCTTTTACGGTCTGTTTCAAGAGACTTTGTAAATACCAAGAGTTTTAATTACAGCACAATCATTTTTTATATTGTTATTTTGTTTGTTTTTGTTTTTGTTTGAGTTTTTTTTTTTTTGTTTTGTTTTTTGTATTTTTTCTTTTCTTTTCTTTCTTTTTTTTTCTTTGCTTTTGTGTCTTTTTTATTCGTGTTTTGTTCTTGTTGTTTTTTAACGTTTTTGTTGCGATTTAGGACCAGATCTTTTTATAAATTATTTTCACTAACAAAAATATGCGGTCTCCGGGTACAAGTATTCAAGTTCTAATATAATCAAATATTATACTGAATTAGAAAGATTAATGAAATTGAATCGAACACAAAAAAGATTACACTTATTTTTACTTTATTCTAATTGATTTCAATATACAATTATACATGGGATTGATTTAAATACATTTGAAAATAAAACATTAATATTAGAAATCAATGACACCAAGTAATTATTTACTAAACACGTTTTTGTTAAAACCGGTATGTAAATTATTCACACCATATACTATTTAAGCATTTATTTCTTGATGATATATAACGTTCATCGCAGGATTTTAAATACCATAATTTGAATTGTTTTGAGGTATATCTATCTCAGGTAGCCCTTAATAGAGACATCGTTTATAAATAAGATCCTAATTAAGATTAAACAATGATTATTCAATAACCATTGAGAATATAACGTAAATAACAAAGGGAATTGTGACGCTGGTGGTTTATTACAAAAAAAACACTCGATCTCCATTATGATAAGATCTGATTGTTTTGTTTTGTCCTTTTTTATGTAACTGACATACAGCATACTTTATTCATTTTCTACCTTGACATAGGACCTTCGGCTCCTGTGTCTCTCTAAGATATATAATGTTAACGTGATCCCAAGGGGCCATCCCCCCCAGTAAGCACATGTTCTCTAGATTTAAAAGGGCATGACTTGATTTATTGCCCAGTGCCTAAGTCGCCTCAAAAGAAAGATACCGAAGGGATACACGCAAATTTTAGCACTGGCCACGATTAACGAAAGTAAGTAAAATTAAAAGATGAAAAAAAAATAGTTGTGTAAATTGATACTAATAATGAACAGAAAAGTTTCATTTCGTATGCATTTTTATTGTAATTTAATTGTCCAATGCATTTTTATAGTAATTTCATTTCCAATGCATTTTTATAGTAATTTCATTTCCAATGCATTTTTATAGTAAAATTATTGTGGCTTTCACTGGGAGTCTACGATTTTTATTAATAGTTGGGAAGAATTTGTTTATTTCAACTTTATAGACGACCAAAAAGTTCAATGCAGAACTACCAAATTTCCAATGCATTTTATTGTAATTTCATTTCCAATACATTTAATAGTAATATAATGCCCAGCGCATTTTTATTGCAATGCAATTTCCAATGCATTTTATGGTAATAAACAAATTCTTCCCAATTATTAATAAAAATCGCAGACTTCTAGAGAAAGCCACCATAATTTTACTATAAAAATGCATTGGACAATGAAATCACTATAAAAATGCATTGGAAATTAAATTACAATAAAAATGCATACGAAATGAAATTTCTATAAAAAATGTATTGGAAATGAAATTACTATAGAAATGCATTGGAAATGAAATTACTATAAAAATGCATTGGAAATGAAATTAGTACGAAAATGCATTGGAAATGAAATCACTATAAAAATGCATAGGACAATGAAATCACTATAAAAATGCATTGGAAATGAAATTACAATAAAAATGGATACGAAATGAAATTTCTATAAAAATGCATTGGAAATGAAATTAGTACGAAAATGCATTGGAAATGAAATCACTATAAAAATGCATAGGACAATGAAATCACTATAAAATGCATTGGAAATGAAATTACAATAAAAATGGATACGAAATGAAATTTCTATAAAAAATGTATTGGATATTAGTATAAAAAATGCATTTGTTAGCTTTACATAAGAATCCTTTGATTATCTAGAGAAGACAGACAAAGTAAGTATTCCCAATTATTAATACAGATTAAGAAATGGTGTCATATTGAAATGACCTTCCAAGAATTCCACTAATTGAACCAAATGTAAGTAAACTTAATGATGCTAAACTAAGTATTGTTCTGACAGATGGCAATGCCATGATACTTAACAAAGGTTTTATGTAATGGTCGAAAATGAATGAAAATATCTTAAGTAGCGTAACGGTTACAGCCCACCATTTCAAGCAACAATCGAAAGTCGAAATTCCTAAACGTACTCATTCATCTTTCAAAAATCTTTCTTAAAAAAATGTTTGAAACAATTTCCTTGGAATTAGATTACGACTGATTGGAGGACATGCACTGATGGTTAAAATAAAAGAGAAATATTTATTCAAAAAGATTTGGAGATTTTGAGAAAAAAAAATTCCTAACACTTCTACTCCCACCCCACCCCACCCCTCTTCAGACTTAACAGACATGTTTAAGCTTTTTGATTTTAATCTGTCGCCTCTCGTAACATCAAACAAAATGTCTGTCATCAAATGCAGCAAGATTGAATTTTATTTCATCGCTGGAATGCACTTTAGACTAATCCTACTTTTTCACAAACTTTGTGTTCTTCTTCCATATTTAAGTCTAGATTTTCTATTCTTCTTCTTCTTCTTCTTCTTTTTCTTCTTCTTCTTTTTCTTCTTCTTCTTCTTCTTTTTCTTCTTCTTCTTCTTCTTCTTATTATTATTATTATTTACTCCTTTTGAGTTTTCACATCAGTGTTAGCTGATGGTCTTTCACTGGAGTCTGAGTGACAGCAAGTCTCCTCAGGTCTCCAGGACTCTTCTGAGTATTCTGGAAGATTGCAGCAGTGCAGTGTTCTGAATGGTTTCAATCCTTCCTTTGATATCCAAACTTTCCGAACCCTTTTCCAATCCTTTAGGGACCGTTCCAAGTGCACCAACCACAATTGGTATCACTTTCACTTTCATGTTCCATAACTTTTTCAGTTCTCTGGCAAGGTCCATATATTTGTCCATTTTTTCATTTTCCTTCAGCTTCACCCTATGATCTGCTGGCACTGCAAAATCCACCAGTTGACAAGTTCTTTCTTTTTTGTTTATCAACACTAGGTCTGGTCTTCTTGCTGGGATAAGGTGATCCGTTTTTATTTCAAAGTCCCAGAGAATTAAAAATTATTATTATTATTATTAATTATTATTATTTTTTTTTTTTTTTCACACCAGTGTTAGCTGATGGTCTTTCACTGGTGATTATTATTATCATTATCATTATTATTACTAGTACAAAATAAAAAACGCCCCCGGGCGATGTAAAAATAGAATTCTGAAACATATTGCCTGAGGGATGGGAGTAAAAGAATTCAATATCAGCGAGTTTGTACCCTAAGTAAATAAAATCATCAAATTCATTAAAGGATTAAAAAATAAAACAATTTGAAATGTAAATTTTAAATATATATTAAAATAAAACAAACTATATATAGCTATATAATACTAGTCATGTATTTATTAAAACTTGTTTTAAAAAACAATGAGGACTGTCTTATGTTGCATGTTCATATTTTGAGTGTATTTATTCTATGTTATGACGATTTGGGGTAATGTGACGTAAGCAGTGACGTAATTTTTGTTACAGACAAAAACCGGAAGCGAATCTCCATTATTAATTGATTATATTAATATTATTATGGAGTTTTTCACTCTTTTTCGAGTCTGAGTTACAGCAAGACTCCTCAAGTCTTAAGGACTCTTCTGTGTATTCTATCCGATATTGTATGCTGTGTAGCATATCCTTTTCCTTCCTTTTTATTATAAAAATGGAATGCTCCATTATTTAGCTGAGATGATGACACTCATAAGAAATAAGAATTCGACAGATGAGCAACACCAGATAATCAGGATATACATTTTCGCATTTCATCTTGGACGATTTGGATACTTTTATTTTTAACCAGAATGTGTTGCAAGATGATAACGAACGTACTTTTAAGGGACACGGGTATTATTATCATTATGGAGTTTTTCACATGCCGTAGCCAGTGGTTCACTCGAGTCTGAGTCTCCAGGACTTCTGAGTATTCTATCCGACATTAACAATGCTGTAGTTTGGATGGTCTCGATTCTTTCTCTGATTTCCAATTCACCCAAATTATTTTCCAGAGCTCTGGGGGACCATTTCAAGGGCACCAATTACAACTGGCACGACCTTCATCTTCATGTTCCACAGTTTTTTCAGTTCTCTGGCAAGGTTATTATTTATTTATTATGAGTTTTTCACATCTGTCGTAGCCAGTGGTTCACTGGTGACTGAGTGACAGCAAGTCCCTTCAAATCTCCAGGAGTCTTCTGAGTATTCTAGCTGATCTTTTTCAAACCCTTTGGGGCCGTTCCCAGAGTCCTAAATACAATTAGTACGACCTTCATGTTCCACAGCCTTTTCTGCTCTCTGGCCAGGTCCAAGTATTTGTCTATCTTTTCGTTTTCTTTCATCTTTACTCTGTGATCCACTGGGACGGCAAAATCCACGAGATTATAAGTTTTCTTCTTTTCATAATTATTATTTCACTCCTTTCAATTTTTCACACCAACCTGTTCTGGTGGATTTTCACTGGAGTGACAACAAGTCTCCTCAGGTCTCCAGGACTCTTCTGAGTATTCTTGCTGATGTTAACAATGCTGTTGTCTGGATTGTCTCAATTCTTCCTCTGATTTCCAGATCCTCCAGTCTTTTTTCCAAGTTTATTGGGACCGTTCCAAGTGCACCCACTACAATTGGTATAACTTTCACTCTCATATTCCACAGTTATTTTTTCAATTCTCTTTTTTTTTTCTTCTTTTTTTTTTTTGTTAATCAACACTAGGTCTAGTCTCCTGGCTGGGATATGGTGATCCGTCTTTATCTCAAAGTCCCATTTCTCATGCCAACGTTAGTTGGTGATATTTCCCTGTAGTCAAAGCAAGTCTCCTCGTGTCTGCAGGACTCTTTTGAGTAGACGATCTTAACAATGTTTTATAGATGGCCACGATTCTTCCTATGATTTCCAATTTATCCAGACGCTTATCCAAACCATTGGGTACCGTTCCAAGGGCACCAAATAGAATTGGTACGACCTTTACCTTTATTTTCTACAGTTTTTTTTCTGACCTATATACTGAGAATATAATGACTTATTGTTTAGTGAGATCAGTATTGTCACATGTCTGTAAGAAATTTCTTGATGGTAACAAAAAAGTTAATAATTATGATATATGGGACAGTTGTCTTCATCTTTATTGTGTATAAACACAACGCTCAGGTCACTGTAACCTCGGACTCTGTTTTAGGTGTTTTTTATTTATTATTTTAATTACCTTAAAATAAGTGGTCTTCAGACGATTACCCATGAATTCAAATGCGGTTTCGGAGCTTAATCTTTACTGCTCTCTCAAGGGTGCTCCAAGTAGCATAAATGCCACCAGAATTATTGACAAAATTTATGCTTATATATAATTATTCATATCAAGCCTCATCTCATAAATAGACATACAAATACCATATTTGACGGCATATAGGACGCACTTTTTTTTCCAAAACTTTGGCTAAAAAATTTGCTCTTTGTCTTATACATCGTAGGTGAAGTTTGAGACCTCTCGTAGGCTTAGGCTAATCTTCTCTATGATGCTCATTAACCCAGCTTACGCTCAGTACTTTTACCTACCCTCTATGCATCCTTATTTTATTGCTGGTATTGTTATAATCAAGCACAGCTAGACTGTTTTCAACAATATATGCTTAAATACACTAAAAAGTTTTTTCCTGAATCTGACTGGCTGAAATGAGGGTGCGTCTTATATTCCCGTGCGTCTTATATACCGTCAAATACGGTACTTTTATATTGTTGAATGTATTTTTCTTTTTAATGTAGAATTTTCTATTAATTTCGATTTAAAAAAAAACTTCTCACGCGAAGTAGATTTTTACCCAACCTGTTCACTACGGATTGAATGTGACATAATATCACAAATACTGGGCATCTAGCGAGTATCGAACTCACTATTCAGTAGTAACGGGTCTTTGAAACAAGCTTGCTAACCATTACACCACAATGGGATACTCTTATTTACCCAACCTGTTCGATACGAATAAGATGTGACACAAGGTCGTAAGTAGGGGACAATTAGCGAGTATCGAACTCAGTATTCAGTAGTAATGTTACATAATCTATGCATAGATTATTGTCAACCCCCTGTATTTCTGAAGGGATGGACCCTTTTCATATCACGGGCGGGACTTTCCATGGAATATTACAGAAAGCCCGTGAAATACGTGAAGTTACGTGGGACCGAGTTAACCCTCAGTTACAGCTTGGACATCAGACAGAAAGCATGTCTGCCTTAGCTGGGCTCAAATGCACACGCGTGTCGTGTTAGTTAGAAGAAGAAGTTTAAGCAATAAAAGTTTAAAGAAATAATATGGTGTTATTGCTTGATGAATGTCTTGGCAAAAAGACTGACCAAGAAGAAGGAATGCATCAAAGACGAACAGCCAACAAGAATCTAGAAATAGAATTCAACATGGAGAGAAAGAATAGAAACAAATAGAGATCACCAAATGGCCAAAATTCATATGCATCTCTCTATCTATCAGTGTCTATCACTCTCCCCTCTCTAGTAAAAGAACATTGTGTATATACCCAACATGGGTATATGTGTATGAGTATGTAACAGTAATGGATCTGTGAGACTATCTTGTTAACTATTACACTACAATGGGACACCCTTATTTACCTAACCTGTTCGCCACGGGTCGGATGTGACACAAGGTCGCAAGTGTAGGGCATCCAACCAGCATTGAATTCATTAGTCAGTAGTAATGGATATATAAGACTCGCTTGCTAACCATTACACAATAATGAGACACATTTATTTACCTAACATGTTCACAACAGGTCGGATGACACAAGGTCGCAGGTATGGAACATCCAATGAGGATTGAACACGCCATTCAGTAGTAATGGATCAACTACACAGAAAATATCAATATCAATATACAATAAACGCGAATCTTTAACCTCTATGCATAAAATAACCCGAGATGGTTTGACATGCCATTACAATCAGACAACCAATCTATTATATTCATCTTATCGTGAAAATGGTTCTTCATTTTCACGTTTAAACATTATAAGGGCAAATGATAATTTATTTACAAGATATCGTAAATTTCCTTTACCAGAAGAAATTCCACAGTTCACATCTATACATCAACACTCTTGTTTCTTAATCTTCCCACCGTTATCATCTTGCTACACCTTCGGATCAAAGTCAGAACATCCAAATCGCTCAAGATGAAATGCAACAATCTAAATCCTGATTATCTGGTGTTGCTTATCCACCTAATTCTTATTTCTTATGAGTGTCGTCACCCCCGCTAAAAATAATGGACTATTCGGTTTTTATTATATAGAAAGAAAGGGAAGAAAAATGACACTCTATACAGAAAAGTATAATAAAAAAGAAAGAAAGTAGGGAAAGATAAAGAGAGGGGGTGAGCGTGCGGAAACTCTGACGCTAATCTGTTTCAATCGAACATAATGAAAAGACGAAAAGAAGGAAAAAAAGAAAAAAAGGAGAGAGTTGAATCAAGATCATTATATATTTTAAATATTGAACTATTTGTAATAGCTCTTATAAATTATCATACTGTGGTATGTCCACAGTTCTGCTAGTATATGATAATTGCACGAATTGAAGATATAAATAAACAAATTTGAAATAAACAAAAATCAGTGAAACGGGAAGACCATACCAATAAGACCGGGTGTGAGGCATTCAAATTAGGAAAAACTCAGACTGAGGAGGCTAAGAAATGCTGAAATAAATTTATACCTGAACCAAGGTATCCATTTATTCATTTATTTATTATACTCCGCATATATAAGAATATATACGCAAATCATTATATGTACGTTCGATTTCTCATTTTTGGTTGAATCCTATCAATGAAACACTTTATATCACACACACACACACACACACACACACACACACACATATATATATATATATATATATATATATATATATATATATAAGCAATGCTCTCCTATAAAATCGATGGAGCACTCTATGGCAGCCTTTACATACATACAGATGTGTGTATTAAAACAGTTAAAATTCCCTTCACATTCTGTAGGTGACGATAGCCGAGTGGTTAAGCTGTCGATCCAGTTTCTATCCCGTCGGTAGGTAGCTTACAAATGTCTAGCCACATTGAAGAGACTTGATAAGTCGAAACTTATGTGTCTGTGGATGACTATGTATATATATATTACATTCTGAGAAGAAGTGTTGTCGATTTCCATGTATATTTTAAAATCTTGTGATTCAATAGCGACGCATATACATCTAATACAAATAATTTGCATACAGTTGCATGATTTCACTGATTGATTGACTGATTTTAACGGCACATCAACTTGTCCTGGGTTATTTATGCCTAGAGATTAGGGAGTCGTTTTCATTGTATTTTTATATTAATATTTTTGTGTAATTCCTTAAGAGGTTTTTACACACGGTTATATGATATCAATTATTCCTAGCTAATACAAATCATTTTCAAGTAAGTCTATTTGACTTACATCGATTGACATCGCGAGGACCCTAACATGAACTAGCACTACGGGTCAGAATAGATCTGAGAGTAATGGCTACGGAAGGAGTACTCCACACTTTCCAAATCTTCAGAATTGAAGCCTTACCACCAGATGTATTTTAGTGTTATGCACAGGACACCATGTGGGTGTTTCGTCATGGTGCAATTGTTAGCAAGCTAGTCTTGCATATCCATAACTATTGAATAGCGAGTTCGAGCCTCGCTGGGTGGGCCATATTGTTGACCTTATACCACATCCTACCCGAAAGAGCTGGGTAAATACCTACCCAAGATGCCACTTTTGAGAATCGATCTGGCCGTAATGGTAATGAAGAAGTACTCCGACTTTTCAGATCTCCAGAACTGAAGCCTCACCACCAGATGTATTTTAGTATCTGTTATTATCTGTTTAAGGGTCAATAAATAATAACTCAACACGGCGATAAAATGTAGAGAACAGATTATTCAGCAATATATCAACGTACAATGAAAGGGTTTCCTTGTTACAGCGTACACGAAGAACATGTATCTGCTACTTCTCCCTTGAGTAGCTTTGCTCTGTTAATGTATACCCTTTGGGTAAGTCCATGTTCGTGTCATAGGTGAGTCACCTACAACAGTATCATACCCATGTAACGTTGCGGCCACAATTAGGAATATATGTTATATTACATAGTTATACTTATCTTGTATATGTACTTTTCTATTTTGATAATATCTTCTATGGATCTGGTTGGATCGTCTAACGTCTCTATCTGGGTATGCTGTCTCTTCTATTATGCTATTTCTGTGTCTTGGATCTGGGCTATTGAGTAGCTGGCTTTTCTGTGTTCTTTTATGGTCTGGAATTACTTGGGTCTTTTGAGATTCCTTCTGTCCTTGCGCCCGTTATTAGTTTTTAGTAACGAACACAAGACTTGGTGTTTGTTTTCTCAGAGTTCTTTACTTTTATGTAACCCAAGTAAATTGCTTCAGGGGACAGACCGTCATCTTACGTCAGTCATCTCCAAACACCCAGCCCAGACTCTCAAACTTCTCACTCTTTCTTTTACTCTTCGCACTGTTGGTTCTGGCTCGGCCAATCAGAAACCAAGGTCAGTGATTTCCACATATCATTCACTCGTCTAATTATTTTTTTTTTCATTTCTATACTCTTTCAATTTCTACACATCATCACACGTCACCCACCGCTGACGTCATACACTAACCTCGTAACTGCCATTATCTTACACCCATAGCACCACTTTGGGATGGGTTCTTACCCCCCTCCCTACTGAGAATAGAGAATGGATCTTACAGTAATAGAAATGAAGGGGTACTCCACAGTTGTCACTTTTGTGTAGTTTCTTTAAAAGGTTTTGCACACGGTTATATGATTGCACACGGTTATATGATATCAAATATTAAGGAGGCGCGTGGTCTAATGGTTAGAGTCGTAGGAAATGGACTCGTCAACGCGAGTTCAATTCCTGGACGAAGCTGTTGGCATTTCACATGGCGCTAATACCCTTGGGAAAGGTATGAATCCAATTCTCCCTCCAGCTATGGGTAAATAGCAGGGCAGACTGGACTCTTTAACCATAGCTAGGTAACCAGTCTAGGAGAAGGAAAACTCTGAATTCAAACCTGTTAAACTCCGCTTAAGAAAATGACCTTGTGTCGCATCCTGCTCGTGCGGAGGGGTTGGTAGATATATATATATCAAATATTCTTATTCCAAATAATTTTCTAGCAGACCTATTTGACACATCGAGAGGACCCTAATATGAACTGCCACTCCGGGTCAGAGTAGATGTGGCAGTAATAGAAATGAAAGAGAAGTCCACGCTTTGCAGATCTCCATGACTGAAGCCTAACCACCAGATGTATTTTATTGTTGTACCCAGAACACCACATTTTTGGGTGGGGTGGGCTGGAATGGGTCTTACTCGTCAGCATTGGATACAATCAGCTTATTCTAATCCCCTGGATCTGCGACTAAAAAACTGCAGAGTTGCAACTCTCGAATGAGCAATTTTGTATTTCTTGTAAATTCTTTTAAAATCGGTTTCAAAATGGTCACTCGATATTTCTTTTTTTTTTTTTTTCTTCTTTTTTTTTTTTTTTTTTTTTTTTTCTTTTTTTTCAAGTGAAATAAATATTATATCTCTTGCCACAAGAAAATCACTTAATATATTTTCTTTTATTATTAATTCTTTTATTCCAATGTTGATGACGTCAATAAAGCAAGGCACGCCGTCAAGATTTGGTGAAACATGTTAACAGGTGGAACACAACAATCATAAGATTTTTATATATGTCCTCGGTTAAATGTTTATTTTGGGTCTTAGATGAGAGAAAAGAAAAAAAGCTTTTAGAGCTCGTCACACAGTTTAGCTTATCGTATTCCATCTAGCGTTACAAATTTCTTTGTCGATACTAATCTTGAGATATAAGAAGATTTAATGGAGGCTCGTGGTGTAATGGTTACAGTCGTAGGAAATGGACTTGTCGACCTGAGTTCAAATAAACCCTTTTCCATTGTAAGTTACGATTCGAGTTATTATTTAAATAACAAACCCTTGTAACATTACAATAAACACTAAACTGCATCTGTTGGCTGTAGTATAAACATAACACTCACCTCCACGGGAAGGCTGTTACTAGCGTCCAGTAACCAGACAAAAAGAGAATGTAACCGAATACGCTCTGCACTAATTGCATGAATACAGTCAAATGTTCAGTTTATATAGATGAAAGTTTCCACCTTAAACCAAGCAGACAATGAGGATCCAGCAAGGGAACTTGACCCAAATACACTAGTAGAATAATCCAACTTGTTATTTAAACCACCAACAAAGTCTGGATCTTCAGAATATACTCAGCTTTCAACACAGCTGGACACTAATCATTCCATTGAATCTCTACAATGGCGAGGTTGGAGTTCTAGATCTCTGGGGAGCATGCAGTTACATCTTCATTGCCATTGGAGCTCCAAGGTCCACTCTAAACTGAACTTTTGAATATGCTACATAACCCGAGTAAGACCAGAAACATACCACAGGTATTATAAATAAAGAACGAAATTCTTTTTTCCTAATGACGATTCCATTTCACATTTCGTAGAAAAATATGCTTTTAATTCAGTACAATCTAAATTTTAATGAATTTCTTGAGCGATAATTTTAATGGCATTTTTTTTAAATTTGTAATTTTCTAAATGACTTTTATTTCTTTATTTGAAATAAAATTTGGAGATATAGTCAGTGCTAGATTAGAAATTTCGTACATTTTACTTTATATTTACATTTTTTGTGTAGTTTCTTTTTCTTTTCTTTTTGCACACGATTATATGATATTAAGTATTCTTATCAAATATGAATCATCTGAAAGCAGATCTATTTGACCCACAGATGGAAACCTACGAAGTACTAACACTCCAGGTCAGAGTGTACCTGGAAATAATCGAAACAAAAGGGTATTACACACTCCCCAGAGATCCAGAGCTGGAGTCTCAACAATCAGATGTAGTTTAGTTGGAGTGGGGGTGTCTTACCTCTTTGTGGGGGATACAGTCAGCTTATTCTAAATAAGTCATCGCTCTTACATGGGCATACCCCCATGTTGGTCGGGGCGTTGGAATACACCGACTGCACCTCTGCAGGAGGGTAAGACTCACCCAATGGGGTCACCTGTTTACCCTGGGTGGATTAAATACCTTCCAATGGGACTGCCTGCTGGCTGTTAGTCGCAACCCGTGAGGCTTAAGGATGAAACCCATGACATGCAAAACTCCACTTTCGCCCTTACTTAAGCTAGACTAAAAACGTAAAATCCTAGCACCTATATGATTGTCCCAACCCTATTGCCCTTATGGCAAGCCCCAACCCTTTTTTTATCATATATGTGCTAGAAGGCGGTGGCTAAGGGTTTTAATGTCATGGATATGACGTTAAACTCTATCTGATGGTGAAGTTCCAATTCTGGAGCTCTAGAGAATGTGGAGTACGCTTTCATCGCAATTACTCTGAGGTTCACTCTGACCTGGAGTGGCAGTACCCATTAGGGTCTCATATTTGGGTCAAATAGAAAAAAACTAGTTAAAATATGTTTTAAAAAAATAATTGAGTACCATCATTAAGGAATAAAACAAAACGTCTTCTGTATAAAATAACCCAACAAGGTTTGACATGCCGTAAAACCCAACCAACCAACCAACCAAGGGTAATAGTTCAAAATGATCGTTGCTTTGGCTGGAATTCGAACTCGGTTTTCCGCGATGTGAGCGTGTTTCTATTTCGAGGTTGTGATGTCATATCTTACTGTGGCAACAGAAATAAAACGACCTTGCCTGAATTCTGTTAAAGTTATTAAGTGCACAAAATATTAGCGCCCTTGAAAAGAGAATTCAATGGGAGGGAAAATAAGGCTTACAAATAATACAAAAGGTCAAAGGTTAAAATGATCTGATCGTAAAGAGTTTAAAAGATTCATCAGAACATTTCCCACGTTCCTAACATTTTCTTCTTCTTCTTCTCCTTGCCCATCTTCTTCTTCTTCTCCTCCTTCTACTTCTTCTTCTTTCCATTCTTCTTCTTTCCATTCTTCTTCTTCTTCTCGCCCATCTTCTCCTCCTTCTTCATCATCTTTCCATTCTTTTTTTCTTCTTCTTTATCTTCTTCTCCATTCTTCTTCTTCTTCTTCTGCATTCTTCTTCTTCTTCCATCTTTTTCTTCTTCGTTCTTATAAATAGATATTTACTTTTATTCCTGTAGTTAAAAAGTCGCGTGTACTCTACCCAGTAGAAAACCTTGAACCCCTCAAAAGATTTCTCGGGTGAGAGTCGACTTTTATTATTATTTGGACTATTTAAATTGCTCAGCGTCGGATATGAAGGCTCGTGAGTTTGTTGGGTTCCGGTTATGCGAGTTACGTGGGTGGTGGGAGTGGCCTGGTCATTTAAGACAGCTGATAACAGACAGAATGCTGAATGATGGGTAATTTGTTGGGAGGGAGTGGTTCGCCTTAAATATAGAAAAATATTGGAACTCGAAACAAAAAAAATGGGAGAACAGCGACAAAAATCTTATCAAGGATTTCCTTTAAGTGCTTTTCTAACCAAAACTTGACAATAGTCGGCCTATTAAGAAATATGCTGTGTAAAAAAATGTATTATTAAGTTAATTAGAAATCAAATAGCTCTCTTAAAAAAGCCACATACCGACCTAAAGAGTTTTCCATTCCTGGAAACCGGTGAAATTCTTCAACTGACTCGAGTTCTTTTTTCACGATCTGATACCCGCCCTGCCAGCGGGACTTGAAATATGCTGAATGTATCTCCTGCTGAGGGGTAAGACTCTCCAAAAAAAGGGGTATCCTGGGTATAACACTGTTGTAAAGAAAAGGTGATACCCCTCTGGAATAGAATGGACTGTTCTATCTACAATATAAACATTGGCGGTGTTTGTCTCGATGGTTCGTATTTCCTAGCGAGACTATATTATATTATATTATATTATATTATATTATATTATATTATATTATATTATATTAGAAGCGGCTAACCGGCGTCACCTGGGTAGAGGAGGATAAAAAACAGTTTGTCTCGCAGATACATTATTTCTAATCGTGAGTTTGATTCTTGCTGGATGCCCCATAAAAAAAGACCTGTTGAGATGTCAGGAATTTTTTCCCAAATATAAATCAAATCTTCATTATTTTTGCTCAAAAAGCAAGATCTGGTGATAGTGAATGTGTATATCTATTTACTCTCTTATTTTCATAGTTTCCTCCGGACATACATACACACAACTGTCTTTTATATATGTATAGATAGGTTATATTATATTATATTATACTACTGTTTGCACATTATTGTACCTCTTATCAAAATAATCCCTTTTTTATTGTATGTTACGATTCGAGTTATCATTTGAATAGCCAACCCCAGTAACATCTATTAATAATGAAGATTCGCTTCCGGTTTTTGTCTGTAACAAAAACTACGTCACTGCTTACGTCAGACTACCTAAAATCGTCATAACAGAATAGATACACTCAAAATTTGAGCATGCAATGTTAGACAGTCCTCATTGGGGGTTTTTAACAAGTTTTAATAAATACATACCTGGTATTATCTATCTATATATAGTTTGTTTTATTTTAATATATATTTAAAGTTATCAGAACTAAGTTTCCATTTCAATTTTTTTTATTTTTTACTCCTTTAATAAGTTTGATGATTTTACTTTACTTATGATACAAACTCTCTGATATTAAATTTTCAACTCCTATCCCCTCAGGCAATATTTATTTTACGTCGCCCAGAGGGTGTTTTTTATTTTGCTAGTTAAATAAACACTATACTGCATTTTACCAATCTAAATACAATATGATTTTTAAAGTTTTGATTTACTGGTTATTGAAGAAAGGTCATAACATAAATTTCTGGCGAGGAAATTTTCAGTTCCGAGTCTACTTTATTCGGTAAAAAATAACTAATTTCAATTTAGTATAATATTTACATTGAAAACCTCCTCGCTAAAACTTTACAATGTTTCACAATTTTCAAAGTTCATGTGGCGTAGTTGCTAACGTGCTGGACTGTGACATCTTAGTATACTAGTTCGAACTCCAGTCACGCTATTAAGTTCACTTTTGGACTAATACTCTTGGGAAAGGTACGAACCAACTCAACTCAACTCCCATCTATACGTCAAATAGCACCAACATTGTTCTTCGACAGTAATGGCTTTGGTCTTAAATAACCCACTAAGGTTTATATGACATTCAACAAAGTAACCAAATAAATTTCACTAAAAACCTGCTTGTTGTGTAATGGTTACCGTCGTGGGAAATGGACATGGCAATACGAGTTCAAATCCAGGACAAAGCTAATATCTTTGGAAAGATATGAATCTAAATATTTTCCTTCCAGCAATAGTAAAACAGACAGGGATCTTTAACCTTGGTATGACAACCGATCTAGGAGAAGGAAAACCTGTTAAACAAAAAATTGACCGTGCGTATCATCTTGCTTATAGCCCCGTCGGCTGGGTCAGAAAAATACACCAACTGCACCAATGCAGAGGGGTAAAATGTGATTGGAGAACAATGATGCTTAAGGATGGAACTCTGGTGGATGAGCCGTCAATGACATGCAACACTCCACTTTGGCCCTTACTTAGACTAGACGGGCAATAGAAGAGGCCCCCCTCCGATCAATCGGTTGGTCACGTCAAACCCTAACAACAATATGGCAGGCCCTAACCCTTTTTTATCATATACGTGGTAGAAGGCGATGACGTTAAACTGCATCAAATTGTGAAGTTTCAATTTCGGGGCTCTGGAGTATGTGGAGTACCCTTCATCGTCATTACTCCCAGTTCCACTCTGACCCGGAGTGGTAGTAACTGTTAAGGTTCATTCTATGAGTTGAATAGAAAAAAATCAGTTTAAAAAATCTGTTAAAAATTTTTTTAAATTTAAAAAAATTGAATAGCCATCAAGCATGAATAGAACAAAACGTTTTTGGCTTCAAATAACTCAACAAGGGTTGACATGCCGTAAAATCCAAGAAATCAATCAACCAGCTTGCTCATGGAGGAGACGTTGGTAAATTCATAATGTACTAAAAAGATGATCAGAATTCCTATTAGTGTATCACATAAAACTTGGTGGCCACATTGTACTTGGGACATGTGATTGTAGTTATTATTTACTAAGCTTTGGTTTGTCTAACAATCAGGTCATGTATATTTTAATACTCGTGTTCCTTAAAAGTACGACCGTTATCATCTTACAACACCCTCTGGTTAAAAAAATAAGACCGTCCGAATCGTCCAAGATGAAATGCAAAAATGTAAATCCTGATTATCTGGTGTTGGTTATCTGCCGAATTTTTATTTCTTATGAGTGTTGTCACCTCAGCAAATAATGGACTCTTTTGCAAGGAAAGAAAGTGAAGAAAAAGTACATGCTACACAGAACAAATAAAAGAAAGAAAGAGAGTAGCAGAAAGATAGAGAGAGGGGTGAGATCGCGGAAGCGATAACGCTGATCTGTTTCAATCTAACAAAGGGAAAAGATGAAAAGAAGGAAAGAAAGAAAAAAAGAGTAAGATAAAGTTAAATCAAGATCATTATACTTTTTACAATTTTGAACTATTTGGCAATAGCTCTTACGTAAACATATCAAACATTGTAATAATTAGATGATCATACTGTGGTGTATCCACAGGTCCTGCTAGTAGTGTCCTTAAAGTGCCATCTGTTTCTTCGTGTATTATGCGATAATAGAGGGACAAAGAAAAGAAAAAGTGAACTTATAGTAAAGATTCCTTGTCAAGTAGTAAACATTGGTCTGATTTTATTTCTAAACAATCTAGACGCGTCTAATAGAGCACGTGGGAGCAATAGCATCTTTGCTAGATTTTTTTTTCTTCTTCTTTTTTACGTTCCTTGTAATTGGATGTGGTACTCCGAAAGGCTATACGATATCCCTTTTCTCTTTCCTTTTTTCTTCTGGTACCGAACTGCCCGCCCAAGCACAGGAGTATCACGTGCGTTCCTTGCAAAGGCGACTGATCTTCATTACTAGAGTAGTGAATTCGACCACTGCTGAGTTGCATATGTGATTTTTTTTTTTTTCGTTTTTGCTTCTTCGTGTTCTCAATGAAACCGCGCCTTTTTGGAGTTGAGGGAAGGGCTCGGATAACACAGACCCAAAATTTCTGGATTTGTATCCAGTTGTATATTTCGAAGCACCACTCTCTCTCTCTCTCTCTCTCTCTCTCTCTCTCTCTCTCTCTCTCTCTCTCTCTCTCTCTATCTATCTATCTATCTATCCACTCTTTATCTCTCTCTCTATCGATCTATCTATCTATCCCACTCTTTATCTCTCTATATATTTCTCTCTTTCTCTCTCTCTCTCTCTCTCTCTCTCTCTCTCTCTCTTTCTCTTTCTTTCTCTCTCTCTCTCTCTCTCTATATATATATATATATATATATACATCTTCCTCTTCCTCTATCTATCCCCCTCTTTCTATCTCTCTCAATCTATATCTCTCAATCTCTCTCTTCCTCTCTATCTTTCTATCTATCTATATCACACACACACTCTCTCTCACTCTTTTTCTCCTCTCTCTCTCTCTCTCTCTCTCTCTCTCTCTCTCTCTCTCTCTCTCTCTCCTCTAGCCCAGTTTCATATCAGGTTTAATCTGCTTATGTAACCATAACAGATGTTCATATCTCTTCTATGAAATGAATGCTTGTTAACCATATCTGTTCACGGTTCAATAGATTGAAGCACTTTGAAAAACTGACTTGTCCTCCTCGGAGCCAGACAAAAGACGATCTTTGTTCACCCTTTCTTCCCATATGACTCACACTAGTCGTATTTAAGACATTTTTCTTTTGCATATTATCTTTACAAAACTTGCATTACAATATACAGAAGAGCGTCGTGTAATGGTTATCGTTGTATGAAATACACGGCGAGACGGATTCAAATCCCAAAAGAAGGCTGTTTGCGTTTGATACAACGCTTATACTATTGGGAAAGGTATGCATCCAACTATTCTCCCTCCAGCTATGGGTAAATAGACTGGGTTGTTTAACCTTGGTTAGGAAACCAGTCTAAAAGGAAAACTCTGATTTCAAGCTTGTTAAATTCTGCTTAAGAAAATGACCATGTGTCATACTCTGCTTGTACGGAGGGTTTTATAAATATATATAAGAAAGTTTTATAATTCGCTTGAAGCATTTTATATATATTTGTTTGGAGGTTGATTTTGAAGGCTATCACAATGCAGGTGTAAAGAAAAATAATAAGGTAACAATGGTGTTGTGTGTTAAAATCTCTTTTTCAGAAGATCACTGGAACTGAAGTCGTCTTGTTATGGCATTTCTAGTTAAATGACTTTTTTTTTTAAATGATGGTATTTAACACGAGAATAGAGTTATAAAAAATACTATCATTTTCAAAAAAAGATTCATTTAACTAGAAATGCTATAACAAGACGACTTCAGTTCCAGTGATCTTCTGAAAAAGAGATTTTATCTCGAAAATTCAAAAATAAAGTACAGGTTAATACACAACACCATTGTTACCTTATTATTTTTCTTTACACCTGCATTGTGATAGCCTTCAAAACCAACCTCCAAACAAATATATATAAAATCTTTTTACACAATTGTAAACCTTTCGTTGCAATTTTGTCTTTTTTGCTTTAATTTAGAAAGTTTTAACTTTTAATTAAAAAGCTGAACATTAAATTTTAAAAGTTTAACTTCAATTCAAAAAGTTGACCTTTAATTTAAAATAATAATATTTTACAAGATATGAGCTTATACAATATCACCCGTAAATAAGTTCACCTCTACCAAGTTGCTCTTATGGCAAACCCACAACCCTTTTTATCATGTATGCGCAAAAAAGCGGTGGCTGGGGGTCTTAGCGTTCTGAATATGTCGTTAAACTGCTTCTAGTGGTGAAGTTCCAATTCTGGAGCTTTGGGGAATGTGGAGTACCCTTTCATCGTCATTTCTACCAGGCCCACTCTGACCCTTCGTTAGCAAAAAAAAAAGAAAAAAAGATACTACCTGTTGGCGATGGATTTCATGAACATTGTATTATTTGAGAATGAGAGGAGGAGGGGCGGAGAGGAGGAGGTCGGATCTACCCTATGTGTATTGCTCATGTAGGGGACTAGATGTGACCCCAAAGTCAATTTGTGAAAGAAGTACAGCTGGTTTGAATTCAGAGTTTTCCTTTGGGGTTTGTTGCCTTATCAAGGGTAAACAACCCAGTCTTTCCTACTATTTTAAGATTTGAAGAGAAGAGATAGATCCATGCCTTTCCCTAGGACATTAGCACGAAGTGAAACTCGGGTCACAATTTCCATTTACTAAGACGATAACCATTATGCTAGGCGCATCCACAACTCTTTACCTACCAAATTTTCCCCCACGGCTGTACCATGTTTTCTTGGTATTCTATGATTTAATAAAGTCCTATTATTAGTGCTATCTTAGTTCTTCTGTTCAATTATAATGGACTAACCATCAGTATGTACTTTTCCTGAGTGTGGTGGAAAGCCGAAATGAGCGGCTTAAAGTAGGCAAAGAGTTAAACCATAAAATATGTTGTTATATTAATGGTATGAATAATCAGGGTCGACCAGGATTGGAACTTTGGTTGCTGATAAGTTTTTCTAAAAATCGTGTTATGGCTAAATTGTTACTCTAGAAGCAGCTACCCAGCGACGCCTGGGTAGAGGGCGAAACTCGCGTGTATTAATTTGTTTGCTTTTGAGATTTACAAATGCTGGACATTTTTAAGTAGAATTCCAATGCTATTTCTATGTATATTTTATTTTTTAAATATCTTCGAATATAAATCAAATCTTCATAATTTTTGCACAAAAAGCAAGAACCGGTGATATTTAATGTGTATATATGTTTACTTTGTCGTTAATTTTTATTTTTTTATTTTCGTAGCTTCATCTGGACATACATACATACATACACGCCATCTGCCATTTATATGTGTATAGATTAACGGGTCTGAATTCAGTAAAGAAAAGAATAATTTCCTCTTGTAGCGGACGAAAAGTTTTTACTTTTTTTTTCAGTGAAGTCAAATCATGCAATATCCATTTTGTATTATTTAGTTTTTTCGGACTCTTTTCCTCGTCTTTATTATTATATACACAACGTTTCGGCCGATGTGCCCTCCGGCCTCCTTCAAATGTTTGTTGTCGAACTCGGGAACCTTCTCGTCAAAATCGTATTGTCACTTAGAACTGTACTAACTCAACCCATGCATCTGTTGCACCACGTTTCCATGGCACAACGGATTTAAGGGTTGAGTTAATACAGTTCTAAGTGGCAATCATCGGTAGGTTGCGGGTTCAATTCCGACTACGGGCGAAAATAATAGAATATTTAATATAGCTCAATACTTGTACCCGATTATGGTTAACGGAATGAGAACAGTCTACTCCGGTGGATTGAATAGAGAGCTTGGTTTGAATTCCGTGAAGGGTCCCCATTACAAAAAAAAGGTTGCCCGAGTTCGACAAGGTTCATAAGTTCGATGAGAAGGTTCCCGCGTTCGACAAGAAACAACTGTAGAAGGTTGGAGGGCACATCGGCCGTAACGTTGTCTATATAACAATAAAGATGTGGATAATGGTCCGAAAATCTAAATAATACAAATTATCAAGCCTCATCATAAAAAATTTAAATGCGGTACCCAATTCTGCATTTCCTTCATTTTGCCAATTATTGACACAACAATGGTGTTACGATTCTGGTCGCCATTTTAGGCGTTTAGGTGTCTTACTAGTAAATCCAATTGTAGAACAAGAGTTTATTCCTTGTAATAGAGAATCTAATTGTAACGCTTTTGGTAGTAAATCCAACTAGCAACGGATTTTAGATCAATTAACAATTAAATGCATCTTATGTCGTTTTTCATTGATCAGTGCCTGCGGCTGATTTGGGGGAAAGTCTATAAAGAAAAGTGGAGACTTCTCGTACCTCTTATACACATGATATTTAGAGGTGCGTGGTGTAATGGTTTGGGTCGTAGGAAATGGACTTGTTGACACGAGTTCAAATCCTGGACGATGTGGTTTGCATTTCATATTGCTCTTTACCTAAATTCCAACAGACGTTTCCAGTCATGAGTATTTATTCTGTTTTTATTGTTACTGGCAAGAATATTAACCCTCCGGGTGTAAGTATCTCAGTTTTGATATAATGAAATATATCAAATAAGAAAGACTAACAAAATTAAATGAGAACGTATATAAAAAGATTACATTTATTTTAATTATATTTTAATTGTTTCCTATATAAAAATCATTCATATGATTGGTTTCAATACGTTGGAGAATAAAACAATAATATTAGAGATCAATAACACCAAGTAATTATTTATTAAACCCGGTTTTGTTAAGACCAGCATGTAAATTAACCACGCCATATATTATGTAAACCTTTATTTCTTTGTGATATATAAGACACTTTGCAGGATTTTAAACGCACTAATAACATGAGCTGTTTTGAGGCAAATCTAATTTTCATCAAAACATCCTTAATAAATACGATTCATTCTATTCTATATGATTTTGAATATAATTAGATAGTCATTGATAAACTTACACTTTGTGATGTAAACAGTCACGTAATTTTGGTTACAGAAAGCCACCGAATCTCCATTATAATAAGATACTATTTTACAGTGATAAATATTGGGATATGGCACTCCATCGTTGCGCATAGAGAAATGCGAAAATTGTACTGATTAAACTGGTAAAATAACTTTTATGTTAGATTTTTCCTTAACATCATGGAGATCAATAAACTGGTAGGTTACTTATTTATGAGTGATACTATCAAGAAATTTCGGTTAAATCGAACGTAACGTGCCTAAATTCTACCATCGTATGTCACCCCGCCGAAAGATAAAAAAAATACCAAAAATCAGTGAATTAATCGAATTTAATGAAATTTTCAGTATTGATATATTAATAAATCAAAGATATAATACACTAATTATTTTATTTAAAAACTTTTACATTTTTTTCAGGTCAATTAATTTTGAACCACGTATCTTTGAGGCGTAACATAGATTCTCAAAGATACGTGGTTCAAAGTTAACTGACCTGGAAAAATGTAAAAGTTTTTTTTTAAATAACTAGCGTATTATATCTTTTATTCATTAATATATCAACACTGAAAATTTCATTAAATTCGGATAATTCCCTGATTTTTTGGTATTTTTTCTTTCGGCGGGGTGACATACGATGGTGGAATTTAGGTCCGTTAAGTTCGATTTAATCGAAAATTCAATAGTATTAAAGTTATGATATTTGATATTTTGATATCTTTGGATGCCTCAAAATGAATATCGCAAAAATAGAATTGTTATTAAGACTTAAATATGATAGAAAAGATGTGCGAGGACAAATAAAGTTTTGTTTGAAAATACAGCGGAACCTTGGTTCTCGAATATAATTCATTCCAAAATTATATACGAGAACCGATTTGTATGAAAACTGAAACAATATTTCCCATAAGAAATAGTGTAAAGTAGAATTATGCATTCTTGACCATCAGATGAATGTCTATTTATGCGCCTACAGTTATATATAATATAGAAAGACGTGTATTTAAACAGCAGATAACACATAAAAATGTAAATACAAAAAAAGATATGTATACCAGTTAAGTATTTAAATTTTTCGAAGAAACATCTACTGACTTTGAAAATGAACATACTTTCACCTTCAGCACTTGTAACAGAAGTTTCCTCTAGGAAATCATTGTCTTTGATTTGCCTTGGCAGTCATTCGCCTGACTTCCGTTTTCATCGGTTCGATTCGTGTGTTCGAAATCCGAGGCCTTTTTTACAAAAGTTTTTTTGTTCAAACTCTGAATTGTTCGAGTTCAGAGTCATTCGAGAACCGATGATCCACTGTATACATAATATATAGAATTTTGCTTAGAAGTGTATATATTTTAGATGGCTACATTTTTAGTTACAGATGTTCAATGCTGTAGAATTTGATAAAAATAATACCTAATAATACCTGTTTTGATTGTGTGCCCTTCCAGTGGAAATTAGTTGAAATCTTTCCGTTCACTAAAGACAATGGCGTAGTGTCCAGAAAAGGTTTTTATCTGCATCTGTGCGAGTGGCTGGGCAAGCCAATACTTGAATGACAGTCTCTGATGCACTGATTGCACACAAACAGTGATGCTTGCTGGGGCTGCTGTTTTCTCTCCTTCCTTCTGGCTCTCTTTGCCGTGGAGAAGGAAGGAGAAAAAAACCAGAGGAAACTGTAGTTTGGTAATAGATAATACCAAATAATATCTGTCTTGATTGTATGATCATAAATGTGGAAATAACGTTACGTTAAACGTACTTTTAGTTACACATACAAAATCAATAATTATTAACAAATTCTTGACTGGATTAGGTAGAACTGTTTTTTTTAAGCGTGACTTGTTTATCAATTATATATTCAAATCGTATGACAACCGAAAGTTATTCCAACCGTATCAAAGGCCATTTATGTTGGCTGTGAAAACACTCAGTGGTACAAACGTCCTGTGTTATTTGCCCCTAGGGGACTCATAGCGATTTCACAGCATCCTGTTTTATGTAGTTCTATCATCAAACGACATCTGCGACTGATATTTGACAGACGAGAAATTGGGAATCATCGTACATACCGCACCAAACAAACCCACCGATCCGATCCGGGATTTTATCGAAAACCAAAAAACAAGTTTAATGATAGAATTCCAAGACATAATTTAATGATACAGCTGAAGAGCAAAACACGAGCAAATTTTGATGATACTAGTAAAAAAAAAAACTTCCGGGCGGTGCAAAAATATATTTTTTTAAAGATATTGCCTGAGGGGGGAGGGGGTCAGAAAAATTAAATAAATAAAATAAAACGTTTGATATTTATGAGAAATTAATTACTTACTTAAAAAGCATCATATTCACTCCACTCCACTGGGGTATTTTTTTAGGACAGTATCCCTACTGTCCTAAAAAAATATCAAACTCCACAACGTTTCTAAAAATTTCTGATTTAATTATTCAGACTCTTGTCTCTATAGAAAAATTTAAAAACCGCACGAGTAAAATATTCATTAACTAAAATATTTCATTAAATGAAATAAGGGGGGGGGGCAACCTAGTTTTTTTTAAAGATATTTCGCCTAACATATTTCAGGAAAAACTATTTTAAACATCAATTCATCTAAAAATAGATAAGTACCGAAATTTTCATAAAAATTTGACTCTTAATTGATTTTTCATAGAATTTTTTTAAATTACTGTGACCTAAGCAGTGACGTAGTTTCAGTTACAGACAAAAAGACACCGAATCTCTATTATTAATAGAGATAATGGTACATACAAATTTTGAGTACATATCATTCACTAACCTTTGCTGAGGCACAAGGCCAAAAGTATGAGGCACCCAATGAAAATCGAACTTTAAGATGTATAGGGTTATTTTATGCCTTGAGATTAGGGAATTGTTTTTATTGTACATTTATATTTACTTTTTAGTGTTTTTTTTTAACACAGGTCTAAAACTGATAATTTTCACATAGTTGTATAGTTTTAACTATTCCTATCTATTAAGAATAGCTTTATGGTTTCAAGTAACTATTTCTATTTAATAATAATCATTTGTTTACACACAGTTATATGGTTTCAAGTAACTATTTCTATTTAATAATAATCATTTGTTTACACACAGTTATATGGTTTCAAGTAACTATTTCTATTTAATAATAATCATTTGTTTACACACAGTTATATGGTTTCAAGTAACTATTTCTATTTAATAATAATCATTTGTTTACACACAGTTATATGGTTTCAAGTAACTATTTCTATTTAATAATAATCATTTGTTTACACACAGTTATATGGTTTCAAGTAACTATTTCTATTTAATAATAATCATTTGTTTACACACAGTTATATGGTTTCAAGTAACTGATAATAATAATTCTTAGTAAACAATTATAGATTCAATTTTTGATACAAATATTTTACAGTTATATATTAGGTATCCTTACCGAGTGTGAAGTGTGGAGTACTTTCATCGCCATTACTGCCAGGTTCCCTCTGACTCGGAGCGGTAGTACCTGTTATGTTCCACTCTATTGGTTAAAAAAAAATTAAAAAACGGAGTTAAAAAAAATGAGTTTAAAAAAAAATGAATACCCATCAAGAATGAATAAAGCCAAAACATCTTCCGCATAAAATAACCCCACAAGGGTTAACACGCGGTAAAATCCGACCAACCAACTATAATAAATTCGTAAAAGAAATGATTTTCAATAACTTTGATTTTCAACGACTTTTATTTCTTCTGATGTTGGTATTGAAATATTTGCTAAGTTCTAACTGATCACGTCAAGATAGATCAAAATGTGGGGGAGTCCCTGTGACGTAGGGGCTAGCGTGCTGGACTGCAACATCATAGTAAGCGAGTTCGAACATCGGTTGTGCTATTACATTAATTTTCGGTCTAATACGCTCATTACCCAGCTATGGGTTAAATAGTACGACTGCAGTTCTTCTACAAGGGGGGGGTGGCATTAAATAACCAACAAAGATTGATATGCCATTAAACAAAAAACATATCAAAATTTTTGGTTTGTTTGTTGTTAATTTTTCTCTCAAGTAAAAATAATTTTCTCTCTGATTATACACCTAACGAGGGTTGAAGAAGAATGGACCAGTCGAAACGTTGTACATGTAACAAGGAATTATTACCCTCCTCATCATCAAGCCGGTCTCTCTCTCTCTCTCTCTCTCTCTCTCTCTCTCTCTCTCTCTCTCTCTCTCTCTCTCTCTCTCTCTCTTATCGTTTTTGGCAAGTCTTCTAGACGGCATCCAATGTCTGCACAAAGCTGATAAATGGTGTTCACGTGTTTAGGTGTCCATTGGAGAACGTCAATTATGAGGAATCAGCATCCTCCTGATAATCATCATTATCATCACCATCATCATCATTAAGGCGTACCGACAACATGGATTCCCGTGACTATCTCTCTCGCCATCCGTTCATATCGGTCATCGCTCTAAACGGAATCTTTGACCAGAGTCTTTGTTGATCGGCCAACACTGGTGTGTCCGTGTGTAGAAGTCCATAGGAAAACGTCGCTTATAAATTCGTTTTTACTTTTCCATCAGTGACCAGCATGTCTTGCCTGTCTTATTTGTACGGTTTTGTGAGATTGGAGGTAAGTGTCCATACAGCTGCTGTTTTCCAGGGGGCTGATTCTAGGGTTTGTTCAAAACAGTATGCAGTATCCTTCTATAGTTTCCATCAAGCTTTTTCTCGAGGCATTTCGTTGGAGTTCAAGTAAGGAATACAGAGATAATTTATGGCTAGAGAATTAACGCTGATTACGTTATGTTCAATTAATCATAAACTGTTTTTAAGAAAAATGATTAACGACATTTTTATTCATTTTCTCAATCAGGAATAAAGAAAAAATGTTTTTCTTTCCATAACATTCAGATATGTGCCATATGTAACCCTAAACCATAACTAAATACAGAAAGAATGTCTCTCCTTGCTCGGAGCACATGTTTAAATTTTCATATTTTTACGCTCGATCCAAGGACAGAATTATATCGTGACAAAAATTTTACTAAGAATTTATTTTGTTGAGGTAAGGGTGTGGGATCAAAATAGCCCCCTTTGCACTCGACTCCATTAGTTGAATAACCCCTAAAATTCCTCTTTTGATACGGTGGGAAGCTGTGACGTCGTATTTGTTTTAATGTCCTCCGCGTCCTCAAATCTTACCCTTGAGATAAAATTTCAATTTAGGGTACCAGAAAATGTCACATGGATAGTCTGTTGCACTTGCATAGTCCCGTGTTTCGCCTAAAACTGCTATTCAAAACGTATCGAGATTGGCTTCAATTTTCTTCAAATTGGCACTGACTCATCTAGACAGCTGTCCACATGTCTAGACACCCCCCTTTCAGACGAGTTTTCCATTGTTCGAAGAACTCCTTAACTCTTTGCCTATTTTGAACCACTCCCAGCCGCCCTCCCACTACTGCAAACAAAGTACAAAAACTAACGTTTAGTACATTATGATTGAGCAGAAGCAATAAGATTACAATAATAGGACTTTATTCGAATAGAATGAGATAGATGACGCAGTATGTTAACCCCTATGCAACGGGACTCCCCCAACCCAAAGATTGTGTAAAACACATGAAATTTGAGTAACAGAAATATAAGTAAAGTCATCGGGGTGGCCTAAAGTCGGTATCAGCCAATCAGCGAGGGAATCTATACCTTTTCACTAGCGCTAGACCAAGGAGATTGTTTTTGTGTCTGAGGTGGAGCGCCAAAGCTACCATCAGCTCCCTACTTTACCGCACAGATCCCTGTGCTACTCATACGCTGAGTTGTTGTGGGGCTGTATCGAACTAGGAACATTGTGGTTTCTTGCCGACACAGATCATTATTAAATACAATTATTAATATTTGATAGGAATACTTTAAACCATTTAATTGAGCGCAAATTATTAGAATTAGAAATTAATAGTTGATAGGGATAGACCTCCAGTCTCACACTGGTGCGAAAAAAACTCTCTAAGAGTGAAACAATAATAAGTCGTCGGGTTGGCCTAAAGTCGGTATCAGCCAGACAACGAGGGAGTCTATCCCCTTTTCACTAGCGTTATACCAAGGAGATTGTTTTTGCGTTTGCGGTAGGGCGCCACACATACCATCAGCTCCTTACTTTACCGCACAGATCCCCGTGTTACTCATACGCTGGGTTGGCGTGGGACGGTATCGAACCAGGAACCTTGTGGTTCGTAGCCGGACACTCTACCGACTGAGCTAAACCGGCCCAGAAATATAGTGATGATAATTCTATGACTTATATGTGTTATACCTACTCTGCTATAATAGGATTTGTCACCCTTTTATGCACACACACACACACACACATATATATATATATATATATATATATATATATATGGTATTTGTGGAAAAGGTAACTTACCGGTGAACAGGTCACAATGGTTAGTTGATGCAAGATTCACAATGATAAGGCAGCGATATAACAAATATAAAGTGCTCAATACGTTGGTAGAGCAAATTTATTATGATAATGGTACACGGTAATAACCTACTCGAGTTTTACCATAAGGATCTTCAGGGTTAAAATCCACTGGATTAATCAAGATATTGATTAATTGCAGTTGCCCTGAATATCCTTATGGTGAAACTCGAGTAGGTTATTACCGTGTACCATTATGATTACATATATATATATATATATATATATATATATATATATATATAAAGGCATAAGGAGGAATTCTAAAGAAAGTTTTAAAAGATCAGGGAAACGGGGAAATCATACCAATAAGAACGAATTAGTAAAAACAGACTGAGGAGGCAAAAATGCCTAAATAAATTTATATCTGTACCAAGGTATCCATTTATTCACTTATTTATGATACTCTGCATATATTTTTAAAAATTCAATTTTGGTTGAATCCTATCAAATAAACACTTGATATCATCCGACTATTTTATTATATATATATATATATATATATATATATATATATATATATATATATAGAGAGAGAGAGAGAGAGAGAGAGAATGAATGAATGAATGAATGAATGGAGAATGAATGAGAAAAGTATTAGCATATGAAAATGCTCAATGCTGAAGCAGAGCAGTTTTAAAATCAAATGTTAAATATGATGGATTCAATATCCCGTAACTAAAGTTTCATACTTACTTTCATAAACATGTTTATTTGTCGTTGTTTTTTTTTTTCTAATATAAGTTTAGCGTAATAACATTCCATCGCTAAACAAGCCACCTTAAAATTTTAATTGCAAGGAAGCGTGAAATCTATAATATTTAACATTTGTATATATATATATATATATATATATATATATATATATATATATATATATTAATAACAAGACCATTGAAATGGTAAAAATGCACCTCCATGTGTGTATTCATATATACACATTATATTGACTTGAATTAGAATAAATAACGTTTAACATATATTAATAAAACCACATTTAATTAATAATTATTAATATAATAATATAGTGAAACCTCATCATTGTCATAAACCAGTAAAACAATAGCACAAAGCGGATTTCTAACAATGTTTATATTTTGATCTTAAGAAAATGCAACTTCCGCTTTTTTGAATTTTTTGAATTTTCGAATCTTGAATCGGCGTTCTTTGACTGCGGTCCTGTAACCAAGCGTTTATCGCAAAAAAATACACATGTACAATCAACTGCAATTAATCGATATCTTGATTAATCCAGTGGATTTAACGCTGAAGATCCTTATGGTGAAACTCGAGTAGGTTATTACCGTGTACCATTATCATTATATATATATATATATATATATATATGGGGAGTGAAGAAAAAGTGGAAGTGAATCCCACAGTGTGTAATATGAAAAATTGACAAAAAAACACAAGTTCATAAACAAGTAATGTTTATTTCGCCTACACTGCAGTGTTTCGGTATGTTTCAATAGATCTTCATCAGCACTTTCGTTAGTTTGAGGAAAAATAAATAAATGTATCACAGAAAATAAGAAATCTGCGAGACTCTTTTGCTTTGTCGATCAGTATATATATATATATATATATATATATATATATATATATATATATATATATAGGAAGTGGAACAGATACTACTACACTTCAAATCCAATGGTCCTACAATGAAGTGCTATAATTTCATTCTTAACAGAATTCTTAACAAGATGAGAAGTGCTGAGTAACAATTCTTGGTAGAGAGCACATATACTACACTCTGATCCTAGAAATGACGATCTATTTTGTAAATAATCCGGTCAAAATAACGTGAACTTTGTTATTGTTATCATAAACATGGTTGGTTAGAATAGTACGTATGTACCAAGGTCTGATAAAAAGTCCTTACGATCCTGTCTCTCCTTATGAAGCCAGTATGTCTTACAACGCAAATATCCAATAGTACAAATACTTCCACCAACTTGGCATATTATTAATGAAACTTAATTTATCTGCAATTAAATACTTAAGTTGAGAGACTCTACTACTTTCAGTGCACAGACAAATTCAAAATACAACTTAATAATCTCTTAATATATTCCAAGATATTCCTATTACTCCTTACCAACTTAAGAGACATAATAATCCTAATGATTATTGTCACAGTAAATGGACTCGTTGATCCGTGTTCAAATCCTGGATGATTCGTTGGTTGGTTAGATTTTACGGCAAGTCAACCCTTATTGAATTATTTTATGCCGAAAACGTTTTGTTTTATTCATTCTTGATTGGTATTCGTTTTTTTTTTCTTTTTTAAACTTAAATTTTTTAAACTAATATTTTTAGAGTCTTTCTTTTCTATTTAATCAACAAATGAGCCCCTAAAAGGTACTACCACTCCAGGTCAGAGTGGACCTGGGAGTAATGGCAATGTAGGAGTACTCATCACTTCCGAGAGCTCCAAAAGTGGAACTTCACCATTAGATGCAGTTTAACGTCATACCCAGGACACTAAGACCCTCAGCCACCACATTCAGGCACATATATGATAAAAAGGTGTTTGTCATATGGGCAATAGGGTTGGGACAATTATATAGGTGCTAGAGAAATCCTGGACGAAACTATTTGCATTTTCCTTCATGGTAATGCCCTTGAAAAAGAAGGTATGGATCCATCTCTTTTTTCCTCCAATTGGGGGTAAATAGTTCTAGGCCTTTTGAACTCGTTTCTGAAACCGGTCTAGGAGAAAGAAAAACCTAAATTCAACTCGACTATAGTTCGTTGAAAATCTGACCTAATGTTTCATCCTTCATGTGAGGAAAGGGATTGATTTGGTTTTGTTTGTTTGTTTTAATGTCATATCAATCCTGTGGGTTATCTAATGCCAAAACTTTGCTTTTTGTTGGGCAATAGTTTATAGGTAAATATTTTGTTGGTTTTTAAATTAATTGTTAGAGTGTGAGACAAACGTTGGTACTCAAGTTTCCCTTACCGGTAAAATTTTGTAAATAGTATCGTGGGTTTATTTCATATCTGATTCATAATTTTCGGTATATTTCTATTTCTCCCAAGAAAAATAAAATGTCATCCATGTACGCAATTTCAAATAGATCTTTCATATCATTTGCGTTGAAAATTTTCTTTCTGATTGGAACGAAAACTCCACATTCTATGAAGAAATGTTTGACTGTTCTTGCTGTTTGACATGTTTCACACCGTGGTTGATCTTCTTATTTGAGTATAAAAGAGTGATAGGTGGTTGGTTGAATTTTATGGCATGTCAACCCTTTTTGGGTCATTTTATGCCGAAGACGTTTTTGTTTTATTCATTCTTGGTGGTTAATCATTGTTTTAAACACATTTCTGAAACACATTTTTTTAACTCAAGTTTTTCCATCTAACCTATAGATTGGACCTTAACATGTACTACCATTCCGGGTCAGTGTAGACCTAGGAGTAATGGTAATAAAGATATATTCCACATTCCCTGGAGTTCCAGAATTGAAACTTCACTATCAGAGTTTATCGTAATACCCAGGACAATAAAACCCTCTGCCACGGCCTACAAGCTCATTTTTTATAAAAAGGATTGGGGCTTGCTCTAAGGGCAATAGGATTGGGACAATCATATAGGTTGTAGGGCTTGGCGTGACCAGACGTTCGATCAAAGGAGATCTCTCCGACTGTCCGTCTATCCTAAGTAAGGGCCAAAGTGGAATGTTGCATGTCATTGACTGCTCAGCCACCAGGGTTCCATTTTTAAATATCACGGGTCGCTACCCACAACCAACAGGTGGCCACATTGGGGAATCATACCCCTCTGCAGAGGTGCAGTCGGTGTATTCTAAAGCCCCAGACAACAGATATATATATGTGTGTGTGTGTGAGAGAGAGAGAGAGAGAGAGAGAGAGGGAGAGAGAGAGAGACGGGGTAAGAGAGAGAAAATGTAAATTAATCAATTTCACTCATTTCTTCAACATATATTTACATATGTATGTGTGTGTGTCTGTCTGTTTGTGTATGTGTGATGAATGTTGGGAAACTTTTTGTGTTGTATTAGAAGCACAGAAAACTATAAGGTACGGAATAGAACAACACAATATTCATCACTTTAAATTTTGGTTTTTATTCCATATCTTGTATTTTTCCATGGTTTCAATATAATCCCAACATTCATCGTACATATCTATACAGAAGCATACGTGGACTTCCTAACAACAATATATATATGCGTGTGCATGTGTGTGTGCATGTATGTGTGTGTGTGTGTGTGCGTGTGTGTGTGTGTGTGGATGTGTGCGTGTGTGTGTGTGCGTGTGAGTGTGTGTGCGTGTG
>CM042153.1:37434609-37464609 GCA_023376005.1 Doryteuthis pealeii
CTTCATTATCATTACTCCCGAGTACACTATGACCAAGAGTGGTAGTACCTATTAGGGTCCCATCTATGGGTCAAACAGATATGTTTAAAAAGTACTTGTAACCGATATTACCTTGTACAAAAACACCTTGAGAAACAACTTCAGAAAAAATATAAATACGAACGTCCAATGAAACACTATTCCTCGACCTCTGTACATAAAATTCATAAAATAACCCTTGACGGGTTGACATGCCGTTAAAATCAATCAATTACAAGTACTAGCAAAATAAAAAGACACCCTCCAAATAATTTTTTGAAAGATATTGCCTGAAATTCAATGTCATAGAGTGTATACCATAAGTATGTAAAATCGTCAAATTTATTAAAGGAGTAAAAAAGAAAGAATGACAATTTGAAATGGAAACAGTTCCGATAACTTTAAATATTATATTAGAATAAAACAATCTATATATAAATATATAACGCCGGACATCTAGTTATTGAAACAATGAGGATTGTCTAACGCTGCATGCTCACATTTTGAGTATATTTATTCTGTTATGACATTGGATTATGTGTTGGGTAATGTGACGTAAGCAGTGACGTAATTTTTGTTACAGACAAAACCCGGAAGCGAATGTCCATTATTAATAGATGTATTGTTGTGCTTGTACAATTGATTCTTGTCATTTCCTAAGCTTAGAGAAGCCATCCCAACAAACCCTATAGGCCAAACAATCCAGATCCAAATAATATAGGTATGGCTATACAACATGTCTTCTTAATTTTTGCCGTAATATTACAGACATACTTTATTGTGCACATTTTTTCGTATTCCTGAACAAACACTAATTCTAAACGAGTACCAAGCTTTTTAACGGCATTAAATTTATTAAAAATCTCGGTTCTTTCTGAATAAGTCTTTGAAAATAATTAAAAGCTAATTGTTTTTAAATACACTAGTGCAACATTTTTAAAAACACCCTCCGGTCGATGTAAAAATAGATTTTTGAAACATATTTCCTGAGGGGTGGGAGTAAAAAATTCAATGTCAGTGAGTTTGTACCCTAAGTAAGTAAAATCATCAAATTCATTAAAGGATTAAAAAATAAAACAAATTGAAATGTAAACTTTAAATATGTATTAAAATAAAACAAACTATATATAGATATATAATACCAGTCATGTATTTATTAAAACTTGTTTTAAAAAACAATGAGGACTGTCGATGTTGCATGTTCAAATTTTGAGTGTATTTATTCTATGTTATGACGATTTTGGGTAATGTGACGTAAGCAGTGACGTAATTTTTGTTACAAACAAAAACCGGAAGCGAATCTCCACTATTAATATATTTTTATTTGAAGTAACGATATAAGAAATCTGTACAAATGGACGTATAACAAGTAATGGAGATCATGGGAAATTTAAAAAGGTGCAAAGCTTTTCAAAAATCTCCTTCAACCGAACATACTTTGCTTTTTCTCCGAAAATATCTTGCCAGGATCAAATGATCAAAACTGGAACACTGACAACAGGTGGCTTATGTGTCACCCATCGAAGTACTGATTAGGCTCATCGGTGCTTAACTTCGGTAATAAGGTGGATACACGTGGCGTAACGGTTGTCGGCTTAGGATATGGACACGGTGACCAGAGTTCAAATCCTGGATGAGGTTGTTTGTGTTTTCACTTCGTGTTTGTCAAAAGCGTGAGTCCATTTCTTCTCCTCGCACATCTATGAACAAATAGTCGGGCAGACTAGGCTCTTTAGTTTTGGTACGACAACTAATCTAAAAGAAGGAAAACTCTGAATTCAAATCAGATGAGTTCTGCTTTTAAAAAATTACTGTGTCACATCCTGTCCGTGGCGGAAGAGTTGGGATAATACAAACTTCGGTAACCTGTATATTGAGTTTTTCACACCAGTGTTAGCTGATGGTCTTTCACTGGAGTCTGAGTGACAACAAGTCTCCTGGTCTTAGCGAGTGCTTTCATCTCGTGACTTTAAGCCTAAAAGGTCGCAAGATTTGGACACCTAGCGAGAAATCAACTTTCTACTAATTAGTAATTGATATGCAAGACTAACTTTCTAATCATTGAACCATGACGAAAGACCTCGGTGCATTGACTGACCTTGAAGTTATTAATTTTTGCTTAGTTTAACACACAGTATATACTGTTATATAGAGGTGGGTGGTGTAATGGTTACCGCAGTAGGAAATGGACACGGCGAAACAAGTTCAAATCCTAGACGAAGCTGTTTGCATTTCACATAACATTGAGAAAGGTATAAATCAAACTATTATCCCCCCCCCCAGCTATGCGTAAATAGTATCGCAGACTGGGTCCTTTAATCTTAGTTAAGCAACCAGTCTAGGAGAAGGAAAACTCGGAATCCAAACAAAATGTTATACTTATTGATATGAGAAGTAAACAAACAATGTGTTTTGATATGGCTTTTTTTTTTTAGCCGACAATTTTTAGGAGAATATGTGCTTAATTGAAGTCGTACCTAACTTTTGAAAATTAATTAATTAATGAATTAGGCGGGCATATCTATTCAAATGTAAGGCTAAACAAATCGAAAAAAATCAATCTCTGTATGTATATTTCGGCCTATTAGGCCTCATCAGCAGAGCTCTAGACAGGAAGACTGCTTTGTGTGTGATTCGAACCCTGACTGTCAAGCTGACAGTTGGAGACTCTAACCATTACACCAGCCGGCCCTTCCCAGATTTTCCGTTTGTTTTGAAGTAGGTTATATTCCACTTATGGTGACTTATTCTCCCAAAACTTATTGATATTTATTTATTTTTAATTTCGGATATTTAAAGATTGTCATGTTCAGTATAATCATATAGACACTGGTGTGGGGGTGCTTGTCGTGTGATGATTATAGCCGTACGAATTGGACATGGTGAGACGAGTTCAAATCCTGGATGAGGCTGTTTGCATTTCAAATAGCTTTAATACCCTTGGGAAAGGTATGAATAACTTTTGTCCCTGCAGCTATACGTAAATAGTATCGCAGACCGGGATCTTTAATCTTGGTTAGGCAACCAGTCTAGGAGAAGGGCAGCTCTGAATTCAAACCTGTTAAAGTCCGCTTAAGAAATTGACCATTTTCCACCTCCTATTCGTGGAGAGGGGGTTGGTAAATATGTATATGCTATATTCTGCTTTAAGATATAGACCCGTCTATATATTATAGTAATAACAGGATTATATATATAATTATTTTTAGAAAGTTTTAAAAAGTTATATACACAACACACACACACACACACACACACACACACACACACACACACATATATATATATATAATTTAGAGTTATATATATATAACTTTTTAAAACTTTCTAAAAATAATTTCTTTCAGAAGAATTTTTTCCTGATGATGACCTAAGGTCGAAACTAGTTGAGAATAATCAAAAAATAGATAACATATGTAGAAATATGCCTGTTTGTTTTATCACTTTTTGTTCATCTTATATACACACACACACACACACACACACACACACAGACACACGCACACACATATATATATATATGTGTGTGTGTGTGTGTGTGTGTGTGGTGTAGAAAGGTAGACAAACACGGAATGCTGTAGAAAATGCATGTTTATCTTTCTACAACATCCCGTATTTGTTTACCTTTCTCCACATACTGTCGGTTTAATTTTCTCTTATTTCTCCCATATATATATATATATATATATATATATATATATATGTGTGTATATAATTTGAACAGTGTATATTTTGGTAACAAGTTATTATTTAAGCACGTTTAGATGAATACCACAGAACACTTCGTTTTGCTGATCTTCTTTTGCCTACGTTAAAGTCTTTGTATCGCTTTTCTTATGTCATAGAAGTGTTATATATATATATATATATATATATATATATATATATATATATATATATATATATATATATATTTGTATCTGTATCCGTTTTTTGGAAGTACATATATCAGGTTTAGGCATTAGTGTGAAGTATTAATGTGCTATATTATAATAACTAGCAAATATATGCACCCTCCGGGTGCAAGTATCTAAGTTTTAATATAATAAAATATCATATTAAATTAGAAAGGCTAATGAAACTGAATAAAAATGCAGATAAAAAGATTTGGAACAGAGGGGGTATGATTGAAAAATAGAACAACTTTGAAACTAACTCTTCCATCATTTTCCCTTACTCCCGTCTTTCATTGGTAAATTTTCCTAATTTAACTATGTAGGAAGTAAAGAATAATATTACAATTATTTCTTCTTGTTAAGGGATTTCTTTAAAAATGTATTCCTGAGATTTTTACTCATATTCAATAAGATAAAACCAAACAATTAGAAATCATTAATACTAAGCACATATTTATTAAAATCAAATTTTTAATATCAATATGCAAATTAGCCTTCCCATTTACACTGTAATCCGCTATTTTATTGTATATATAAATACAATTGCATGTTATTAGTATGTAGATATGGTCAACAGTCTTAATGATGTATCACAATTTTATTAATAGTCATGGAGAATGCGATGTAAATAACTAAGGGAATTGTGACTTGAATAGTAATATAGTTTCGGTTACAGACAGAAAAACACACAATCTCCATTATAATAAGATGTAGTTATCATAATATATTTTTTTGTTTGTTTGTTTTTTTTTTTTGTTTTTTTTCGTTTCTTTTATTTAGTAGAAGTGGTGAATTTTCGGGATTGTAATGCCCAAACCTGATTTGTATACTTCCAAAAAACGGATACAGATACAAAAATATATCTCAAATATATATACTTACTAGAAGCATACAGAGACTCCCAAATAACACTATATATATATATATATATATATATATATATATATATATACCAAACTTGTTGGTAAATCCTCGCGGTGAGAAAAAAATCGACAAATAGTTTGATTGTAAAAATATACTACCAAACATCACCCGGGGAGAAAAAAAATTTTTGGAATAAAAGAAAAGACCAAGATAATCGTACCAACCAAAAATAATCTATTGGTACAATATTTGGCCAAAAGAAAAAAAAACAATTTATATGTATATATATATATAAGATATATATATTCATACAAAATCGCCAGGAAACTAAAGCTAATAAGTAAAAAGTGCTCAATACCTAAGTAGAGCAAATAATAAAGATAAACCTAATGAGTCAGATAAACCTACTAAAAGTTTCGCTTAGTGCTCTTCAGGGCTGCTTCCAATATATATATATGTATATATATATATATACTAGCAAAATAAAAAGACACCCTCCGGGTGACGTAAAAATAATTTGTTGAAAGATATTGTCTGAGGGGATGGGAGCTGAAAATTCAATGCCATAGAGTGTGTACCATAAGTATGTAAAATCATCAAATTTATTAAAGGAGTAATAAAAAAATAAAAATTTAAAAAAAAAAGAAAGAAAGACAATTTGAAATGGAAACAGTTCCGATAACTTTAAATATTATATTAGAATAAAACAATCTATATATAAATATATAACGCTGGGCATCTATTTATTGAAACAATGAGAATTGTCTAACGTTGCATGCTCACATTTTGAGTATATTTAGTCTATGTTATGACGTTGGATTATGTGTTGGGTAATGTGACGTAAGCAGTGACACAGTTTTTGTTACAGACAAAAACCGGAAGCGAACCTCCATTATCAATATATATATATATATATATATATATATAATATTATAATATATTATGTAAGAAAGTTTTATAGAAAAACAACAAGATGTTAAAATTTTGATGTTAAAAATGTTGATGTTTTTCTATAAACTTTCTTACATATTGTCGGATTCAATATCCATTTTTACCTTATATATATATATATATATATATATATATATATATATATACTGTTACTAGGTCGTCACTCATGTGAGTACTGTGCACACTCATCGCTGCTTAACTTTGTTGATTTGGCATGAACCGGTGCTTACAGCGTGACTTGAGCGTAAATGCTAAAGGCAATTTGGTCTTTATCAAAGGCAAAAGAGTTTTCTGTTTTCTATGTGAACGCCTTTATTCATAACAGCTGTGCAGTTAAATCAAACAGTTGTCGTCCACTCATTTTATCATTTATCATTTCATTGTTTCTTCTTTTCTTGCAATCATTTGACAAAAGCAAAAACAACCAATCCAAAAGTTCAGAGACGTATGAATATTTATATTTATCGTCAGACAACATTGAGAAATATTATTATTACTTACAGCTTGGAAGTATTTACGCCTGTGTGGGTGACATAATGATACAACTCTATACTCAGACAAAAGAGGAGAGGGATTTAAGAGAGGAGAGAGAGAGATGAGAGAGAGAGAGAGAACATATGGGGGAGAAAAGGGCAAGAGGGATATTATATATATATATATATATATATATATATATATATATAATCCAAAAGTCCAGAGAAGAAATCTTCCTTACGACATAGGGTTTTTTTTTTAAACAACTTGTCGCAGTTTGAGAGCTCAATGTGTGCTCTTGTTAGAGTCACAGAGCAAATTTATATTTAAATAAATAACAAAAGACTTAGAGATCTTGCATTATAGACTATTTCAGGGAGCTTAGACAAAAATGTCTAATTCTCCCGACTCATCAGATTCGCATCTGATGAGTCGGGAGAATTAGACATTTTTGTCTAAGCTCCCTGAAATAGTCTATAATGCAAGATCTCTAATTCTTTTGTTATTTATTTAAAATATATATAATATATAATATATATATATATATGTGTGTGTGTGTGTGTGGTGTGTGTGTGTGTGTGTGTGTGTTTGCTTGAAAGCAATTACAATGCGTATATCGTATAAAATTCGATAATTATAGAAAATAACCATGACAAGTGAATTTGGCAAACGATTATGCGATGCTAGAACATTGCACAGTCTGTTTCAACTTTAGCTCAGTCGGTAGAGCGTTCGGCTAGAAACCACGAGGTTCCTAGTTCGATACCGGTCCACGCCAACTCAGCGTATGAGTAGCACAGGGATATGTAAGGAGCTGATGGTAGGTGTGGCGCTCCACCTCAGACGCTAAAATAATCTCCTTGGTCTAGCGCAAGTGAAAAGGGGATAGACTTCCTCGCTGATTGGCTGATACCGACTTTAGGTCGCCCCGACGACTTTACTTACTTTACTTTATATATATATATATATATATATATATATATATATTTAAGTTAAGGTAACGTGAACATTGAATCCACGGCGCTTGGTTTCTCGCGCCAGCGATCTTCAGATCAAGACTTGGTCTGAGCATCACTTAATGGAGAAACTGTCAGTAACCAGGCGCTGTTGATGCCATATCCGCGTCCCATCAACTTACATATAAATGCTCTATCAATAATATTGAGCACCGTTTACGTATAAATATAGCACCTATAAAATATATATATATATATATATATATATATATATATACCGCAGTTACCATTAAATCCACTAAGCAAATAAGTAACAATCTTATTTACTTCGGGATTTTTTTCACTAAAATCGATTAAAAAGTGCTCAATATAAATAGCTAAATAGATGATTAAAATCGAATTGTTTAAAATCTACGCAATATATACTGATCGTGGATTCACGCTATTGCGAGAAACATGAGTCGCTAGATTTTAAACCATTCGATTTTAATCGTATATATATATATATATATATATATATATATAATATATAATATATATATATGAGGTAAAATAAGGAAGGAAAGAACAAAACTCAGACAAAAATGTGTAGTATATTTCGCTGGTATATTTAAATTCGGCTTCCACAGACTTTTTTTTTTGTTCTCTCATTCCTTATTTTACCTCATTCTGTCGGATTCATTCCAATCCCATTTTCCTCATATATATATATATAATATATATATATATATATATATATATATATATATATATATATATATAAACAGTTTATTTGGTGTTGGGAAGGATTCTAAGCAGGGCATTTTTTAATATCGAAATATTAAAATTGGTATAGTCGATGGTAAAAGCTCAATGTACAATAATTGGAGAATCATATACAGAGCAATACATTTTTAGGGGGGTGTCTTACCTCTCTCTTTGGGATAGAGTCAGTCTATTCTTAGCCCCATCGACAGTGAAAGTTCTTGATTGAGGTGGATAAGAGCCTAATGGTTTTCTACTGAACAAGATATATGCCATTTCAAATACCATGGTTGCGTAGAGAAGAAGGGGTTAGAAAGCCGATTACAAGGATGGGTGATGACCGTCAGGGTGTCGGAAGAAGCAAATCAACATTGGGTGTGTCGTAATGTACATTCTTCCCTGTCTCCTTAAACTTTGAACTTACCTCCCTATGACCCTTTCTGGATAACCTCCCTTGTTACCATTCTCCTGTGTAGAAGTTATGTAGACTTTTATTCGCCATTAAAGCCTTATCAACAGGTCTCCTGGGTTTCTTCTCAAACTTCAGGGTGATCTTCAAAGATTGCGACTCAACAACAACCGTTTCTTAAATCATGAGCCTCCCTTCTCCTTATTCTTATCAATTTTGTTTTTTGTCGTTTATTTTCCTTGTTTTTGGTTGGGGGTATGTATTTACTCCCAACCCCTGTTACGAATCTGGTCATTATTCAAGGCGTTTAGTTTCGCTGTTGGTGAACCCAATGATAGAAACCGCCCTGTCGGGTCTACATGTCCTGGGAATGACGTTAAACTCTCTGATGGTGAGGTTCCAGTTCCGGAGGTTTGGGGAATGTGGAGCACCCCTTCATCACCATTGCTCCCTGGTCCACTCTGACCCGGAGTGGTGATACCTGTTAGGGTCCCATCTATGGGTTAAATAGAAAATTGTATTTATAAAAATTGTATTATCCATTAAGAATTGATTTATTTTAAAACTTTATCGGCATTAAATGACCCACTGAGGTTGATATGCCGTAAAACAAAACAAACCAAACCAAACCAATGGTAGAAAAGAGTTTTAGTTTTGTAAATACTAATTATAACAGAAAGTTTATTGTATTCTTTGAAATCCTATCTAGAAAAGAGTGCAGTTTCAGTAGATACTCCTTGTGACAGAAAGTATGTAGTATTCCTTGTAATCCCCTTCTGTAGGTCTTGATTTCAGAAAGTTCAATTTGCAATTGATTTCAATTCAAATACCAATGATCTTAAACGCGTTCTATATCGTCTCTGACTCGATAATTCTTACTGGAAATTCCTGCTGATGATGTTGGTAAAGTTCATAAATATGAGTGGGAATTAGGCGTACATCTTATACCCGTAGATAATCCAACACCCAGAACACCCCTTTTTGAGTGGGGTCTTAACCCTCTGCAGGGGATACAGATAAATACCAATGACTTTAATGTGTTCTATATTGTTTCTGATTGGCCAACTTTTACTGGAAATCCATGCTGCTGATGTTGGAAAAGTTCATAAATATGAGTGGGAATTTTGCGTACATCTTATACCCACAAGATAATCCAACAACCCCTCTGTAACAGGATGTAATACAAGAGTGAAGTGAAGTTGGTCTGAATTAAACGTTTTCTTTCTCCCATACTAGTTGCCTAACCAAATCTAAAGAAGACAGCCTTTGTTACTATTTACCCATTGCTAAGAGGAGAATAGATATATTCATGCCTTTCCCCAGGACCATTATCGCGAAGGGAAATGCAAACAGCTTCGTCTGTGATTTGAACTCGGGTCGGCGATTTCATTTCCTATAATGATTTCTGTTACGCTAAGCGAGATGGGAGTTAAGTGGCCGTACAGCTACGGTTTTATGGTGAGCTGCTTCCAAAACAACACGCAGCTTCCTTGCGCAGTTCCTAACTTCCTTTTTCTTAAAGCGCTTCGTTAAAGTCCAAGTGGTGCAGCCATATAGTACCACTAACACGGGCAACAGCTTGGAAGAATTCCCGTTTTATTTTATCAGAGAGATAACATTTCAAAATGATCGTTAACCTGCATATGTTAACTTTACATATGCGTATGTTGATATCGCTTTCAGTAGATGAGATATTGATACCGAGGTATATAGATTGGTCTACTACTTTCAAAGACTTGCCATTTAATGAGGAGATGGTACCATTGTTACGATTCTGGTCGCCATTTTAGGCATTTAGTTCTTTTATTGGTATATCCAATGGTAGAAAAGGGTTTAGTCTCAGTAGAAGAAAGTCTGTCGTATTACTTGAAATCCTAGGTAGAACAATATTATGCTCCTTATAGCAGAGAATTTAGTTGTAGTGTTCATTCTGGTTTGGTTTGATTTGGTTTGTTTTACGGCATATCAACCTCTGTGGGTCATTTAATGCCGACAAAGTTGTCCCATCTATGGGTTAAATAGAAAAAATGAGTTTATAAAAAAAATTGAGCATCCATTAAGAATGAATTTATTTCAAAACTTTGTCGGCATTAAACATTTTTGAATACCAAATTACCAATAGAAGTATTCATCATAAAATAACCCAAGGGGTTGACATGCCGTAAAACCCAACCAAACAAACCTTAGTGATGTGAAGTCAATCAATCTCGGGAAAATACGTTTATCCGTGAGTACAGTTAGTATCCGTCTGCCTTGCAACTGAGGCAGACTACTTTTAAAATCTATCTCATTTGCATACGATACTACACTTAGAAAAAAAATAAGTAGCCAAGAATATGAATGTTATATTATGACAGAAGACCTTACTCGTACATATTTGTTGTTAGTGGAATATCTGAGAGCGTTAAGGCAGATATAAAACAAAGAGAAACGGAAGGGGAAATTGTTGCGGTTAAAAAACAATTCAGCTTTAACGTGTGGGTGAATTTATGGAAATTGTTTTGTCATTTAGATCTTTTTTTCTTTCGAGTTAAAAACGCACACTAAAAAAAAAAAAGATATATAAATTACTATGTGGTTCAAGATTGAAAGGCACACAAGGAAGATATAAATAAAAAGGCAGATATGCAGTATGACATAAATAATTACACCCGGCTCTTTTTTTTAATATGAATTTATAAATTCATTTATAAATTTATAAATGTTATCTTGTTGGCGTAGTGTGGCGTAACGATTAATGTACTGGGTTAAAGCATTATAGTATGCGAGCTCGAACTCCTGTACCGCTATTACGATTACATTCGGACTAATACTTTCGGGAAAGGTCTGAACCTCCTCATCCCCCGGCTATGTATTGAATAGTACCACTTGTGTTCCTTTTACCAGTCACGCTTTGTCAGTAAATAACCCAGGAAGGTTGATATACCATGGAACAAAGAAACCACGGTGGGTCATTTAATGTCGGCAATGTTTTGAAAGATTCGCAGTGATAGTTTGGAAGAAAAATGTTTAAACTCAATTTTTTTTTTTAACCAAACTTTGTATTTAACCCATAGATGGATCCTAACTAGGTACTACCACTCCCGGTCAGAGTGGACCTGGGAACAATGGTGCTCTACATTTGATAGACCTCCAGAAATCCAGAAATGGAACTTCACCATCATATGAAGACTCTAAGCCACCGCCTTCTATAATAAAAACAAAACAAAACCTACTTTTTTTCCTATCATCGTCATCATCATCATCATCATCAAATTGTTCCAACAGCACGTATTCTCTCTCTCTCTCTCTCTCTCTCTCTCTCTCTCTCTCTCTCTCTCTCTCTCTCTCTCACACACACACACACATATACACAACACGCCACCCAGCGTCCGGACAGAGCTGATGAAATGTTTACTCATCGGCCTGCACTGGTGTGTCCATTTGTAGGAGTCCACTGAAGAACATCACTAATGAGTTGTTCCTTACTTCTCCTCTTTGTCTTACTTGGATTATCTGTGTGATAAAAGCTGCTGTTTTGTTGGTTGCTGCTTCCCGGATTTGTTCAAGAAAACACACAGCATCATTCTGTAGCTCTGTCATTCAGCTGATTGATTGAAGGAGGCCTCTCTGACTGCCCGTCTATCCTAATTAAGGGACAAAGTGGAGTGCTGTATGTTATGAACTGCTCAGCCATCGGGGTTCAATCCTTAAACATCACAGGTCACCAACCACAGCCAACAGGTGGCCCCATTAAGGGGGGCTCTTACCCCTCTACAGAGGTGCAGTCGGTGTATTCTAAATCCCCACCGACAGGGCAGACGATTTGACAGCAATAGGTCTAGCCATCTTGACAGATAGCAAGTCAAAAAATGTTTAGTGAGATATGTAAAGAATTAGGTTATTTCCTATAAGTCTAACATGATCAAAGGGGAACCACTCTTGACTGATAAATTATTTATTTATTTATTTATTTTCCCATTAAACTAACCCTAAACCCTAACCTTAATCTTAAGCTTAAACCTTAACCCTAACCCTAAACTCTAACCCTAACCCCAACCCTAACCCCGTCTTCTTTTTTCCTAGTAGATCAATAAATAATGTATCAGTCAAGAGTGGTTCCCCTTTGTTTCTGTTGGAATTATAGGAAATAACCCAGAATTATGTAGTTACAGTATGTGTAATTTTCATAAAATTGCTTTCTGTAAATAAAAATAAACATTATAAATTAACAATTTTGCCTGAAAATCTGTGTGTCTGTGTGTCTGTCTGTCTGTGTGTATGTGTGTGTGTGTGTGTGTGTGCACGCAATTCATATGCAAAACTGCTGACTCATGTGTGTCAGCAATGACACATACCATTCTGTGACGTCATTGACAAACGTGATATCTTCATGACAAGTGGAGCCCCCCAAAATATGTCAAAAGATTTTTATTTTAAATTACTACCAAAAAAAAAATTCACCCACGCTTTTTTCTTCGTATATTTTCGTTTTCCACCCCTCCCCAGATATTTTTTTTGTTTTCAACCCCTCCCCTTATTTTTCGTTCCCCCTCCCCCTTATTTTTCGTCCCCCCCTTATTTTTGTTGTTGTCTTTGGGTAATTATTTCGGTTCAGCAGGCGGGCGCCACATGCGCATCGCATTTGAGAAACCAGCGTTAAATTAAGAATAGACATTTTTTGAGCATTTGCAAGATACGCTCAGACGTTAGAAGAGCGGGATGGAATCGACGAGGTCCTTTTGTAAGTAGTGTATTCCCGCCATAATCTGCGAGAGACGCCTGCGTTGGCTTGGCCACGTCAGGAGGATGGAAAAAGGCCGCATCCCCAAAGATCTACTATATAGCGAATTAGTAGAGGGCACCCGACCAGTAGGGAGACCACGCCTGAGCTTTAAAGATGTCTGCAAGAGGGACATAAAGACTTGCCACATTGACACCAACACATGGGGAGCTTATGCACCTGGTGTACGACCTGGCGCCTTATGCACCTGGCGTACGACTTGGCGCCTCCTCGTCAAATAAGGAACGAAAAGGAGTGAAAAAGAGAAGAAAGAAGCCGGCTCGGAAAAGAAAGCCAGAAGGAAGGAGAGATAACAGCAACTCCAGCAAGCATCACCGTTTATTTGCAATCACTGCACCAGATATTGGCATTCAAAAATTGGTCTGTTCAGCTACTCACGCAGTTGCAGATAAAAAAAAAGAATTGGACACTACGCCATCGTCTTTAGTAAACGGAAGGATGCCAACAATACATAAACCCATAGTAATAATGTCCGCATCACCTCTACAGCGAGCACTTTGGCCCTTACTTGAGCTAAACGGCTGGCCGAAGATTCATTGCTCTCTGCTTCGGGTGTCTGGAATTCTACAATTGGCTTTAAGTGGAATGACAGTATAAAAGTCAGAAACACTGAATTTAAGTTCAGGATATTTCCAATTGCCCGTCTACTTATCGTTTGTTTGCGACCAAAAGTTGAGATTTCTTTTAAACTTATGACAAAACTCAGACGAGTTCTTCGAAAATTACTCGGCGAAATTCCCGACAACAATTGGTTGTATTTTACGGCATGCCAACCCCTGTTCGATTATTTAATGCCGAAGACGTTTTGTTTTATTAATTCTTGATGGGTATTCAATTTTTTTAAATCAACTTTTTTAAACTCATTTTTCTATTCAACCCATAGATGGGATCCTAACAGGTACTACCACTCCGCCGCCCTGTCGGCTGGGGCGTTAGAATGCACCGACTACACCTCTGCAGAGGGGTAAGACTCCCCCAATGGGGCCACCTGTTGACCGTGGGTGGCGACCCGTAATGCTTAAGGATGGAACTTAGGTGATTGAGCAGTTCATGACTTGCAATACTCCACTTTGGCCCTTTCTTGGGCTAGACGGGCGTTCGGAGAGGCCCCCCCCCCCGATCAATCGGCTGATCACGTCAAGCCCTAGCACCTATATGATTGTCCCAACCCTATTTCCCTTATGGCAAGCCCCAACCCCTTTTATCATATAGGTGCTAGAAGGTGGTGACTGAGGGTCTACATATCCTGGGATTTACGTTACTCTATCTGATGGTGAGGTTCCAGTTTTGGAGGTTTGGCGAATGTGGAGTACCCCTTCATCACCATTGCTCCCGGGTCCACTCTGACTCGGAGTGGTAGTACCTGTTAGGGTCCCATCTATGGGTTAAATAGAAAAATGTATTTATAAAAAAAATTGTGTATCCATTAAGAATTGATTTATTTCAAAACTTTATTGGCATTAAATGACCCACTGAGGTTTATATGCCGTAAAACAAACCAAACCAAACCAAATCGTCGAAATTCTTGTCGGGGTCAGTTGCAACTGAATTTTCCCTGACGCTGTGCCTGTTTTTGATTTTTTTACTTGAGTTTTTCGAACACACGGGAGGAGTTAAAATTAAGTCTAACGATTCGTAATTTGGATATTATCGGTAATGGCTTTATTTGAATGGTGCGTGCAGTATAAGGTCACACAATGTTTTATTAAATGAATTGGAAAGTCTTAAAAGAATGGAGGGGGTAGAAAATGGCTGAATGAATATAACTGTAAACATTTTTAGAGAGAAACCCTCCGATCAGTCGGCTAGTCACGTCAAGCCCTAGCACCTATGTTATTGCCCCAACCCTTTTGCCTTTATGGCAAGCCGCAACCCTTTTTATCATATATGATTTGAACTCGGGTCGACGAATCCATTTCCTATAACTCTAACCATTACACCACACACCTCCAAAACGTAACTCTCTTTATCATATATGTGCTAGAAGGCAGTGACTGAGGGTCTTCGTGTCCTGGATATAACGTTAAAAATCAACCTGATGTTGAAGTTCCAATTATGTGATCTGTGAAATGTGGAGTACCCCTTGATTCCCATTACTTCCAGGTCCACCCTGACACGGAGCGGTAGTACCTTTTAGGGTCCGATTTGTGTGTTAAATGGGGAAAATGTGTTTAAAAATGTGTTTTAAAAAGATTGAGTTTAAAAAAAACATTGAATATCTATCAAGAATGAATAAATCAAAAATATCTTCGGCGTAGAATAACCCGACAAGGGTTGACATGCCGTAAAACCCAACCAACAAACCAAATCGTCTGTACCTACTAACGAGATACCGGGACAATTATAGAAAAATGAACAATAGTTTTCGAAAATTATTTTACTTTTTAGGCTGATTGGTTGGTTTTAACGGCATGTTATCTCACCTCGAGTTATTTTATGCCCAGAGGTTAGGGAATCGCATTCATTGTATGTTTACTTTTTTGTTTAGTTGTTTTTTAAGAGTTTTATTTATTCATTTATTTGATTATTTATTTAGCGCGTAGTTCTATTAAATCCAAACAATGTTTAAACATATCTATTTGACCCATAGATGGGAACCTAACAGGTAATACCACTCTGGGTCAGAGTAGAGATGGGATTAATGTTAATGAAGGGGTACGATACACTACCCAGAATTCTGGACCTGGAGCTTCACCGTTAGATGTAGTTTAGTCTCATGCCCAGGACACCCCTTTTTATGAGGGTCTTGCTTCTCTGTAAAGGGATGCAGTCAGCCAATTTTAAGCCCTACTGACAGGGCTTAGTGACCAAAGGTTTAATTTCTGTTGGTATAAAATTTAAATGAAGACGTGTGAACAAACGAACAACTTTTACAGTAAAGGGCGATGTCTAGATATCTAGTCAGTACCAATTGTCGGCACTTTTTCATTAACAGTCTCGATACTTTTTGATCAACCTTTTTGGTAAATTACATGATTGTGCAAGTGTAGTATGTATTTACATATGACACAGGATCAAGAGTTTTCTTTCTCCTAGACTGGTTGCCTTATCAAGGTTAATGAACCTAGTCTGTCCTATTATTTTCCCGCACCTGGGAGGAAAACAGATGAATTCAGACCTTTCCCTAGGGCATAAGTGCAGAAAGCCTCGTCCAGGATTTGAACTCGACTCGCCGATTCAATTTTCCTCCGACGATAACTGTTAGTGCTCCTCCTTGTGCAAGTACAGTAGACTGTACTTATCCAGGCCTAGCCTCCACCCTGTCGGCGTCTTGTCGGCTGGGGGCTGTAGAATACACCGACTGCACCTCTGTCGAAGGGTAATATCCTTCCATTGGGGCCACCTGTTGGCCGTGGGTGGTGACCCGTGACGCTTAAAGACATAATCCTAGTGTCCGAACAGTCCATGATATGCAACACTCCACTTTGGTCCTTACTTAACCTAGATGCGCGGTTGGAGAGGCCCTATCCGATCAATCACGTCAAACCCTAGCACATATGATTTTCCCGATTCTTTTGCCCTTTGGCAACCCACCACCCATCCTTTTTATCATACATGTGCTAGAAAGCAATGGCTGAAGGTTTTGTTTGTTTTGTTTTATGGCATATCAACCTCAGTGGGTCATTTAATGCCGATAAAGTTTTGAAATGAATCAATTTTTAATGGATAATACAATTTTGTTTATAAACTCAAGTTTTTCTATTTAACCCATATATGGGACCCTAACAGGTACTACCACTCCGGGTCAGAGTGGATCAGGGAGCAATGGTGATGAAGGGGTGCTCCACATTCCCCAAACCTCTAAAACTAGAACCTCACCATCAGATAGAGTTTAACGTCATTCCCAGAACATGTAGACCCGCGGCCACCGCCTTCTAGCACCCATATGATAAAAAGGGGTTGGGACTTGCCATAAGGGCAATAGGGTTGGGAAAATCATATAGGTGCTAGGGCTTGATGTGGCCAGCCGATTGATCGGAGGGGGCCGCTGAAGGTTTTAGTGTCTTGGATATGATGTTAAACTTCATTCCAATTCTGAATCTCTGGGGAGTGTAGAGTACTCCAAGGTCCACTCTGACCCGGAGTGGTAGTACCTGTTAGGGTCCCATTTATGGGTTAGATAGAAGAACATTAGTTAACAAAATTGTGTTTTTAAAAAATTGAGTTCAAAAAATAATTTACTGTACCCATCAAGAATAAATGAATAAAAACGTCTTTGACATAAAATAACCCAACAAGTGTTGACATGCCGTAAAATCAAAAAAAGTTTTAAAAAAGAAGACTTACCCCCGTGCATTTTTCTAAATTTCTTAAACTATAAATACATCTCAAGGGTGATATTTGAAGTCCTGTTTAATATTAAGTAAAATACGATGTTGAACCTTTACCTCAGAAGTGTAGTTTGAAGGGTTCTTCGACCAATGGAAACCTCACTGGAATAAGTGAGTTCAAGACTATTTTAAAGAACATTAATGATTCATTCATAGTTTATTCAAGTCTCGGAGATTATAACTTCAGTCTCGATATTTTTTAACACATCTCGCATTTCATTCATTGTTGATTTCTTTCTTGGTAAATACAGCTTCAGTTTTTAACACAATTAGTCTTCCTGGTTGAAAGACACTAATGCAAGTTGAATGGTCTATTATCGAAAACACATGCGGATAAAATTTTATTAAAGGCAGATTTATATTTAGGTAAGAAAAACATATTTCATTACAATAATCAGTGAAAGTGAGCGTACTAAAAAGAATACCCATAATATTCAACTACACAATATGCGAACCATACAGACTCAATTTAAGATATGAAAGTAAGATTTAGTGATACTAATTCGCATAATTGATATGATTGATTGATACTTGTGTTCCTTAAAGTACAGCCATTATCATCACTAGCAAGTATTTAAGTTTTAATGTAATAAAATACTGTATTAAATTAGAAAGGCTAATGATACTAAATAAGAATGCAGATAAAAAGATTTAAAACAGAGGTGGGTATTATAAAAAGATAAGAACAACTGAAACTTACTCTTCCATCACTCCCGTCTTTCATTGCTAAATTTTCCTAATTTAACTATTTAGTTAAAATAGGAAGTAAAGAATAAAATTACAGTTCTTTCTTCTTGTTAATGGATTTCTTTTAAGATTTATCCCCGAGATTATTGCTCATTTTCTTTAAGATAAAACCAAACAATTAGAAATCAATAATACCAAGCACATATTTATTAAGATCTATTTTTTAATATCAATATGTAAATTAGCCTTCTCGTTCACACTGTAAACCACTATTTTGTTGTATATATAAATACAATTGCATGTTATTAGTATGTAGATATGTCCAACATATCTAACCCCAGTGAGCTTCGGCCGCTGGACCTTACAAGTTTATACATCGTTGATCCCAGGGGGCTAACACCTGCCCCCTTGATTTAAAGGTACAGGGCTGGGTTTATTGCCCAGGGCCTGAGGCGCCCCATTGAGGGGAAATGCCGACGGGATTTTTCGTGCCTATCACCCATAAGCTTCGGGTTGTGGGTGGGCTCACATAAAAATGTCCCTGTGTCACGCTTTCATAAGTGGGATGAAACTCCGTTTTCAACCGGGGGTTCAGTGGCTTCGGCGCAGGACCTTACAAATTAACATCGTTGATCCCAGTCTCCATTGATCCCAATCTCCATTATAATAAGATTACACAACAGACGCCTCCAATTTATAATTGTCTATACTGTATATTTATAATTTTTGAGTCGTTTCTGAAGAGTTTTCTTTAGCATACAGTTATATGATATCAAGTATATATATATATATTAATACTTTCGTTCCTTAATCTTACGACCGTCATCATCTTGCTACACCCTCCGGTTAAAAACGAGACAGTCCAAATCGTCCAAGATTAAATTCAAAAATGTAAATTCTAATTATATGGTGTTGCTTATCCGTTGAATTCTTATTTCTTATGAGTGTCGTCATCTCAGCTAAATAATGGACCATTCCGTTTTTATTATAAAGAAAAAAGGGAAGAAAAAGAATATGCTACACAGAAAAATATAAAAAGAAAGAAACAAAGAAAGAAACAAAGAAAAAAAGAGAGTTGGGTAAAAATAGAAAGACGGGATGAGCGTGGGAAACGATAACGCTAATCTGTTTCAATCGAAAAGATGAAAAGGGTGGAAGAAAGAAAGAAAAAAGTAGAGAGTTAAATCAAGATTATTAAACTTTTTACATATTGAACCATTTGGCAATAGCTCTTAAGTAAACATAACAGACGTTGTAATAATTAAATGATTCTACTGTGTTTGGTCCACAGGTCCTGTTAGTTAATATGATTTCATTACTTGGTCTCTAAAGAAACGCTTCGAAATGAAAAGGAAATATAGTAACTACACAAGGAAAGCTGTGTGCTGTTTTGAACAACTCCTGGCAACAGAAATTGTACATCCACTTGCCTCCCATCTCGCAAATCACCCAAGAACGACGAACAAGACATGCAGGGCATTGTTGGTGAAATAAGGACGAATTTATAAGCGACATTCTCCAATGGACTCCTACCCATGGACACATCGATCGATAAAAGGGAGCAATAATTGTACTTTACGTGCTCTTGAATAAGCACAGCCAAACGTAGTCGTAAACAAAGATTAATTCGCCCAAATTTGTATCAACGGTTTCAATTTCGGGTACCATCATAGTATGTGGCCTACCTTTTGAATGTGGCCTACGAAATCATGTCTCTTTTATAGTATGTAGCCTACCATAAAAAGCATATTATAAGGTTATAATAATAACTTCTAACCCTAACCCTAACCCTATTTCAGAATTTTAGAATATTTTAGAATTAAATAAATCTGATTCATGTAAATTATGGATAAATTCTTTTTTAATTATTCTTAATTACTATATACAGCTTATGACTGAATTGCATTTCTTGAAATTGAATATATGTGAAAAATAATTAGTTTCAATAAATTGCCTATTACTTATATCTATAGATATATTCTTACTGAGGTAGGACACATTCAAACTGGGTAGGCCACATACTATAACAGAATCAAAATGGTAGGCCACATATCATAACTGTTTGAATGTTTTTATTGGGTTATTAAAGATCCGATCTCACTAAATGATTAAATAGATATTGTAACGTGATTGTGAAGGTCTAGATTTTTGGGTGGACTGCTATAGAAAGAGAGGAAGAAGAACTAAGAGAGAGTAAAAGACTGCTATAGAAAGAGAGGAAGAAGAAATAAAGTAAAAGTTTTTAAAAAAAGGTAGTAATGGACACAAAACGGGTTGTCGGGAATTTGACCGAGGCATGACCCTCGAATGGAGAATTGAAAGCCAACCGGAAGTTTCAGGTGTTGACCGGAACCGGAAGTCACGTGGTGACGAGGAACGACGAACAACAAGATCGTCCTCTTTTTTTTTGCTTTCCGGCGGCGTAGAGCACGGACGAGCCTCTGGTCCCTAGTGTGGGATTACAGTAATTTAACAGTGTCCTCTCTCTCTCTCTCTCTCTCTCTCTCTCTCTCTCTCTCTCTCTCTCTCTCTCTCTCTCTCTCTCTCTCTCTCTCTCTGCCTTTCCTCTCTCCGAAACAACCCACGAGTCGAGCCCGAAAATAAAAGCTAAGCCCTTGTGATGATATATCTCACGCATTGTATCTTTTTTTATCGACAAGACAACCGCCGCGTAACAAATACCTTTTTAGTGCTGTGAATTTGGAGGCATGTTGACAAGCCCCGCTATACAACATATATAGCTTTTGGTACTGTGACCATATCGCTACGTAACAGATATATATTAGATTTACAAACATCATAATTCTTATTGTTATTGATCTACTAGAAAATTTATAAAATATTATTTGCTTTTGAATGTAGTTAATTTTTCTTTTTAACACAGATTGATTGATTGATTTCAACGGCATATCAACCCATCTAGGTTTATTTTATGGCTAGAAGTTCATTGTATGTTCATATCTACATTTTTTGTGTAGTTGTTTCGTAAATGTTTTTATAGCCCTACCGAATACGAATCATTTTAGACAAATCTATTTGACCCATAGATGGGACCCTAACAGGTACTACCACTCAGTCTGAATATGAATAATGGTGATTAAGGTGAACACTCCACACTCACTAGATCTCCAGAAGTCGATCCTCACCTTCAGATGAAGTTTAGTGTCATATCCAAAGCAACCTTTTGATGAGGAGTCTTACCCCTCTACAGGAGACATAGTCAATGTATTATAAGCCCCGTCAGTTGAAAACGGAGAAAGGTAGATTTGAGCAACTACATAATGAGAGCACGTGTGTAACGGTTATCGTCTTAGGAAATGAACATGGGGACTCGGGTTCAAATCCTGGGTGAAGTTGTTTGCATCTTCGCGTTAATGCCCCTTAGAAAATGCTTGAATCTATCTCTTCTGAGACTTTTGTCTTAGTACATGAATCCGTCAAGGAGAAGGAAGTCTCTAAATTCAAAACCAGCTGTACTCCGCTGAAAAATTGTGTTACATCCTGCTCATGGCGGAGGGGTTGGATAAATACATACATAATCATGCCGCCCTGTTGGCTGGGGCGTTAGAATGCACCGACTGCACCTCTGCAATGGGGCCACCTTTTGGCCGTGGGTGGCTACCCGTGATGCTTAAGGATAGAGCCCAGGTGGATGAGCAGTTCATGACATGCAATACTCCACTTTGGCCCTATCTTGGGCTAGATCGGCTGGTCACGTCAAGCCCTGGCACCTATATGATTTTCCCAACTCTATTGCCCTTATGGCAAGTCCCAACCCCTTTTTATCATATGGGTGCTAGAAGGCGGTGTCTGCGGGCCTACATGTCCTGGGAATGACGTTAAACTCTATCTGATGGTGAGGTTCCAGTTCTGGAGGTTTGGGGAATGTGGAGCACCCCTTCATCACCATTGCTCCCTGCTCCACTCTGACCCGGAGTGGTAGTACCTGTTAGGGTCCCATCTATGGGTTAAATAGAAAAATGTATTTATAAAAAAATTGTATTATCCGTTAAGAATTGATTTATTTCAAAACTTTATCGGCATTAAATGACCCACTGAGGTTGATATGCCGTAAAACAAAACAAACCAAACCAAACATAATCATGAAATTAAGCGTATCATACGGAAAATGATAAAGGGGACGCTGGGTTGCTCATGGCTAATTTGAATCAAGAAAAGAAAAAGAGAAGATTTTTAAAGGATGGTTTGACGCAAGATGATTATTAAATAACAAAAATGTTTTTATAAGTTCGGTTCTAGAACCTTCTTTTGATGACGTCATCAGTGTCTCGTGTTTTCTTAATATGTCCACGTAGCCGTAGCCGTGAAAACAAATGTTCTTCTGGGACGTTTTTCCTTTGACACCGGATAATAGATCAAAAGATATAGTCGGCTTAATTTCTTAACAACAAAACAACAACAAAAAAGGAATCAGTGGATCAGGTCTTGTAAAATTTTTGGCTTAATCAAAATTTACACGGATCTGACGTTGATATTATGACCCTTACACATCTCTTCATTTTTAAATCACATGATCTCAATAAGGAGGCATCTCCACACTTAACGGTATACCTCAAAAATCGGTGGAACAATTCACGTACTTTGGTAGTAATATCCCATCCACAGAAAGCGATGTTAATGCACGTAGAGGGAAGGCAGGGTCTACCATAGATAGATTATCAGTCATATGGAAATCTGATCTCACTGACAAGTTAAAGCGACAATTCTTCAAAGTCCTAGTTGTATCAGTGCTACTATATGGCAGCACCACTTGGATCCTAACGAAACACCTTGAGAATATGCTAGATGGGAGCTGCACAAGAAGGCTACGTGTGGTCTTAAGCAAATCGTGGGAATAACACCCCACAAGAAAGCATCTGTATGGCCACCCGCCCCCTATCACACAAACCATCCGAGTAAGACGAACAAGACACGCTCGACACTACTGGAGAATCAAGGACGAACTCATAAGTGACATTCTACTATGGACGCTATCACATGGGCATGTCAGTATAGGCTTTCTAGCAAATACCTACATTGACTAGCTATGTGCATATGCTGGATGCTGTGCAGAGGACCTCTCGAGAGTAATGAATGATAGGGACGGTTGGCGAGAGATTGTCATGGATATCCGTACTACAAGTGTGACATGATGACGATGACAGATCTTTTGACCTATGACAAGATTGTTCGCTTAAAATCCGATGTGTATTAAGCTTAACTTAGATGTGACTCAAGGCCAGAAATATGGAGCGCCCAGTGACAATCGAACTAACCATGGCCTACTAATCTAGTTTACTAACCATTATACTAATTGTGTAGCTCTTTTCTTCTTTTCTCACTATTTAAATTTGTGATGGGGTGATAAAACCATCCAAGTAAAACTATCATGACCTGGTGGACACTGCTGGAGAAGCAAGGACGAACTTATGTGACGTTCTCCTGTGGACACAGATGCAGTTTGTTATACACAGGACACCCCTTTTAGGGGTCTTACTCCTATGCAGGGGATAAAGTCAGCGTATTCTAAACTTCGCCGACGGGGCAAGCTGTCTTTTGGGTAGCATCTAAAAACTTGTAAATGTTCTTTTTTTTTTCGGTTCTATTAGATATGAATATTTTTTAAATAGATCTATTTAGGATTGATGAAAGGATATCCCAAACTCCCCAGAGGTCCATAACCGGATTCTCACCATCAGATGCAGTTTAAAGAATTCTCATCTGTTAAACATAATGAAGATTCGCTTCGGGTTTTTGTCTGTAACAAAAATTACGTCACTGCTTACGTCACATTATCCAAAATCGTCATAACATAGAATAAATACACTCAAAATGTGAGCATGCAACATTAGACAGTCCTCATTGTTTTTTAAAACAAGTTTTAATAAATACATGACTGGTATTATATATCTATATATAGTTTGTTTTATTTTAATACATATTTAAAGTTTACATTTCAAATTGTTTAATGAATTTGATGATTTTACTTACTTAGGGTACAAACTTGCTGACATTGAATTTTTTACTCCCACCCCTCAGGCAATATGTTTCAAAAATCTATTTTTACATCGCCCAGGGGGCGTTTTTTATTTTGTACTAGAATTTTAAATATATCTATTTAGGACCCCCCCCCCCCAGGTTAGCTCAGTCGGTAGAGCGTTCGGCTAGAAACCACCAGGTTCCTAGTTTGATACTGGTCCTCGCCAACTCAGCAAATGAGTAGCACAGGGATATGTGCGGTAAAGTGAGGAGATGATGGTAGGTGTGGCGCTCCACCCCAGATGCTAAAATAATCTTGGTCTCGCGCTATTGAAAAGGGGATAGACTCCCTCGCTGTCTGGCTGATACCGACATTAGGCCGCCCCGACGACTTACTTATTTAGGATTGATGAAGGGATATCCCAAACTCCCCAGAGATCCATAACTGGATTCTCACCATCAGATGCAGTTTAAAGAATTCTCATCTGTTAAATATTTTTATTGCATATACATAAAAAATGTTTCTCGAATTATCAAAAAATGAACTAAATGAATATTTTCTTAATTAAGTGAATATGTTTTTTTTAGAAATCCTAAGTACTGGTGGTTTTACATATGAAACAAGAATATGTTGTGGATACAAAAGTGATGTTTTGTTGTCGTAAACTTTATGGTTAATTAAATAGTTCGGGTCGGAACTATTTATGTAAGTTGAATAATTCGTTATAACAAAATACAAAGGAGAGACAAATGAAAGGAAGATATTCATTGGGTAAACAAAAACAGATCTAATTATAATTTATAATTAATCGACAGAAAACAGAATGAAAATAATTTACACAGAAGTTTACAATATACACAATGTACGAAACATATAGATTCAAGATGTGAAAGATTTATTAAGACTTATTTACTTAATGTAGTTTCTACTAGAAAATATACGAGACGGAATTTTAACATCTGAATATACAGTAGGGAGGGCACACTCTACTCTGGTTAGTGTAATGGTGAGAATCCCTGTCGGTTGGGGCTTTAGAATACACGGGTTGCACCTTTGCAGTGGGTAGTGACTCGTGATGCCTGAGGATTGAACCCCGGTGGCTGAGCAGTCCATGACATGCAACACATCACTTTAGCCATTACTTAGGCTAGAGAGGCGTTCGGAGAGTGTCCCTCCGATCTATCAGCTGGCCACGTCAAGCCCTAGCACCTATATAATTGTCCGAACCCTATTGTCCATATAACAAGTCCAAATCCTTTTTATCATATATGTGCGAAAAGGCGTTGGTTCAGGTTCTTAATGTCCTGGGTATGACATTAAACTCTATCTGATGATGAAGTTCCAATTCTAGAGTTCTTGGAAATGTGGAGTACCCCTTCACCTCATTACATCCAGGTTCACTCTGACCCGGAGGGGTAGTATCTGTTAGGGTTCTGTCTATGGGTTGAATAGAAAAAACGAGTTTAAAAAATGTGTTTAAAATAGGTTCAGTTTTGTTTTGTTAGTTTGGGGTTTTTTTAGGGGTGGTTAAAATTTAATTCAAGAATGAATAAAACAAAAACGTCTTCGGCATAAAATGAAAGATTTGGTACAGCTGAGGGGAAAATTTGGTGGGCAAAGAAGAAAAAATATTGGGTAATTTGAAGATGAAAAAGAAAACAAATAAGAATTTTTGGTTATTTCATCTTTTCGTATTTCGTAAGCAGTATTAAAAGAAAGAATCCATGGTAGAAGTATACACATATTTTCCATGAACAAGCATTATGTGGAAGGGGTACAAAATGGAAAAGGGCTTACTTGATGGGTGTAGGTAATATAACCACACAGCTTTACTATTTTCTTGCAAGATCGGGGGCAACGTCTCTACTGTTAAAAGAACAGAAAAAAAATATTTTTGGTACTGTTATGTAACACTCTATGAGTCACTACGGGACTTGCAAATTGTTCAAGGGAGATATTTACTTATTGTATCCCTACAGTGGCAAGACTACGCCGACTACATTATGGTTACATCATGCGCAAGCCTCATTCGGGCATTAATTAGTTTGTGTTGCATCAGCTATGTTCCTTTTCAAAAGTTGGATGAATTTCGATTGGTTGATTGTTTGTTTGGTTAGTTGGTTAGTTGGTTGGTTGGTTGGTTGGATTTCAACGACATATCCACGTCTCTGTGGTTATTTTATGCCAAGAGATTAGGGAATTATATATTTTGTACGTCTATATTTACACTTTTGTGGTTTACGGTTTTAACGATCTTGTTTACGGGTTACTATTGTATGGTATTGGTCAAGGTTACATTTATATTTTTAGGTATAATTTTGTTTCTCAGAAAAAAGACAGGATGTCATCTATGTTTACTTTTTCATATAGATCTTTCATACTATGTGCATTAAAAGGCGTTTTCTGATGAGATCGAAAGCTCCATATATATATATATATATATATATATATATATATACACACACACAACACCCATGAACCCCTCCCTCACATATATAAGAGCATCTAAAAAATAACCTACCTCATAGAGGTTCTTCACGGAACAAATGAACATGCTACTATCAAACACACTCGCCTACCCGGATTTTAACAGCATGTTAAACCCACAATAACAATTGAACTTTTATAATTCTTCTATAATGCTCCCTTTCTAATAATCTATCAACAATTTCTTCAAATAAGAAATTTTCTCCTGAAGATGACCGAAGGTCGAAACTAGTTGAGAATAAACAACATACAAGAAATATTCCTGATTGTCTTAATAATTTTTGTTCACACTATATATATATATATATATATATATATATATATATATATATATATATATATATTTGGGAATAAAAGGCCTTAAATACCATGGGTATCGTGGTTATGGACCATTTCCACTCGCGAGTATGCCCACGAGCTTCTTCAGACCACTGCACTGATATCAGTGGTCTGAAGAAGCTCGTGAGCATACTCGCGAGTGGAAATGGTCCATAACCACGATACCCATGGTATTTTAGGACTTTTATTCCCAAATAACTTTGCTCTGTTTACAATAATTAAACATTGAGCTCTCATACGGAACCTGAACGCTACAACAAACTACTGGTAGAGAATTAGGACTCTCCTAGAATCACCTTGTACCAAGAAACTTGGTACCGCACCAAAGTATATATATATATATATATATATGATTTAATATACCAAGCGTGTTGATAAATCCTTGCGGTGAGAAAAAAAACAGCAAATAGTTTGATTGTAAAAATATACTACCAAACATCAACCGGGGAGAAAAAAAAAATTCTGAAAAAAGGAAAAGACCAAGATAGTCGTACCAACAAAAAATAATCTATTATTTTGTCTAGTATTTGGCCAAAAGAAAAAACAATTTATATGTATATATATGTATATAAGATATATATATATATATTCATATAACCGCTAAGAGAATAGCTAATAAGTAAAAAGTGCTCAATACCTAAGTAGAGCAAATAATAAAGATAAATCTAATGAATCAGACGAACCTACTATTAGTTTCGCTTAATGCTCTTCAGGGCTAAGATCTGACTCTTATATATATATATATATATATATATATATATATATATATATATATATATATATATATATATATATATATATATATATAACTTCACGTTTGTTATTCCAGTGTTGTTGCCATTTTGTATGGAGGAATCTATTAATTTTAGGTCTCATGTCAATATATGGAATATTGAATTTGATGTATTTCAGATATACATCTTAAAAATGTGTGAAAGACGTTAATGTGAAGTTTTCCTAGTCTATATTTCTTTACAATCTATATATTAATACTCGTGTTCCTTAAAAGTACGACCGTTATCATCTTGCAACACCCTCTGATCATCAATTAGACCGTCCATATCGTCCAAGATGAAATGTAAAAATGTAAATTTCTATTTATCTGGTGTTGCTTAACTACCGAATTCTTATTTCTAATGAGTGTCGTCACCTCAGCTAAATAATGGACCATTCCGTTTTTATTATAAAGAAAGAAGGGGAAGAAAATATTAGAAAGAAAGAAAGAAAGAAAGAAAGTAGGGGAAAGAGAGAGAGAGAGGAGTTGAGCGCACGGATGCGATAACACTAATCTGTTTTAATCGAACATAATAAAAAGAGAGAAAGAAAGAAAAAAGAACGAGAGAGTTAAATCAAGATTATTATACTTTTTGCATATTGAACTATTTGGCAATAGCTATTAAGTAAACATACCAGACGTTGTAATAATTAAATTACTGTGGTATATTCACAGGTCGTGCTAGTTTGACAAAATTACGTTTGGTTTTCTTCAACTTCCTTTGTATCATAAAGGTCGAATTACACTGGTGTTTCCATGTGTATGTTTGCACAAGATAAAGTCACTTATGAGTTCGTCCTTGCTTCTCCATCAGTGTCCAGCACGTCTTGTTTGTCTTATTTGGGTGGTTTGAGAGATTGGGGTATTTGGGTGTACAGATGCATTATTGTGGGGTGTAGCTTCCAAGATTTATTCAAGACTGTACGCACCACCCTTGTGTGGTTCCTATCTAGGATTTTTTTCTACGTGTATCGTTAGAGTCCAAATGGTGCAGACATGCAGTAGCACTGATACGGTTACAGCTTGAAAGAATTGTCGCTTTGTCATATCAGAGACATAAGATTTCCATATGATTGAAAATTTGTCTATAGCAGTCCATGCCTTTTCTATACATAAATATATATACATATATACACACACACATACACACATACACACACAATTATATATATAAAGTCTTAGGAGTAGCCTTAAGTCGATATCGCCAAACAGCGATGGGGTCTATCCCCTTTACACTAGCACTAGACCAAGGAGATAGTTTTGGCGTCTGATGTGGAGCACCACACCTACCATCAGCACTTTACCGCATAGATATCTGTGCTACTCATAAGCTGAGTTGGCGAGGGCCGTTATATATATATATATATCCATGAAAACTACATATATATATATATTCATGAAAACCACACACACACACACACACACACACACACATATATATATATATATATATATATATATATATATATATATATATATATGGAGAAAAGTAGACAAACACGGGATATTATGGAAACTGGATGTTTATTGTCGGCGATGCAACGTTTCGGCCATTTTGACCAGGACAAAAGCCCTGTTCTTGCTTCAATGAAGAACATTTTCAGAATGGTGAAAAACAGTAGGTTGTCAGTAGGGGCAGGGGTAGCTGGGGGGGATGGGTAGTGGATTTTCTTCCCTCTAAATGAGGAGTGTTTATGTGGAGATGCAGGTGTTTGGTCCGAATGTTGGAATGGTAAGGATGGATGAAATGGATGGGTATGTGTATGTGTGTTAGGGAGCTGGATTTGTCATTAGTTGTGTATGTGTGAGTTGTCCTGATGATGGTCAAAATGGCCGAAACGTTGCATCGTCAACAATAAACATCCAGTTTTCATAACATCCTGTGTTTGTCTACTTTTCTCCACATATTGTCGGATTAACCTCCTCACATTTCTCATATATATATATTATATTATATATATATATATATATATATATATATACTAGCAAATATATGCACCCTCCGGGTGCAAGTATTTAAGTTTTAATGTAATAAAATATTGTATTAAATTAGAAAGGCTAATGAAACTAAATAAGAATACAGATAAAAAGATTTGAAACAGAGGGAGTATAATAAAAAATGAAACAACTGAAACTTACTCTTCCATCACTCTCGTCTTTCATTGTTATTTTTTCTAATTTAAGTATTTAGTTATAAGAGGAAGTAAAGAATGAAATGACAGTTATTTTTTCTTGTTAATGGATTTCATTTAAGATTCATTGAAGAGATTTTTGCTTATATTCATTAAAATAAAACCAAACAGTTA
>CM042153.1:37469609-37477109 GCA_023376005.1 Doryteuthis pealeii
ACACATACATGTTTATTATGATTGTACTCTATTCATTTTCTTGACATTAGTATATTATTCTATGTTGTAAAACCTGAGCAGTGTACGCAATAAATTTAATTATTATTATTTATAATCGTTGATAGATATTATCAATTTGCTATTAATCACGATCAGTTTAGGTCTTTGGACTTCATCAGTTTCTGGGGTGGGGGGTGTCTAGATTTATTTACCAATATTTAGAGTTTCAAAAGAAGGATAAATCTTTTTTTCTTGTTTTTTTTTTTGTTTTTTTTTTACAAATATTTCGAGTTTCATAAGAGGGATACATCTCGAAATATTGGTAAATAAATAAAATTAAGAACACAATGTTCATTTTGTTTCTGATCTTCATTTTTTTCATGTTTTTTTCCTAATATAATATATATATATATATATATATATATATATATATATATATAGAGAGAGAGAGAGAGAGAGAGAGAGAGAGGGGAGGGGGCAGAGAGAGAGCGAGAGAGAGACATAGATAAATACATAGATAGACTCTTCAAATATACCGACAAAGAAGCATACATGGAACCCATAACAACATCATATATATATATATATATATATATATGTGTGTGTGTGTGTGTGTGTGTGTGTGTGTATGTCTGTGTCTGAGCGCACGTGTGTGTCTGTGTGTCTGTCTGTCTGTCTGTCTGTCTGCGCACGCGCGTGTGTGTGTATATGTCAGTGTGTGTGTGTGTTTGTGCGTGTTTGTGCGTGTGTGTGTCAGTGTGTGTGTCAGTGTGTCTGTGTGTGCATGTATGTGTATGTGTGTGAGTCAAAGTGTCTGCGTGTGTGTGTGTGTGGTGTGTGTATGTATGTGTGTGTATGTCAGTGTGTGTGTGTGTGTGTGTATGTGTGTATGTCAGTGTGCCTGTGTATGTATGTGTGTCTGTGTGTCTGTGTGTCTGTGTTTGTGTATGTTTGTGCGTGTGTGTGTGTGTTTGTTTGTGTGTGTGTGTGTGTGTGTGTGCGTGTGTGTGTGTGTGTGTGTGTGTGTGCGCGTAATAAAAGTAATAAACAAAAGTGAAAAATAGTAAATATGAACATTATTTATTGATATATTAAAAAAAAACTTTTTCAAAAACTAAAACATGTGTAACTGAGAAGTTCGTGTTGAGTAATTAAATTTGTTATCCACGCAATTTTTCAAATTTCAAATCACGTACAACGTCTCAAATATTTCTATAGTTTCACTTACACCCGGTTCTAGTCACGTTCTTTTAAACGAGAACGCTAGGTTGTTTGGTTTTTGGTTTTTGTTGGATTTTTGTTTTTTGTTTGTTTGTTTTTTTTTGGTGGGAGGGGGTCCACTACTGTTGTGATGTAATTCAAACATATTAATATTCTTTCTGGTATCACTTAATAAACAAAAATCATCATCAACAATCGGCATTTGTTTTGCCCTGGAGAAGATTGGAGATATATGGGGTTTTAATGAATTATGGGGTATAAGTAATTTTGGGTATTTTAATGTAGCTTGGATATTCTCGGCTGCGTGTTCCTCAGGTTTTCTTTTAACCCCATCTCTTTTTTTTGGTGGACGCGCTGAAAAGAAGACATTCAAAGAACGAGAAAGGAAATAGACAAAGACAGAAGGTGGCTTTATGACTTAGGCTTTATTTACCGGGTCATAGTTGCCTGTGGCAAGGGGATATCCCTCTGGCCAGGAAGCGACTACACTCAGTTAAGGCCTCAGTTCGAATGGGCGAAATCTTTTTTTGTGGGTAGGGAGTCAGTCCTTTTTGTCGGACATGCGCAGAGGGTTTTTCCGGTGAAGGCCCCATGGGAGTTTGTTGGGTTTTTTATTTTATTTTTATTTTATTTGATTTTTGATTTTTTTAATCCCCACGGATACATAATTGATAGATATTTAATTATAGAGGAATATTTCTGTTGTGTCCTTAAAAGAGATACAATCAGACAAGGTTGTATTCGAGTGGAAGGAACACGTTCCTAGATTTAAGATAGAGGGTTTTATTGCAGAGAGATACAATAAGACAGACAAGGAATAGTGAGCACGTTACTAATACCCGAAGCCAGCCCAGCATAATGCCGTGCTCACTATATATATATATATATATATATATATATATATATATATATATATATAGTCAGACCACATGGGTAAGAGAGAGTGTGGAGTATTCCATTACAACAATTTTATATGTTCAATCGAAACGTTAAACGTCGACAAAAGTAGCCACATACCAAAAGGCTTGCAGACTTGTGTTCACTAATAATTTCTTGTTGTTTAAACAAACGATGGCCCTGGGGAAGGTTTCTTTTAAACAAACCGAAACACTGCAGCATCGGCTTAATAGATGTCACTCGTTAATGAAACTTGTGTTTTTTGTTTTTGTTTTTCATTTTTTTATTATTATTATAGTCCCCATTATTAGAAATGTCTGGCATCAACTCTTGGATAGAACATACAATAATCACATGATTCTTTATACTGCTCTGCTGGTCAGCATTTGAGCACTTCTTGATTTATTAAACGTTTTTTCACAAAATTTAGCCTTTAGAAAACGAGGATATTTAGTGCATTTTAGTAGACGATCTTTGATGCTATTTCCTCAAACAATGGTGCAAGTAATTTTTTGGTATCAGTATTCAGTATACTAACATACAACTTTCGCATAGATGGACAATTTGATATTTTTTTTAAAGTGAAAAATCGACCTACCCTATTGTAGAGGCACCACTGATGACTATGACAATCACCCGCCAAATTGTATATGAGAGTTATCATCAACTGGTGTATCTTGTGCAGGAAAGTTTGGCGGGAAATTCCAATAGATTGAAAGTTTTGTTTACTCGCTGGCACAAGGTCTGATCTGGTCAGGATTAGGTAATCCATCTCTATCTCATAATCCCAGAGAATTTTATGAGTCCCATTCTCTAGGATGGATTCAGGTTTGGGTATACACCATTTTGTTGTATAGTCAAAGTTTACAATACCCAGTGGATCACTTTTCCTACGAAGTCGTATCTAGTCTTGTACTCCTTTTGTGCAAGTTTGCTGTATTCACTTAAAGTTGTTGTTATTGTTGTTATTATTATTATTATTATTATTATTATTATTGTAATAGTAGTAGTTGTTTTATCATTATTATTATTATCATTATTATTATTATCATTATTGTTGTTGTTTTTGTTTTATTATTATTATTATTATATTATTATTATTATTATTATTATTTCAGTGGTGTCTGGTGAAAGTGATGCAGGCGGTGGTCTAGAAATTCCTCCCGAGAATCCTCACCTTCCCATACACAGAGATCGAAGCAGGAACTGGGAATCGTGGACGAGTCCCGAGGGAACCCTTTGGTATCCGGGACGGGTTGACTATCGTATGAGACAGAAGGAGAACGGCGCGGGCGCCGCTCCGAACGGCGAAGGAGATAGTCACGATTCAAGCACACGGCGTTACTTCAGCTTGGAAGAGGGCCCACAATTTCTGAGCGAGCATAAATTGGCAAATTCTGCCCACAGCCAATACGGGCAAGGCGGAATCGAAGGGGGAGATGCTGGGAGAGGTACTGAGAAAGTTTGGTACCCGTATGAAGGTCAGTACGCACCTGACGAAGGAGGTCTTCCAGCCAGGGGTAGTAATGGTCAGTATCCTGTAGATAGAAGGGACCAGTACGGTCCCGAGGAAGGAAGTTATGTACCGAGAGGGAGTAATGGTCAGTATCCAGTTGATAGAAGAGATCAGTATGGGTCTTTCGGTAATGGAAATTATGCAGGTAACGTGCCTTATGGTCAGTATTTTCTGAATGGGCAGCGGGTCCCTGATCCTGCAAATCCGTTGGTTCCGAAGCCAGATGGAGATTATATGAGAGGGCATTATATACCGGGGCATACTGGCCAAGACGGTCAGTATGTTCCAGAAGAGAATGGTCAGTTTGTGCCGGCACCAGGTCAGCCTTATATTCCTGGAAACGGTGACCATCAAGAAGTAGGCCCAGATGGACATTATATTCCTGGAAACGGGGACTCAGATGGACATTATATGCCACCAGATTATGGATTAGTTCCTGGTCCCAACGGCGGACAAAATGGCCAGTATCTACCGGGAAATGAACCCGAAAGTTATTATATCGATGGCAGAGACGATTATTATCCTGATAGTCAATATCCATATTATTATGGCGAAGGTGAGGAATACGGAGAGGTTGATGGTGAACATGGAGTGTATATACCCCCTGGTCATCCGCAAGATCCTAATACGTTTTATGAGAATGGACAACAACCAGATGGGGAAGGTGATAGTCGTGTTTCTGCTGGTCAAGTTGACAAACAAAGTCCAGATCAATCTGCAACAGGTCATTCGGTACACCGTCCCAATCCTGACACCAGTCATATGATATTTGCAGGACAGGATTTTCTGCCAGTGCCCACTGACCGGAGCAATTTCACTTCAGCGCGTCACCCTGATTCTTTGACGCACCACGGGGGAGCTGAACACGAAGAGCTCCCCAATTTGGTCCGCAAGGAGACTGGAACCGACAACGGCCAGCATGTGCGGAATCATAGTTCTAGCGAAGGTAGAGAAGCCAGAAGACATCCTGTTGTTCATTCTGAAAGAGATTCCAGCTCCGATCGAAGAATATCCGAACCACCAACGACCGTTCTACCAACCACAAGACTCCCGGACACGACTCCAACACGAACTACAACCCCTGCGCCAACCACAACAACCATAGCTCCCACAACGACAGCTCCCACAACAACAACAACAACAACAACAATACCTCCTACAACGACAAGATTTATCCCAACCACAACTACACTAACTACCACCACAGCCCCCACCACCGCTATCCACAGAGCAATCGTCACTGCCGCTCCTCGCGTATACAATCCAATAAACGGCAGACCGGTACATTATCCGAGCAGGGAACATCAGAGGGGGCGAGATACGAATAGTCACACAGACACAAGAACAGGTTATGACCAAGCTTTCTATCCACGACGCCCACATCAGAGACCCACAATACCCCCTGTTGAGATCGATCTCAGCAAGCTAATGCCCGAAGAGGCGATTCACGGACCTGTAGATGCTGGTCACAGGGTAGACAGCTACCATCATCCGCAAGAACGACTCCCAGTTACAGAACAGCGTCCAACACTTCCACCCAGCCGAGGTAGAGAAGACGAAAGAAGACGTCACCACACCCAGACGGACAGAAAGGACACCCACGGCACAGACACGCCTAACCGACGAGGTCACTACACTGGCGGACATCAACCTCAACCTGACCCTCGTCGTGAACCACAGCCTGGTAGGCAGCATTCTTCACAGACTGGAAGTACAGGCAGCGGAGTCGGGATCAACGGTCAACCACCGGTCAGACATGATATAATACGCCAGAGGCAGCTACCTACTTACCACGAGGACGTGGATCAATCGGCTGAGCATGGAACAAGACAACACACCAGGGGTGATTCTCTTCCTCATTGGTCAGAATCGTCGAGATATGAACATGGGGCGCGTACTGACCAATGGCCGGGACGCAGCCATCAATCTACTCCGGACAGACGTAGACCAATCAATGAGAACGACAATTTTGTTGTTGCTGCTGGACGGGATCGAACCCACTGTAAGTTGATTTTTTTTTTCATGTTCTTTAAATATGTGAAGTCGGTTTGGTATATCAGAATATAATTAATTAGCGCTATGTGGAATGCAAACGGTCTTGTCCAGGATTTGAACTCGGATTGACAAGTTTATTTCCTACGATTTTAAACATTAAACCATTCGTTTCCATAAAATACATACTGCATCATGTATACATATGGTGTTCAAGATTAAAAAATGGGTTAAATCGAACTTAATGGACCTAAATTCCACCATCGTATGTCACCCCGCCGAAAGAAAAAAATACCAAAAAAATCAGGGAATTAACTGAATTTAATGAAATTTTCAGTGTCGATATATTAATGAATAGAAGATATAATTCAACAGTTATTTTATTTAAACACTTTTACATTTTTCAGGTCAGTTAACTTTGAACCACGTATCTTTGAGGCGTAACACAGATTCTCAAAGATACGTGGTTCGAAGTTAACTGACCTGAAAAAAAAGTAATAGTTTTTAAATAAAATAACTGGTGCATTATATCTTCTATTCATTAATATATCAACACTGAAAATTTCATTAAATTCGGTTAATTCCCTGATGTTTGGTATTTTTTCTTTCTTTCGGTGGGGTGACATACAATGGTGGAATTTAGGTCCGTTAAGTTCGATTTAACTAAAAAATGACCATGTGCCACATTCACTATATTATTGATGGTTGTCAAATATATTAGAATAGATTTAATTAATCGATACTTGTTTTGTCCCCAAGAATTTTCAATTATTCTGTAAAAATGATGTATAACTTGCACTCAATTAACTGAAATCACCAGTTCCCACCCAGCTCTGTCAGCTGGGGCTTAGAATACAACGATTGCACCTCTGCAGAGGGGTAGGAACTCCCGCCCCTAATTGAGTTACATGTTGGCCGTGGGTGGCGACCCATGATACTTGAGCATGGAACCCTGGTGGCTGAGCAGTCCATGACATGCAACACTCCACTTAGGACATTACTTAGACTAGACGGACGATCAATCGGCTGTTCATGTCAAGCCCTACCACCTATATGATTGTCCCAATCGTATTGTCCTTATGCCAAGTCCCAACCCTTTTTATCATATGAGTGGTTGAGGGTCCTATTGCCCGAATATGACGTTAAACTATCTGATGGTAAAGTTTCAATTCTGAAGCTCTGGGGTATGTGGAGTACCCCTTCTTCACCATTACTCCCAATTCCACTCTGACCGGGAGTGGTAGTACCCGTTAAGGTCTCGCCAATAAGACAAATATAAAAATGCGTTCTAAAAAATTGAGTTTAAAAACTGGGTACCCATCAAGAATGAATAAAACAAAATGTCTTCGGCATAGAATAACCCAATGGATTGACATGCCGTAAAACCCAACCAACCAGCCAACCAATTCCATCCAATAAGTTAAGCAACAGTGACACCATACAGTATTCATATGGGGGACCAATTATTAGCAGCAAGTAGTGTAAACAATCTGGGCCTCAGCCAGACTAACCATAACTTAGTAAATAACATGGATGTTAGCAAAGTAGACAAGCAGACCATTGTTAGTGAGTTTGATTCTCACTGGGTGCATCATACTTCTAATGTTAGTAAATGGCATAAAAAAACTGAAAAAATATATAGATATTTTATAATTGTGGCAGGAAACAGACTCATGACTGGAGATCCGTTCTTCAGACAGCACCTCTCCATGAGTTTGGCTTCTTTGTTTAATAGCATATCAACCTTCGCGGTTTATTCAATGCCAAAATATCCTTGTAGAAGAACAGTAGTGCTATTATTTAACCCACGACTGGGGTATTTGGTGGTTCATACCTTTCCCAAAGGTATTAATTCGAAATTGAATGTAATAGTG
>CM042153.1:37482109-37489609 GCA_023376005.1 Doryteuthis pealeii
CAAACTAACACAATGAGAATGCAAGGCTAGGCATGATTGGGTTAGAAAGGTGATCCATTGGGAAATGTGCAAAAAACTAAATTTTAACCAAACAACAAAATGGAATATGCATAAACCAGAATCTGTTCTTGAGAATGAAATGCATAAAAAACATTGGGACTTTAAAATAAACACAAATTGCTTTATCCCATCCAGAAGACCAAAGCTACTATTGATTCACAAAAAAAAGATACATGGACCTTGCTGGAGAATTGAAAAAGCTATGGAATATGAGCATGAAAGTGATATCAATTGTAGTTGGTGCACTTGAAACAGCCCAAAAAAAGCTTAGAAAAGAGACTAGAGGAACTGGAAATCAGAGGAAATCAGAGGAAGAATTGAGACCATACAAGAGCCTTGTTGAAATAGGCTAGAATACTCAGAAAAGTCCTGGAGACCAGAGGAGACTTGTTGTCTCTCAGATTCCAGTGAAAGACCATCAGATTATTCTGGTGTGAAAAATATGTTTTTCATTCATATATATATATATATATATATATATATATATATATATATATATATGTGTGTGTGTGTGTGTGTGTGTGTGTGTGCATGCGAGAAGGGTTCACCCGAAATATCGGAATAAATCGAACCAGGGACAGAACAACAATTGGATATTGAAACTCTGTTTTTTGTTCTGTTTTTTTTTGTTTTTGTTTTTGTTCCCTTGTTCATTTCCATGCTTCATAATACAAAAAAAAAATGTTCACAAGAACAAAGCTTATATGCAATGAACTTCCCATGAATTCTGTTACAATTGCAAAAAAATTGTCGGTCTGATGAAATTCATATGTATATACGTATATATATATATATATATATATGTGTGTAGAAATAGATCTATAACTGTTAATATGACCAATATTTGACCCTTTTTTTAACCAAACATATCTGTGTGTGTGTGTGTGTGTGTGTGTGTGTGTGTGTACGTATGATGTGTGTGTGTGTGTACGTGTGGTGTGTGTGTGTGTGTGTGTGTACGTGTGGTGTGTGTGTGTGTACATGTGGTGTGTGTTGTGTGTACGTGTGGTGTATGTGTGTGTGTGTGTGTACATGTGGTGTGTGTGTGTGTACGTGTGGTGTGTGTGTGTGTGTGTGTGTACGTGTGGTGTGTGTGTGTGTGTATGTACATATGGTGTGTGTGTGTGTACGTGTGGTGTGTGTGTACGTGTGGTGTGTGTGTGTGTGTGTACATGTGTGTGTGTGTGTGTGTGTGTGTGTGTGTGTGTGTGTGTGTGTGTGTGTGTGTAACTTATTGATTTTAAAATTTCTTATTTCAATGGGTGGAATCCAATCCAAAAGCTGTTTGCTTTACTGCTGTCATGATGAGAATGAACAGAAGAAATGATTTGACAGACAATTATTGATTATAAAAAGTTTAAAAAATGAATATTAACTAATCTTTTGCTACATTTAATTTGTCTAAACAAATCAGACTATAAGTTAAATATCAAGAAGTATTTTGTTACAGAGAACAAAAGCTAAACTCGATCATAATTTAAGAGTTATCTCCCTTGCAATGTAAACCATCCAATTATTCGCGCTACTTTTTTACACTGTAAACAAATCATTATATTATTGTAACTTTATTCCATACAAGAAGCGGCTGTCCATCGTCGTCTGGGTTGGAGGGAAATCCTGATGTATTGATTTGTTTTTCTTTTGAGATTTAAAAATGTTGGACATCTTTAAATAAAATTTCAATGCTATTTCTATGTATATTTTAATTTTAAAGTATCAAATCTTCATATTTTTGCACAAAAAGCAACAACCAGTGATATTTAATGTGTATATATATTTACTTTTTTAATTGTTTTTTTTTTTTGTTTTTTTTGTAGTTTCATCCAGCCATACATACATACATGCATACACTTCAACTGCCCTTTGTATATATGTATATAGATGATACAAAGCCATTTTTCTATTAAATATACAAACAAATTTAAATACTAAATGAAATATCCTACACTGCACAAGGTTAAAATTACTCACAAGAATAACAGATAAATATTTTTTTTAATTATTTTTCTTATTTTTCTAAAAAAAAAAAATATCTATTTGACAATTCTTGTTTTGAATTAAAAGTTTGCACAAAACAATTGCAAACGGTTATCCTTACTTAAAAAAGAAATATTCACACAACATAAAAGATTTTTACTAATCATGTTTTTTTAATATTGGATGGACCACAAAATTCTGATGGTCGGTTGGTGTTTAAGGGTTGTAGCAAAAGAAACGAGTCACCTCAGAGCTCAAAGTGGAAGCGAATTTGTCTTGCATACAAAATGAGTGAAGAGCTCGAAAGAAAAGAAAATATAATTGCCTTAGCACTGAAAGAAATGCAATCTCAACGCTAGGAGCATTGGCGAGAATGTATTTGCACATATGCAAATATTAAGAGTATTTACGAATTCGAAGGAGCCCTTATTCCTCCGTAGTTGAAGGCAAATTGTCGGACAAAGAGGACCAACACAAAAGTAAATGCAGACACTTGTATTAACAAAAAATTACATAAATTGTTGCAAATTTAATGGTATTTGCTACTAACTTATCTGTGGAGGGATTTCTTGAAGTACTGGAGATAACACAGTTTTCTTCTCGTTGGTGGGAAATGTAGTTAAGACGCTTCGTCTCGGTATTTGTTCTTCTTTTGGTCAGTGTGCGGTCATACCGGCCTTTCTGTAGTATGCTGATATGATGCCTTAGACGGAATCTGGTTGTAAGGTTCTTGTGATAAAAGGACCCTGTTTTTGGGGTAAGTAAGTGAGAGCGTTTCTTTTGACGTCTCTCTCTAGTAACGGTTCCCTGATAAGTAGCCCTGTTTTGGGGCTAAGTGATGAGAGCGATTCTTTTGATGTCTCTCTCTAGTAACGGTTCCCTGATAAGTGACGTTTTGGTATTTGGCGCCAACATACGCTGTTGGCATTCGATCCCTGGCAACAGAGGGGGATAATTAGTTATGGAATTTCCAACAATATTGGTAATCTGAACATTAGTTACATAAATGAGAGTAACCTCCCCTTGTTTATTTCACTTTGAGGAAGCCATATGTTTTGGTCAGCCATGTTCATTTCAACGTAAATCTACACTGAAAATACGAATTTGTTTGAATCAATACAACTGCATGTTTTAAGACGGAAATATCATAACAGGTGTTCTTAATTGTGCTTGCGCATTATTTGAAATGAACTTAATTGTTATTTAGAAAACATTTTATGATATTTTCGTGTTAAAACATGCAGTTGTATTGTTTATGGTGAAATGAAAATGGCCAACCAAAACATAGGGTTTCCTCAAAGTGAAATAGACAAGGGGAGATTACTCTCATTTGTGTAGCTAATGTTCAGATTACCCAAATTGTTTCAAGATCAATCTGTAGATAAAACACCAGGTGCTACAGGAAAAGAAGCAAGATGCTTTGGAGTGTGTTATTGGGTGCATGTTGGAGACTGCTGTGTTATTGTTGCAAGCAATAGACTTTATCGTTGGACTTCTTAAATTGGGAAAGCGATTATGGGACTAGTTTACATATATCAAGGGCATATCAACTCCTGTTGGTTATTTAATGCCAAATCTTATTTTATATATTAGTTTAACTTCATGAGTATTATATTTTTTAACTAATTCTTTTTAACCAAAATTATTTTTCATAATTATCAATAATAAATTGGTATAAATTTTCATGTTAGATTCATCATTAACTTCATGCGTACTGTTAAACTGGTAGAAATAATTTACATTAACTTGAAAACAGATCTATTGACCCATACATGGGAACCTAACAGGTACTACGACTCTGGTTCAGAGTGGAACTGGGAGTAATGGCAATAAAAGGGATACTACCCACTCCCCAGAACTAGACCATCACCACTAAATGCAGTTTAGTGTCATATCTAGGACATACAAAATACTGAAACATTGAACTGAGTCAAACAAACTGTTCAAATTAAGGTGCAACTTTTTTTATCTGTAAAAATGGATGCAATCTACAAGATATCATTTTTCACAAAAAACTAAAAATATATTTCCTTGGACTGTATCTCAAAAGACTTAATGTTTGAATTTTTTGGGTAATCAGAACATTAGCTACATAAATGAGAGTAATCTCCCCTTGTTTATTTCACTTTGAGGAAGCCGTCTGTTTTGGTAGGCCATTTTCATTTCACCATAATCAATATAATTGCATGTTTTAACATGAAAATATCATAAAAACACAATTAAGAACACATTTGATGATATTTTCATGTTAAAATATGCAGTTGTATTGTTTCGAAAAAAATTTGTATTTTCAGTGTAGATTTATGGTGAAATGTAAATGGTCGACCAAAACAGACGGCTTCCTCAAAGTGCAAGAAACAAGGGGAGATTACTTTCATTTATGTTACTAATGTTCAGATTACCATTTTGTTAATGTGTTAGTCTTTCATGAGCCATCCTGTATATACGCATGTAATGAATGACTCTTTTAAGATCAATTTATTTTTTCAACAAAAAGAAATTTTTGGTGGCAGAACAATTCTAAGAAATTCTGAATTCAAATAGCTTCCCCATTCACCTGACTTTTTTGTGGATTTATTTAAAGGAGAGGAGTGTATATTTGAATACATTTAGAGCATTACTACATCTCAAGAATGATATTCGTACAGAGATTAGAGGATTGATCCTAGAAACCTTGAGCATACAAAGTGCTTGAATTAAGGTGCAACTTTGTATCTATGAAAATGGCGGCAATCTACAAGATATCATCATCATGGTTATTTCCTATAAGTCTAACATGATCAAAGGGGAACCACTCTTGACTGATAAATTATCTATTTATTTATTGATCTACTAGGAAAAAAGAAGACGGGGTTAGGGTTGGGGTTAGGGTTTAGGGTTAGGGTTAGGGTTAGGGTTTAGGGTCAGTTTAATGAGAAAATAAATAAATAGATAAGAGTGGTTCCCCTTTGATCATATTAGACTTATAGGAAATAACCCATCATCATTATCATCATCATCATAATCATCCTTTAGCACGGGTATCCATGACAATCTCTCGCCAACCTTCTCTATCGTTCATTGTCCCAGGGAGGTCCTCGGCACAGCATCCAGTATCTGTACAGAGTTGGTCAATGTAGATCCTTGTTGGGCGGCCCACATTGGAATGTCCATGGGTTGGCTTCCACAGGAGAATGTTGCTTATGAGTTTGTCCTTGCTCCACCAGCAGTGTCCAGCATGTCTTGTCCATCTCACTCAGATGGTTTGTGAGATAGGTGGCAGATGGCTGTACAGCTGTTTCCTTGTGGGGTTATGTTTCAATAACTTGTTCAAGACCTGCGTGTGGTCAAGATATCATTTTTGGCAAATAGCTAAAAATATAATTTACTTGGATGATATCTTATGACTTAAAAGACTAAATGATTAAAAAAAATTATGTGTAAATCTTTTAAAATAATACAGGAGAGGTCCTGTATTATTTTATGAAGTTGATATCATTCTGTGAAAATTTTCATGGAATTTTAGGGATAAACATTTTTACTTACTTAATAGATTTATTCATTTAAATATTTTTGTTTTTTATCTTGACTTTTAGTCCTATTACTTTTTAATTATTAAAAAACAAATTATTAGTGCTTAATTAAAGTAGATCATTTATCTAATTTATCTTTTTTTTCTTGAGAAAAATATAGTTAACTTTTTTTCTAATTTTTTAATAAGGCTGATTTAAGCAGTCAGGATTTATAAGAGCACTGCAGCTAAGTACAATTATTGTTTGGGTTCTTTGTTTAATGGCATATCAAACTTTGTGGGTTATTTTATGCCAAAGCCACCCTTGTTGAAGAACAGTATTGGTACTAATTAACTCATAGCTGTCAAGTACAATTATAAAAAAAACTACCAACAAAACAATTGATTATTTAAAAAAAAGGCTGTTATTAGAAAAATAAAATATAAAATGAATAGTAAAACAGAGTTATCTATTTTCAATTCACATTTAATTAGAATTATTTGGATTTTTTTGGACTGTTGTCCTCATCTTTATTGTTATATACATAACGTTTCGGTCAATGTGCCCTCCTGCCTTCTTCAGGTGTTTCTTGTCAAACTCGGGAACCTTCTCTTTGAACACAGGAACCTTCTTGTTGACCTCAGTACCCTTCATGTCATAATTGGGAGTCTGTATATATAACAATAAAGATGAGGACAACAGTAAAAAAAATCCAAATAATTCAAATTCTCAAGCCTCATCACAAAAATTCAAACAAATATAATCTACTTACTTTACTAAACAAAATCTTTAAATTTCACTTTCAAATTTTTTTTTAAAGGAGGAGGGGGGATATCATAAGGGTATATTTAATTTCTTTTTGTTTTGTTCTGTGTTATCAATTCATTAAATTTTCAAATAGAAATCAATAACAATTATCTTGGGCTAGACGGGCGGTCGGAGAGGCGCCCTCCAATCAATCGGCTGGTCACGTCAAGCCCTAGCACCTATATGATTGTCCCAACCCTATTGCCCTTATGGCAATCCCCAACCCTTTTTATCATATGGGTACTAGAAGGCGGTGGCTGCAGGTCTACATGTCCTGGGAATGACGTTAAACTCTATCTGATGGTGAGGTTCCAGTTTTGGAGGTTTGGGGAATGTGGAGCACCCCTTCATCACCATTGCTCCCTGGTCCACTCTGACCCGGAGTGGTAGTACCTGTTAGGGTCCCATCTATGGGTTAAATAGAAAACATGAGTTTATAAACAAAATTGTATTATCCATTAAAAATGAAATTATTTCAAAACTTTATCAGCATTAAACATTTTTTTTACCAATAGAAGTATTCAGCATAAAATGACCTAAGGGGTTGACATGCCGTAAAACCCAACCAACCAACCAATAACAATTTATCTCTTGCTGATTGGCTGGTTGGCTAATTGGCTGGTTGGGTGGTTTAATGGTATGTTAATTGTAAGTTGTATAAAAATGTATCTTTGCAATGATTTTGAATAGACAAATATAGTTGCAATATTTATGTTTGAAGGTGGTTTGGATGGTTGGTTGGTTGGTTGGTTGGTTGGTCGAATTTTACAGTATGTCAACCCTTGTTTGGTTATTTTAAGCTGAGGAAATTTTGTTTTATTTATTTTTGATAGAAATTGAAAATGTTTTTTTTAAACTCAATTTTTTAAAATACATTTTTTCTATTTAACCAATAGATGCGACCCTAACAGGTGGAATTTCACCGATCGATTCAGTTTAACATCATACCCAGAAAAATAAGACCCTCAGCCATCACCTTCTTGCATATGTATGATAAAAAGGGCTGGGGATCTGCCGTAAGGGTAGAGGGGTTGGGACAATCCTATAGGTTCTATTGATTAGAGGGGGTCTCTTCAACCGCCTGTCTAGCCTAAGTAAAGACCAACATTGAGTGTTGCATGTCATGGACTGTTCAATCACCAGGGTTCCATCCTTAAGTATCACA
>CM042153.1:37494609-37524609 GCA_023376005.1 Doryteuthis pealeii
AGCACTTTTTGAAGCTTACGTTTTGAGCACTGTGTAAAGGATTTCTCTTAAGGCTATACATGTATGAATCTATATAATAATTCTGCTTGTGTTTCGTCCACACTGATACAACTACTGCTCGGAAGAATTGTTGGTATTCACCAAACATTATTTGTATTAGAAAGGAATACTTGATATTATATAACTGTGTTTGATCAGTAAAACGAAGTCTGGGTGGACAAAAGTCCAAAATGAGTTATCTTCTCTTGCTTCGATCGGCCGATAGGTGGCGTAGGACTTATGTCCACCCAGACTTCGTTTTACTGACCCAACAACTATATATAAAAACAAACTCTGAAGAAACTACACAAAAAAGGAAATAAATACTTCCAATAATTATGTTTGTTCGGTATTTATTTTGGTATTTATTTTAGTATTTATAAACACAGCGTTTCGGCCACTAACCTTGTGTTTATAAATACCACAATGGGGATGAGGACAACAGTCCGAAAAAAAAACATAATTATTGGAAGTATTTATTTAAAAAAGAAAAAGAAAGTATATAAATACGTATTAAGTTTGACTGTTGATTTGATTTTTTGGACTGTTGTCCTCATCTTTATTGTGGTATGTATAAACACGTTTTTGCTGCTGTGTCCTCCGGCCTTTCTCGGGTGTTCCTTGTGTATTCGAGCATACAATCATTTAGAAAAAATACACAGGGAGAACCTAAGGAGGGTTGGAGGATACAGCGGCCTTAACGTTGTGTTTATAAATACCACAATGGGGATGAGGACAACAGTCCGAGAAAATATAATTATTGGAAATATTTATTTAAAAAAGAAAAAGAAAGTATATCAATACTTACAAAATGTAAATATAAATGCACAATGTATGCAATTCCCTATCCTATAGGCATAAAATAACACATGACGGGTTGACATGCCGTTAAATAATCAATCAATCAGCCAATCAAATGACCGATGGATTCTCGTTGTGTCGACGCAAAAAGGGAGCAAGACAAAATAATATTCAATTTTTTGATAATTTTTTTTCTGGAAATTCAGTATTCATTAAGTTGTTAGTAAAAAAGATTTTTTATGATTTCCTTTCTGTTAAAGGATTCTATTATACAAGAAGGACTTGAAAAATTCGTTGCACTCATCTACTTATCCTTCCCGCAGCCAAGTGGGATTTTCCTCCACTTTCCCCCTTCGACTAAGTGAGATATTCTTCGACTCAATCAATTGGGATATTCTTCAATATAGATGTTGCTTCTTCAGATCAAACATTGTGTTCAACTCTAATGAAATTGTCCAGTGTTAACTTCATCTATCCTCACTAAGTAACATCCACATACCCTCCCCACAGCCAAGTGGGATGTTCTTTCACTCCCCCTCAATCAATTGGGATATTCTTCTATATAGATGTTGCTTCTTCAGATCAAACATTGTGTTCAACTCTAATGAAATTGTCCAGTGTTAACTTCATCTATCCTTACTAAGTAACATCCACATGCCCTCCCCACAGCCAAGTGGGATATTCTTTCACTCTTCCTCAATCAATTGGGATATTCTTCTATATAAATGTTGCTTCTTCAGATCAAACATTGTGTCCAACTCTAATGAAATTGTCCAGTGTTAACTTCATCTATCCTCACTAAGTAACATCCACATACCCTCCCCACAGCCAATGAAATTGTCCAGTGTTAACTTCATATATCCCCAATAAGTAACATAGTAAATATAAATTATTGTATATTATTTTTACTGAAGATCCGATGAGTTCTGATAATCTCCAACAATATACTGTAAAAAGCTGAAAAGAAAAAAGAGCTCCAAAGATTCTTTGGTACCAGCAATATTGTTATCCACAAAATAGAATATACAACAATATATTGATCTTGTAGTTTTGCTAGAATTAAATATTAACAAATGATATGTGTATTAAGTATCATATAGATTGTAATTGTATATATTTGTATTATTTATTGCAAAAACAACATTGGATTTATAATAAAATTGCACATCATCCTTTCTTAAATAGCACCTCTTGATTTTCTTTTGTTCTATGGAATTTCCGTAGGTCTTGCAAAATTTAAAATAAGAAAGAGTACAAAACAAAAGAAAAAGAACTCAAACTCCAGAATGAAGCCGCTTTGAAACACTGTATTTTGGTTATCCTTGAAAAGAAAAAGAGCTCCAAAGATTCTTTGGTATCAGCAATACTGTTATCCACAAAATAGAATATGAAACTATAAACTATAAAACACTTGGATATACATAACTTAACATCTATATACAATGTATATAGATTATCAATACGACTGAAATACTTACCTACTAAGTATATTTTAGTGTACCAAATTTCACTTTTGTACAATGTTTAATATTCAATATATCAACAAAAATTTAAGTTGCTATAAAGCATGAAACACAGTTTATATTGATCGAATAGATTCAATAGAACCAACTCTTTGTCTACTTTAAACCGCTCACAGCAGCTATCTAGTGTACCAATGCGTTTATCGTGTGATTCATTCCGTTGTGTTTAGTATTAGTATATCATGGATATACTAATACAAATATTGGTCCTTGGTGAGTGGGGACTCGACTAAATATCTTCCATGGTACAAAGCAACTCGATAGTGGACCGCCATGTCGGCTTGAGCGTTAGAATACACCGACTGCACTTCTGCAGAGGGGTAAGACTCCTCCAATGGGACCACCTGTTAGCCGTGGGTGACAGCATGTGATGCTTAAGGATGGAACCCAGGTGGCTGAGCAGCACTCAGTGACATGCAACACTCCACTTTGGCCCTTACTTAGGCTAGACGAGCGGTCGGAGAGGCCCCCCGATCAATCGGCTGGTCACGTCAAGCCCTAGCACCTATATGATTGTCCCGACCCTATTGCCCTTATGGCAAGCCCCATTCATTTTTATCATATGGGTACTAGAAGGCGGTAGCTGAGGGTCTTTATGTCCTGGGAGTGACGTTAAACTCTATATAGTGAGATTCCAGTTTTGGAGATCTGGGGAATGTGGAGCACCCCTTCATCACCATTACTCCCTGGTCCACTCTGTGGAGTGGTAGTACTTGTTAGAGTCCTATATATGGGTTAAATAGAAAAACATGAGTTTATAAAAAATCAGTATCCATTAAGAATGAATTTATTTCAAAACGTTTCCGGCATTAAATTACCCACTGAGGTTAATATGCCGTAAAACAAAACAAAACAAACCGATAGAGGAATATTATTTATTTATTTAAATAATTTATCTCTGATTTCTGTAATGTTGTAGGCGGTTGATAATTAATAACATAGTTGATTTATTATCGGCTTACCTTCAAGAATTCATTTCGACAAATTTGCCTTTTAATTTTACCGATTATCCACTAAAATCTCGTTGTAACAGCACTGTTTATTATTTCTAATGCCACTATATAATAACGTTTTCAGTAGATTATAGAGTATAATAATTTCTCGGTGTACTAGTACTCGTTCTAACGGCACTACTAAATAGCACATGCCCTCTAACGGTACATTTTAAATAGCCCTCGTTCTAATCACATTACATAACGATACACGTGTTCTAACGGTACGTTTATTGTTATATTTTCATAAGAGATTATAAAGTATAGTCATTTCTTCCTGTAATATAACTCGTTCTAACGGCACTGCATAATGACACGAGTTTTAACGGCACGATTATTTTTATATTCTCACAAGACTGTTGAGAGAGACTATTTTTCAGCAACAACACGAAAATTTATCGATGTAATAGCTTTCGTTCTAACGGCACTACACAATGACAGTCGCGTTCTAACGGCACTACACAATGACAGTCGCGTTCTAACGGCACATCTAGTTTTCTATTCTCACAACACGGTTGAGGAAAATTAGTTGGCAGAAACAGCACGTCAAGATTTCAGTTTAGGTGTATAACACTCGTTCTAACGGCACCATTTGCTGACACACATATTCTAACGGAATGTATGTAATGGCACTCGTTCTAACGGCACTACTTGCTGACACACATATTCGAACGGAATGTATGTAATAGCTCTCGTTCTAACGGCACTACTTGCTGACACACATTCTAACAGAATGTATGTAATGACACTCGTTCTAACGGCACTATTTGCTGACACATATTTCTAACAGAATATATGCAATAGCATTCGTTATAACGGCACTACTTGCTGACACACACATTTCTAATAGAATGTATGCAATAGCATTCGTTCTAACTGACACACATATTCTAACGGAATGTATGTAATGGCTCTCGTTCTAACGGCACTACTTGCTAACACACAAATTCTAACGGAATGTATGTAATGGTACTCGTTCTAACGGCACTACTTGCTAACACACATTATAACAAAATGTATGTAATGGCACTCGTTCTAACGGCTCTACTTGCTAACACACACATTCTAACGGAATTTATGTAATGGCACTCGTTCTAACGGCACTACTTGTTAACACACATTCTAACGGAATTTATGTAATATCACTCGTTCTAACGGCACTACTTGCTAACACACATTCTAATGAAATGTATGTAATATCACTCGTTCTAACGGCACTACTTGCTAACACACATATTTCCAACGGAATGTTTGTACTAGCACCTGTACTACTCGTACAGATGATAAACTCGCTCTAACGGCACTAGTTAACGACTCCCCCGTTCTAAAGGCACGTTTTATTTTGGCACTCATTCCAATGGCTCGTTTGAAATAGCACTCATTCTAACGGCACAACTTGATGGTACACGCGTTCTAACGGCACATTCATTTTCACATTCTCACTAGACTGGTGGAAAGAGATTTAGTTTGTAGAAACAGCTCTTTTCAGTAGATTATAGATAAATCATAGTAATATCACAGTTTAATAGCACTCATTCTAACGGCACAATACAATGAAATACGCATTCTAACGTCACTACACAAGAAAACACACGTTCTAATTGCACTTTTATAATAGCATTCATTCAAACGGCTTTACTTAATGGCACACACGTTCTAATGACATATTTGTAATAGATCTCATTCAAACGGCACTTTTGTGATAGCACGCGTTCTAACGGAATGTTTATTTTCATTGGAATAATTCAGTCAATTATAGACTATAGTACTTTTTCGGTGTAATAGTACTCGCTCTAACGGCACTAGTTAATGACACTCCTGTTCTAAAGGCACGTTTATAATAGTACTCGTTCTAACGGCACATCCCGATGACACACGCGTTCTAACGGCGCGAATACAACATAAAAAATAAATGATAAGAATGTCCTAATATGAAATGTAAAGACTTTAGTATATTATTTGTCTGAATTCTTTATATATATATATATATATATATATATATATATATATATATATGTGTGTGTGTGTGTGTGTGTGTGTGTGTGTGTGTGCGTGCGTGTGTGTGTGTGTGTGCTAAAGCAGTTAAAATCCCCTTCGCATTCTGTGGGTAACGATAGCCGAGCGGTTAAGCTGTGCGACTCATGCTGAATCGATCGGAGTTCTATCCCGGTTGTAGGTAACTCACAAAATGTCTAACCACACTGAAGAGACTTGATAAGATGAAACACGTGTCTGTGGATGACTATATATATATATATATATATATATATATGTGTGTGTGTGTGTGTGTGTGTGTGTGTGGATGACTATATATATATATATATATATATATATATATATATATATATATGCCAATCCCTCCATACGAGGAGGATGTGCAACATGACATTTTATTGGTTCTTTTTTTTTTCTTTGCAGACAAACCCGGAAAACAATGGAATGTCTCCAACCCAAATTCAAAACGGTTGAAGTTCAAGTTTGCATGCAAGAATACAATGGGGTCTGTGTCCGAACTGGTAGAAGGAAAACGTAAGTAGATTTCATATTTCTATATTTTTTCTGATTTGACATAAAGTCAAATCCGATTATAAGAATTAAAGGGGTTTTAACTTCTTTAGCTCATACCACTTCTTATAATACGTTAGGAGGCCCCAGAAAAGCCCCCGAATGCACGTGAATATATACAACCAATTCCAACAAAGAGATACATATAACAAATACTGACTTTATTGTCTGAGCAATATTTAACATACAATACAAAACAGCTAGGACGAACGTTATAAGGAAAAGAATCCTTCAAGAGTCAAGAGTTAAACAAAGAGATGAAAGTCCTATATCACATGGTTATCACTTACTTCGTACAAGAGCCACGTGGTAGGCCTCTCCATGTGAGTGCAAATAGGCACGTGTGTTACCCGGACAGATAAAAGAATGGTAAACCAAACACCTGTATTCTATACCCCCTCTTTCTTTCTTTCTTTCTCTCTTTTTTCTCTCTCTCTTTCTCTTCTTCTTCTTCTTCTTCTTCTTCTTCTTCTTCTTCTTCTTCTTCCTTTCTCTCTTTTATTACTTCGTACAGGAGCCACGTGGTAAGCCTCTCCATGCAAACATGGGAATGCAAATAGGAACGTGTGTTACCCGGACAGATAAAAGAATGGTGAACCAAACACCTGTTTTCTATACTCCCTCTTTCTTTCTTTCTTTCTTTCTCTCTCTCTCTCTCTCTCTCTCTCTCTCTCTCTCTCTCTCTCTCTCTTCTTCTTCTTCTTCTTCTTCTTCTTCTTCTTCTTCTTCTTCTTCCTTTCTCTCTTTCATTTATATACTTCCTTTCTCTTTCTTTCTATCTTTCTTTCTTTCTTTCTTCTACATTTCTTTTTCTTCCTTTTTCCTTTTCTTTCTTTCTTATCCTTATTTCTTTTTCCTTTCTTTCGTCCTAGAAAAAAAGAAAGAAGATAAACACAGATTTCATTGTCTAGCTTTTTCCCCCGTTTCCTTCTCAACCACTTATATTTTGCCGAAACACTTCACGTGAGAACGTTTGATGTTACGGATACATCGCGTTGAATGCGCCAGTCCCTGATCCTCAATTGAGCCCAGCTCCATGACCCTCAGTTGAGCCCAGCCCCGTGACCCCTTAGTTGAGCTCAGCCCCATGACCCTCAGATCGCAGAAGTTAAACCGTGATGAGCTTACGTGGGACCACTAAGGAACAGAAGATACTGTAAGCGGCCTGATATATGTTTAAGATATGTTTAAAAATGAGTTTTAATTTTTTTTAGATGTGTTTAAAATGTGTTTTAAAATGAGTTTTAAAGAATTGAGTACCCCTCAACAATGAATAAAACAAAATGTCTTCAGCATAAAATAATCCAACAGAGATTGACATGCCTTAAAATCCAACAATGTTTATACGTCGACACGTACATACCAAACTCCCTTTTATATATATATATATATATATATATATATATATATATATATAAGATATATAATTTTCTTTTACTAACGAAACATAGGTTGAATAAAAGATTTTAAAAATCAATAAGATATTCCTTTTCTACCTATGTACAATAAGACTTTACTCTATAAACATATACCCCCCCACACACACACAAGTAGGAAGCGCGTGGTGTAATGGCATGGGAAATGGACTCGTCGCCCCGAGTTCAAATCCTGGATATGGTAATTGCATTTCACTTTGCGCTAATACCCTTGGGAAAGGTATGAATCCTACTCTCTCTCCAGATATGGGTAAATAGTAGGGCAGACCGGGCTCTTTAACCTTGGCTAGGTAACCAGTCTAGGAGAAGGAAAACTCTGAATTTAAACCTGTTAAACTCCGCCTAAGAAATTGACCTTGTGTCACATCCTGCTCGTGCGGAGGGGTTTGGTAAATATATATACCCCCCACTCAGGTGTGGGTAAGATTTATGTATTAAACCAGTTGCCCGTGTCTTTTCATCTTTTCTTGGCTGACTTCTGATTTAGGTCGGAAAATTAAAACAGAAAGTTTTTTGGTGGTCTCCAATGACAGTTTAACTGCAGTCTATGAATTAACATTTTGTGAATTGGGTTACGGTTGTTTTTAATTACGTATTGCTTAAAAAAAAACAACAAAAAAACCAAATTACTATACATTTAATTATTAACCATTGAAATTAATTATTGAATCTATTATTGAGCCAGTTGTTTGTGTTAAAATTGCAATGTATAATTTCAATTAAACTTAGTTTTAAAAAAAATATTTTTCAACATTAAATGTATAGTAATTTGTTGTTTTTTTTGTTGTTTATTTTTTTTTAAGCAAAGCGTAATTAAAAACAACCTTAATCCCCTAAAACCGTAACCCAATTCGCAAAATGTTAATTCATAGACTGCAATTAAACTGTCACTGGGTACCACCAAAAAACTTTCCGTTTTAATTTTCCGACCTAAATCAGAAGTCAACCCTTTTCTTCTTTTTTCCACCTTTTTTCATTCTATTCAACGCTAAATAAAAATGTTTTCTCAAAGAAAGTATAATTTCATGTTTCTATATTTTCTTTTGTTCTCATTTTTCTTAGGTTAAAACCCAACGGAACTGAGGTGAGAATGTGCTCAAAAGTCCAACTGAAACGTTCCTGCTTTGTGTGCTGCCCCACCTTTTATCCACGGGGTCACAATCAGACGTGCAACGGTGTTCTGGATGGCATCGACAAGAGAGGTTTGCGGATCAGCGTCGAGGCAGATATTGGAGGTTTTTATCAACCACCCCGGCTTTCAAAAAATACCGCTCACTCTCCAGGGAGCAGACGTCAGACATTTGGAGATCAGTCCGTCCAGCAAGGTGTCATGATGTCCCGAATGAACGGTCAAGCAGCTCATCGCGCCCACGCTTCAATTATGGCCGAACCCGAAAAGGGAATGATAGCAGATCAGGCTGCTAATACCCAGCGAATATGCGTTGTCCAAAAAATGGGAGCCAATGGACAGGTGGTGACTGAGAGGCGACCGTGCTCTTCTCAGGGTGAACAGGCAATGACTGCTGAAGTGGAAACTACGACAGCACCCTGTTGTCTGACACGAGAACAATTACACAACCTGTTTTTGCGTTACTGTTGTGGTACACAACGCTACAATGGGCGACAGTATTCCCAAAGACTCTGTTGCGGGTCGAAAGAAACGACTACAAGAAAAGATATACGCAGAATAGAACCTCTAGTTAAAGCTCCAATGATAGATATGCGACAACCTCAGTTGACCAGAAATGGTAATGCTGAACAAACTCGGACATTAGTGGAACAGGCACCACCGTCTCGGGTAAGAATCGGTTCTATGCCGGATATGAGTTTAGAATCACCAGCACCAGCAGAGGCAGAAGTTTCCCAGTTGATGGAAGAGACAGAAGATGCAGATATTGAAACAGTAGAAACGGAATCTCCGCAAACACAAAGACGAATTTCTCCAACCGCAAATTCTGAAACAATGGGACAAGCTGCATCTCATGAAAATCCCGTATCTCCTCGTGTAAGAATGGGAATGCCGGTCGATTCTGCGGACAGAACGGCGCTTTCCCAAACGGCAGAGGAATCTCCTGATTCTAGCGCTGAGTCACAGAAATCTGTCGATACAGTCCGACGGAGAAAATGCTGCCCTCCGGGAACAAGACTTCGCACTGTAAGTAATGGAGGAGAATCGTCAGAAACACAAGAATCGTTGGATAGTAGTAGTAGTAGTCAAAGGAGTGGCGGTAGGAGGAATGGTGTTGTTCTTTGGAGACGAGTGTACAGTTGTTGTTCGAATGGAAATTATTTACGAAAAGTTGCTTGTTGTCTCCAGAAGCTTTCAGTGTCGCCATTGTGCTGTAGGAAAGTGAGCAGTCGCCGAAGATAAAGACTTTGAACTCTTGAACTTCTTTCACAAAATCGCGTGAGTCGTTAAATGACAAATCACGACAAGCCATAGACATAAACGTATTTCCACTGATAGCCATGAGCACAGGAAAAAAACAAAACAAAAACAAACAAAAGAACAAATAAATGACTTTAAAAAAAATCAGACATCTTCACAAATATAGTATTACATGGAAAAAAAAAGCAATTGCAATCTTTTAAGGGGCACTCGAAACACTTCGTAGAGACGGCCCTCTACTCCTATCAATACCAAAGATATTTCGATGCAGTCTATAACTATGGGAGAGGTCATTAAGATTCGTAGGATTATTCGGACAATTGTACACTTTCTTGTTTTTGTTATTCACAAAAAGATTTCGGCCGTTACAATATTTGGCTTTCTTAGCGTGTAACAAGCACCCCAGTTTAAAACATAGAATTATAGCGTTCTTCTGGGGATAGCCGGAGAATGTACCGGGCGAAATGTTGTATAATGACGAGTATAATTGTTCAAATAATTCTGTGACTATTTCGATGCGTTTTTTTAAGGTGGGGGGGGGGGGGCTCAAATTTATTGGTTTTTATTTAAAAAGAAAAACGTTTTGACTGTAAAAATGATTTAATGAATTTTAAAATTTATCGTGTTATTTTATTTGGTTTTCTCAAGCCAATTTTACTTTTTTACTCGTATGTCAAAAATGAATATATCAGCTCAATAACAGTAATGTACACACACACACACACACACACACATACACACGCGCACAAACACACACATGCACACGAACACATAGATACACATATATAAAACACACACACACAGACATATAAACATACACACACACACACACACATATGCACACACATATGAACACGAAGACATAGATACACATGAGCAAAAAACACACGCATACAGAGACATAAACATGCACCCAAAGTCACACACGAACAGACACACAAAGACACAGAAACACACGCACACACATTACACACAAACTCACACGTGGACAAACATACACCCCCAACACGCACAGAACACATGCATACACACACATCCATCCACACACATCCACACAAATACACTTACACACAAATACACACAGGTGTATTTGTGTGTATGTGTGTGTATGTTGATGTGTGTCTTTTTGCGTATGTTTATGTAAACATACGCAAAAAGACACACATGAACATACACACACATACACACAAATACACACAAATACACCAAAAAACGCACGCACACACATCACACAAAAACTCACACACAAATACACATACACTCACACACAAACGTACACATATACACGTATGCATACATACACACACAAAAACGTATACATTGCACACAAACTAGCATACAAGCATATATATAGATATAAGTATACGCATACGCATACACATACACACGTGTATATATATATATATATATATATATATATATATATATATATATATATATAAATCCGCTCTACTAACGTATTGAGCACTTTATATTTGTTATAACACTGACTTATCCGATTAATACTTGTATCAACCAAATATTGGGATTAACTAAATATCTTTTACCGGTAAGTCATTCCATTTATCATATATATATATATATATATATATATATATATATATATATATATATATATATATAAAGACAAGATCAATCTATTTTTAAATGTCCCAAAATACTACCCGAAAGCAAATTATCTTCTAACCGTTTTTATTGCATTTTTTAACCTTTAAACTGAATCAAATTTAGGGCAAGTTAATTAATTAACAAGACTGGCACCAAGGTTTTCAGCGCCCTTGGCCAGGCCTACAATATGCGTTGCTTTCTCCCTGCCCGATAATTTTTCAAAAGGTTATGCAAATTTGTGTTTGCTGCTACCACTACTAATGCTGCTACTGCTATAAACACAGTCAGCATCTAACCGAGAGTGTAAACACTTATTAGATTAAACGAATTATTTAGTCACCGAAGTTAAGCGGCGATGAGTCTGCTCAGTACTTATATGGGTGACCAATTACAAAAAAAAAAACAGGTATCGCCGTCAACTAATCAGTGTATTCAATTCTAAGTGAATTCCTTCGTATTGAAACTAGTGAATTTCTGGTAGTATAAAGCTACCAAATAGCATAGGTCAAGTAAACTTTAAGAAATATACTTACACAAGACTACACTACATGACAATAATATTCCAAACGGCACACACTAGGTAGCGCCCTTGATGAATTTTGCAAACTATACGATTGCTTAGTTCTGCAAGTCATTTTCATTAGTTTAGTATTAGATACTAACTATGGTCAGTTAGGGTGTAGCTTCTTTAAATATAGAGGTGGCTGGTTCAAGGGAAGATAACTATGGTTGATTTTACGATATATACATTTTAGATTATAAAAAATAATTTAAAGTTTTCTTTTAAAATATAACACAACTATGGTCAGTTGGGGTGGAGCTTCTTTAAATATATAGGTGGCTGATTCAAGGGGAGAAAACTATGGTTGATTTTACGATATATACATTTTAGATTATAAAAAATAGTTTAAAACTTTATTGAAATATAATACAACTATGGTCAGTTGGGGGTGGATCTTTTTTTTAAATATATCGGTGGCTGATTCAAGGGGAGACAACTACGGTTGATTTTACGATACATACATTTTAGATTATAAAAAAATAGTTTAAAACTTTATTGAAATATAACACAACTATGGTCAGTTGGGGTGGAGCTTCTTTAAATATATATTATATAGATTATAAAAGATAATTGCAACGATCTTTAAATGGTCTCTACATTCCCAAGTGTTGAAAGATAAAAGATTGTCGTTTGTTCCAGTGTGGAGTGTCTGATTTTCTAAACAAATACACAAGATTTGGGAAATACGTTTGATTCAAAACAACTCGCTTTAAAAATTCAAATTTCGTGTCAAGCTTAACGCCTCTCCCCCACAACGCCTGTGTTCACAAAACGTCTCCGTGACCTTGCGTTGCTGTGTTGACTAAACTATCCCTAACTACCCATCACCCCCCACCCCCACCTTTGTTAATCAGATTTATTGACTAGGACAGTAGTTTCCATATGTTTCTTGCTTGCGGGGCTGGCACTTTAGAAACAACGAATATATTATTTGTCTGTATTTTTGAGATGAGGTTTGATGTGAATAATTTCGATTTTTCGGACTATTGTCCTCATCTTTATCGTGGTAGTTACTAACACAACGTTTCAATGACTGTATCCTCCGACCTTCTTCAGGTTGTTCCTGTGTATCCGAGTATAGTAAAATCCAACCTGGGAAAAGGTTCCGAAAAGGACAGAGCGGCCGAAACGTTGTGTTAATAACTATCACAATAAAGATGAGGACAATAGTCCGAAAAATCAAAATTATTCAATGAATATATACATTGACTCAATTTATTCTTGAATTCAAAAAAAAAATTTTTCTTTACGTATTTATACTGTAACGAAAAATGAACGAGGCAACGGCTTGACTTGAAGCTTTATTGAAATATATAACAACTATGGTCAGTTAGGGTGGAGCTTCTTTTTAGATACATAGGTGGCTGATCCAGAGAGAGACAAGTATGGCTGACTTTACAATATTTACATTTTAGATTACAAAAATAATTTAAACTGGAGAACCTTATTAATAATTAATTGTTATTTTTATTCAGTTTTGGATAGTTATCAATGAAAAAATTGTGTTTGTTGGTGACGTTTTCTATATTGAGACGGACTCATACGGGAATGTATCTCATCACGTAAATATAAAGTGAAGAACTGGATAAAAATTGTTAAAACGTTTTTAACTACTGAAGCAGGGCAGGCCCAAAGCTTTATGGAACCCTAAGCGGAATTAGATTTCCCCCACTCCTCCTTGCCGCAAATGAAATTAACTATTACCTAAGCTATAGGTAAAATAGTGGATTTATTATCTACCATTGATAGCAATGAGCCAATCAATGCACTACCGTAGATTGTCACCCAATTTGACTCCTTTTAGTATCACTTGTAATGCTGAACACTCCTAGAACCAAGATGGACTTCAGTAGATAAGTCTGGCCGCAACGCCATTAAGTTTGCAAAATATGGCCTTTTTTACTGGGCATCATATGTTTACCACATTAATAGATAGGCATTCAAATTTGGACGAAGAAGACTTAACAATGTGAAAGTACCAACATATATTAAAAAATACAAGAGTTGCAAACTCAATGGCGTTGCGGCCAGACTTATCCGATGAAGTCCATCTTGGTTCTGAGAGAGACAGGATAAGACGTATTGATGCTGTGATGGTCAACAATGCAAGTAATTGGGCGCCAATCTACAGTAGTTCGTTGATTGGCCCCTTGCTGCCAAGGTCAGATAATTAATACCCTAATTTTACAATAAAGCTTGGTCATTCACACGCTATCTGCGAAATAATTTTTTTTAATCATATACGAAGTCATTTATGTTTAAAGAGGTATACAAGCTGATGATAATAAATCACCAGAAAAAAATCAAGCGCTCTCGGGCGCCACGGAGCTCTAAACAACTGTCTCGGGCTTTATATCTCGGAACAGATTTCAACTGAAGAATAATTTTATTCTAATAGAAATCCAAAATACAGGGTTTGGCAAACCTCCTTCATTTCAAATTGTTACATGTGTGGTACAAGAAAATAGATATTGTTATGGTTCCAAATTCTATCCGGAACAGGGTCATTCCGACGGAATAGGAAATGAGCACGAAAATATCTCTGTGTAGCAATTATAAAATCACCAGTCTTAATAAAACGTTTCAATAGCGAACGCTAGCTGTGAAGTCAAGATGAGCCTGTTCAATATTTAGATGGGTGACCATTTAAGCAACAGCAGGTACTATAAGCAACTTTAGTCTTTTGTTTATCAAAATGAATTGATTCAGCATTAAATTACCCAAAAAATGGTTGATATGGCGTAAAATCAACCAACCAAGCTATGATCGTAACTGATCATATCTGAAAAAAAATGGTAAGACATTGGCTATATGTAGCTACCATTACCAGTTGCCTGAGTTTCCTATCACTATACAAATGACAGTTTAAAATATGAAGGATATTTCTGACGCATCTTATATATCAATAGGTAACTCTTCATGCTCAAAGTTCACAAATACTAGATTGAAGTGAATTTTTATTCACACAATTTCAAACGAATATCAAATTAAATTTTAAGGTAAATTTTTAATCCAATGTTCATTCACGGGAAATAAAATCTTAACTTTTGTTCTAAATATTGTCAAATTCTCTATTATAATAGTGGTCATTTTTTATATTGGCTTTGTGTATACTTTTTCACGGCGCACATAGCTCCATCTAGCGGCGTCCCAGTATGTTGCGGAGTATCATTTTGAAACTACTGGACTAGGAAAAATACAGTCGTGAAAACGAAGTTCGTTTTCCTAAATACACTGTTGAATCATCATAATTTCGTCATTGCTTTTTTTATTTTATTTTTTATGACTTAGAAAATAATATTCGATAAGTCATATTCAGACCCCGCAAGGAAAATAGGATTGAACAATTAAGAGTCGAGCTCCTGCCATCGATTCAAATTCATAACATCTCTGGAAGATGATTATCTTTTTCTTGTTTTTTTTTTTAATTTTTTTTTTTTTTTTTTTTCATTTTTGTTTCGAAAGCGGGGTGTTTTCTACTATCAAAAAACGAAAATAAGAAATTATTATATTTAATAAAAAAAATCTCAGCAAATAAAAAATTAAAAACTTATTGCTTTAGTGGATTTCATAGTTTAGAGACTGTTGATGTTGAGAGAGAATTTATCACGTTGCAAGAGCTTCACTGGTGGTATCGACTGAAGCAAAAGACAAAAACAAAAAAAATGGCGACTTGTCAAAAATGCGCGCCAAAATATTTGGTCAATAAAAAACGTCTTTGATTTTATTCTTCTCATACACCAATTTTTTTTTTTTTTCTTCTTCGTTCCAGTCAATGTAAATGCTGTCTGCAGTTGTCACTCAATCCCATTCCGGGTATTTTTGTCACCTTCTTGTCTTTCTCTTCTTCTTTCCTTTCTATGCAACTCTTTACCTTTCTTCTGCTCCTTTTTTCTCGATTATCTCCCTTTCCTCACTTTCTTTGTATTATTCATTTCACTAAGAAAATGTAATTAAAGTATATTTTGATGAAGAAAATTATAACATTCCTGAAGCTATTTTGTTGTTTACTTTTTTTTCTTTCTTTTTCTTGATTTGAAATTTGACTTTAAATTGTTAGAAAATATTCTGAAACACCTGAAATCTTCAGAGGGAGGGAAATAAACTCGAAGAGTTCCTTAATCATATATATATGTATATATATATATATATATATATATATATATATATATATATATTGGGAGAATATGTGCTTGATTGAAGTCATACCTAATTTCAAAATTAATTAGTTATAATTAAATGAATTAGGCGGGCATATCGGTTTAAACCTAATTCATTTGATTATAACTAATTAATTCATTTAATTATAACTAATTAATTCATTTAATTATAACTAATTAATTTTCAAATTAGGTATGACTTCAATTAAGCACATATTCTCCCCAAAATGTTCGGCTATCGCCATCTCAAACAGATTGTTTGTACACTTCATATATATATATATATATATATATATATATATATATATATATATATTGTTGTTGTTGTTGTTGTTGTTGATGTTGCTGCTATTAACCCTTTTCTCTCTTTTGATTGGTTGAATGGGTAATAAATGTCACATTAACTGGGCACCTCTTTTTTTTGTTTGAGTATTTGTAATTGATCAGGACTGACCGACACCGAAGGGACATTAGTTTATTTCTATTTTTCATTTCAATTACAAGACCTAACATTGTACTTGCTTGTCAAGATTGCAACAAGGCATTGTTGAAAATTCGATCATCTACAAATAAGGTAAGTTAAATTTTTCCTTCTCTACCTAAGGTTGCAGGTAAATTGATGTGAACTGATGTGAATTAGCTTAAGCTAGTAGAACAATTCACATACCTAGGTAGTAATATCTCAGCCACAGAAAGCAATATTGATACACGAACAGGAAAGGCATGGTCGGCCACAAACAAATTATCAGTGATATGGAAATCCGATCTCACTGACAAGTTAAAGCGACAATTCTTCCAGGCTGTGGTTATACCAGTACTGCTGTATAGTTGCACCACTTGGACCCTAACGAAGCGCCTTGAAAATAACCTGGATGGGAGCAGCACAAGATTGTTACGTGCAGTCTTGAACAAGTCGTGGAAACAGCACCCCACAAGGAAGCAGCTGTAGGGCTACCTGCCTCCCATCTCACAAACCACCTGAATGAGACGGACTAGGCATGCAGGATACTGTTGGAGAAGCAAGGACGAGCTCACGAACAACGTTCTCCTGTGGAAGCCAACACAGGGACATGCTAATGTGGGCCGCCCAACAAGGACCTACATTGACCAACTATGCGAGGATGCTGGCTGCTGCCCAGAAGACCTCCTAAGTGATGAATGATAGGGAAGGTTGGCGAGAGATTGTCATGGATATCCGTGCTAATTGAGTGACATGATGATGATGATGATGATGATGTGAATTGATGCGAATTGATGCCTCTTAATTTGATGGCTATCCACAAGATATTAATATTTTTGCTACTGATTATATGATAATCACAAACATCTAATATTAAAATTTCGACCCCTGGTAAGTATTTACCCAACCTGTTCGGCACAAGGCCACGGGTATGGGGGTATCCAGTGAGACTCGAACTCGCTATTCAATTGTAATGCATCTGCGAGACTAGCTTACTAACTACACCATGATGTTGCCTCAAGGTATTATGTACAACTAGCAGTACTTACCCATATTACATACAAGTTGTAAGATAGTCGTTATTAAAAATAAAGTAAGTACGGTCGTTTTTATCAAAGTTTAGGATAATCATTTTTAAACAGTATTTACCCGTCGTTTTTGTGGCTCAGCTAGCGTAATGGTTTTTGTTTATTTATTCTTTATATGAAAAAGAAATGGTCTACTTACCTGGCATAGCCACCCGGTTTCGACTGGGGGTCCGGCGAGCTTCGGCCGCTGGACCGGTGATGTTATAGTAATAGCGTCGATCCCAGGGGGCCATCCCCCCAGGCAACACCTGCCCCTTCGATTTAAAGGGGCAGGGCTGGGTTTATTGCCCAGTGCCTGAGGCGCCCCCCTTGAGGGGGAATGCCGACGGGATCGACGCAATTTTTCACCTGCCACTCCATGAGCTTCGGCTTGTGGGTGGTCCCACGTTAATAGGGACTTTGTGTCTGACCCGTACAAGTGGGGTACGCGGTAAATACATACTTACCGGTAGGCTTAGCCATGCCAATGAATTATTCTAAAAATGTCTGAGCCACGTAAACCTGTTTTTAACACCTACTCTGAACGCTGATTGGCTTTAGCATTAACCAACCAGATGTACAGAAGCCGAGGTCTGCGTTGGCAAATATTTAAGCCAGTTTTTCTGCTAGTGACGGGTGGCGCACTAGAATTTGAACCAGTTAATAATAACATAACCGACGACGCCACCCAGCGCTGTTTAGTAAAATATGCGTATCTCAAACACCCATATTGAATATGGGTTGTAAAATGGTCAGTGTTAAAACTAATGGACATAAAAACTCTTTTATTAAGGTTTACTAGCAGGATTTATCTATATTATATACAATTTGTAAGATGATCATTATTGAAAATAAAGGACGTGGATTTTTTTACGTATCCAGTATATATAAACGGAATATTAGTAGGAAGAGATATAGTTTTGCTTTGTAGTAATCTCATATATTTAAAATATCTAAATAAATACTTTTTTTTTCTTGATTGAGTTTGCTTGATTTTATTGTATTCATGTGTTTATTGATATTCTGTAATGAACATATGTTGTGAAATAACAAGCGAAGAAAAAGTGTTAGGGAACATCCGCTACGTAAAGTCATTACCATAGATAGATAGATAGATAGATATAAAGGGACGGAGAAGGATAGATAGATAGATATGAAGGGACGAAGAAGGATAGATAGATAGATAGATAGATAGATAGATAGATATGAAGGGACGGAGAAGGCTAGATAGATAGATAGATAGATAGATATGAAGGGACGGACAAGGATCGATCGATAGATAGATAGATAGATAGATAGATACAAAGATAGATAGATAGATAGATAGATAGATAGATAGATAGATAGATGTTTGAAGTTATATGAGTAAAACCTAGGTATTCGAGAGATAGAAAACATATCTTGTCAGTATAAAAGAAGCTCAAAGAAATATACATATATATAAACTAGCTAAAGTACCCGGTCCATGACCGGACTAAAATGAAATTTGGATCACCAGGGAGTGAGAGAGAAAGTGGAAGACAGTAGTTAGAGAGGGGGTAAGAGGAAAATAATTCTTGAAACTAAAATCATTGAGAATTTGTATATTTCAGGATTTGTATTTTCTGTTTTATAGTTTAAAATTATTTCATATTATTATACAACAAATTGAAAATATTCGTTTGTATATTTGTTTGTTATTGTTTTAAATTTTTTGTACATGACAACAATTCACATTAAGTTCTTAATTGCATGTTGAGTTTAAAAAGAAGCTGAGAATCGAAAATTTAAATTCTTCGTATTGCAATATCTATTTTTGCTAAAACCTAAGATAGTATTATAGGGACCACCAATTGATCAGTTTAGGCCATCTTGAATAAAACGGAAATATTTTGTTATTATTTATAATTAATTGATTTTTCATAGAATTTAAAAAACTCTTATCGTAACTTGTTTTTAGCTACGTTAATTTTCAGTTGATTTAACAGTGCAAAAATGAAAACGTTGTTTTTCAATCATAATTTTCATTATTTTAAGCTGAAAAAAAGTTTAAAAAATCATCAGGAGTTTATTTAACGTTTTTTCTTTCAAATGGAAAAAAATTTTTCAAGAAAATATTAATTTTTCTGCAAGTTTCATAGTGTTAAATATAGGGGGGGGGGTAAATTTCACAGGGTTAAATTGGTGGTACCTAGTATTTTAAAAAACATTGTTTAAAAACGTTTTGGTGGACCTGATTATCTGGACCCCCCCCCCATCTATTTTTTTCCTTCAGTTGATTATTATCGATTACACACCAATCTATCAGATTGAAAAAAAAATTCTTAAAAGTTCTTTATTATTTGAGTATTCACGGGTGCTCATTTCCTCGTATAAGTTTATAGTAAATTGATCCCCCATATCGGAACCGCTTGAACGGAACCCAAATTATTTATTTATTTTCCCATTAAACTAACCCCAACCCCTAACCCTAACCCCTAACACCCCCCCCTAGTTAAAATTAAGTTTTATTACAAAATTTGTATTAATTACAAAACATCAATTTTCATAAAAGTTCAAATGTCACCTATGAAATCTCTATTTAAACATGCCAATTTTTCAGAACTGAAAAGTTGCACTATAAACTCAGCGATGTTTATTGACTTCACAATAAAGAGTAAAATCATAAAACTTAAAATTTAATTTGTAAGGCAAATTCTGAGGAATATTTTAAATTGTATTTTGAATAATAATTTAAATGTTGGTTGTTAGTTGTTTTGTTTTATCAACTTTTCGGGTAATTTACTAACGAATCATGTCATTTTGATAAACAAAGCGCTTACAATTTTTCGTACTTACATATAAAAAATTTTTGAAATGTTCCAATAACTGGATATTGTCGGATAAACTTGAAATAAATTTCGTCTTACAAATAATTGACTACTTATCTCCAGTCGGGCCTTCGACTAAAGATAAAACACCGGATTGTGTCCGTATTAGTAACCTTTGTTTTTGTTTTTATCGTGGTTTGAGAAAATAATTAGTTAACGAACCAAAAGAAAAACAGTTTCTAAGGAAATTCGTCAATCTTATTGTTATTTTTAACCCTTTAAAAGTCTAACAATAAAAATTAATAAATAAATTAAAGAATTAAAAGTCATTTTATTCGAATGAAAATCTTAGTTTAATTTATACAAATATGTAACCGTACTTACGACGTAAACTGATTTTCATGATACTGTTATTTACGATTAAAAAAATTTTTTAATAATGTAACCGTAAAGCGTGCATTTTGATTTTCTACAATTTTTATGCATTACAAAAATTAAAATTAAAATGAGTGTACTGTACAATTTAAGAATATGGACAAACTCGCTGTAAAAAATAATTTAATCTATAAAAACACATACAAATTACATATTCAGAAAGACTAAGAGATTCCGAGCTGCTATTATCGGCTATACGTAGTATTTTTTTTTTTTAACTCGCTGTAAAAAAAAAAAAATCTATAAAAACACATACAAATTACATATTCAGAAAGACTATTTCATCTTATTACTAAAGATATAAATATTTTAAAGATTTGATCGTAAATAGGTAAGAGATTCCGATCTGACTGTTATAGACTGCACTGCTTGTATCGCAATAATCATAGGCAGCGTGGCTATCCGAAGCCATTTTTTAATTTTTTAACTCGCTGTAAAAAATGATTCAATTGATAAAAACTCACACAAATTACATATTTTGAAAGAGTATTTTCTTATCTTTCTAACGATATAAAAATTATTAAAGACTGGACCATAAATAGGCCATAAATTCGGAGCTGAACGGCTTAGACTGCAAAATTAATTCATTAAAATCAAAACTTCGCTGCTGTTATCGCTTTAACAATAAGCAGGCAGAGACAATATTTTATTATCAGGAGGGGCTGATATACGGACAGTTCCGCAAATTGGGTGATTTTGGATTAATTAATCGATTAAATCCCTTAATCAGTAAAAATCAATAACCAAATTTGGAATTTTTCTTAGTTAGAACGATATCAATGTGTATGCAAGATTTTGAATCTGAGTGACCTCCCGTTTTTTTGTTATACGTCGACACGTACATACCAAAATCTCTGTTTTATATATTAGATAGCATACAGAGAAAGAGAGGTGTGAGAGACAGACAGACAGATAGACGGACAGAGACAGAGACAGAGACAGAATCAGAGAGTGAGACAACTGATCAAAATCAGATAGATAGATAGATAGATATAAAGGGACGGAGATAGATAGATAGATAGATAGATAGATGTGTGAACTTAGATATTCGATAGATAACAAAAAAAGTTCTTAAAAGTATTAGAGAAGACCAGAGAATTATTCATAAATAACATACGGTGACAAACAGAAACACACGCCATAAAAGATTAGAGTAATCGTTAGTATGTTAAAAAAACGAAACATTATGGGTTTCCCTTGTGGATTTTTCTTATTTAGTCTATAAATTGATATTATTATTACATTGTATGGAATTCTCGTTTCTAGAATTCTACAAAACGTATGTGTCCAGTGGGCTGGAAAGGCACCGAAAAAGGCCGAGTTGTCCTTTTGTGAACCGAAAGTTTGACTTTCGGCAGAAGTGGAATTATGGGATATTTTTATTTTATTTTCGTATTTTATTATTGGTTTTATTTTTTTATTTAGACTTTATTGATTTATTTATTCCCACAAAGTTTTATTTGATTTTTAAGCGTTTATTTATTACGGGTTACTGGTTTGTTTACACCGAATGTGGCTTTCGGGAGACTGACAGCTTTGGGTTCATTCAGAGATCTCAGATACAATTGAAAGACCATAAAATTCATGTACTTTCGCCCACATAAAAATGTCCTTGTGTCATGCCCTCATAAGTGGGATGAGAGGCAAATATCCACACTCTTCCTGCCCTCACAGGCCAAAACATCCCCATAGTTAGATATTTAAACATGGGAATCCTGGGGAAAAAATCAGTAACAATATTTTACATTGTGTGATGAAGCTTCAGTTTTTGCATTTGAAATGAATTATTAATTAAGATAATCCAATTAACTGGTAAGTAAGGGATGATTCTATTTGGGATCATCAAAATCTCACAGTACACAAATACTGTATGCTCATGTGGGTGTAAACCTATAGATTCATCCAAGGATTTTTTATAAATTCCTAAGAGAATATAATAACTAATAGATTAATTATATACAGAGCGCATTTTGTAAAGTCTGCCAAGGTGCAGAGGGTATTTTATAAACTCTACTTGATGAGACTAGACTCATATTGAGTCTCTGGTCGAAATAAATTTATTATAGTCAAATGACGATTTGTTAATTTTATCTTTCTTTGAAAGTTATATATATATATATATATATATATATATATATATATATATATATATATATATATATTCCACAATCCATAATTGAAACTTCACCATTAGACGCTGTTTATCGTAATTCCTAGGGCACTGACCCTCTGCCTCAGTCTTCTTGCCCATATATGATAAAATGGTTTAATATGGGCAATATCGTCGGGACAGTCATACAGATGCTAGGGCTTGACGTGACCAGCCCATTGATCAAAGGTGGCCTCTCCGACCACGCATTTAGCCTAAATAAGTGGAGTGGTGCATGTCATTGACTGTCCAGCCACCAGGATTCCATCCACGAGTAGCCACCCACGGCTAACAGGTTGACCCATTAGAGGGTTACCTCTTTGCAGAGGTTCAGTCGATGTATTCTACAGACCCAGCCGAAGAGGGTGGTCCAAATCTGTGCAACTCTGTGAGATACATGAATATCAATGTGCATCATAAAAGACAAATATTTGTCTTTGGATCTTGTTAAAATTCTTGGAAGTCTTCATAGTGTCAAAATCTTAGAGATTAAAAAAAAAAAGAGGTTTGTTGGTTTTGGAATTGGTTTTGATAAATGCATAATAGCGTGGCCAACTGATGGTGCCTCGGTCATGGAAAAGTTTCGAAAAGAAATCTTACTTGAGCATCAACAGTGTTTAGTTCATGCAATGCATCAAGCTATTTCTTCCGTTTTGTACGAAAAGAGATTGCAAAGTGATCACTACGAGAAGGATATCGGTGAAGAATCAGAAGAACCAGTCGAAGACAGTTAAATTATTTTTTAAATTAAAATAGATCACAAAGTATGCCTGAGTTTGTTCTAGTGGTGAACAGGTTTGAATTCAGAGTTTTTCCTCTCCTAGACTGGTTGTCTAATCAAGGTTAAAGGGCTCAATCTGTCCTACTATTTACCCATAGCGGGAGGGAGAATAGTTGGATTCATACCTTTCCCGAGGATATTATGTGAACTATAGTTTCGTCAAGGAATTGAATTCGGGTCGATGAGTCCATTTCCTGCGACTCTAACCAGTACACCACCGCACTTTCCCTTAAAGTGTACCCTAGAGATGCAACACTTCTGACTGCTAAAGTATCTTTCAAGTTCATTATCAAAAGAAAACTTTTAGAGAAGAATACCCCACTGACAAATTCATTAGAATAAAGCTTAAACACTTATTATTCTTTAAGGGGACAAGTTTACTTAAATATCTACATGACCCCAGAACCTTGAAAAATCAGGACGATGAGCTTTTTAATCTCCTTCTAAAGTTATACTCAAGAGAACTACAGATGTGACAATTTATAGAGTCATAAATTGTTAGCACACCCTGTAGCTGAGAATAAAGGCCGTTAGCTTTGAGATTAGGGATTGGAAATTTATCAGTAACGGTTATAACCCCCTGATACCTGGAAAACGCGCCATGATAGACACGTGACAGTTTTTGGTTTTAGTTTAGCTTCAGATTCAACCCGGCCGGACTTTAGACGTGATTGTCGTCTCTCTCAGGGGATCTTGTCCGCGCGGAAAATTATGGGCTAATAAACTTGATCAAGAAAAAAAACAAGTCTTGTTTTAATTACAATGACCAAAAGCAAAGACCAGAAGAAGAAGAAACCAGCCCTTAGTAGAAGAATTAAAAAGAACAGAGGAGTCAATCGACAAGTCGACAAAAGAAGTAAACAAGTTATAAAGAAGACCATCTCCTCTCTAAAGTAAGTCTCTAATCTCTCTCTCTCTCTCTCTCTCTCTCTCTCTCTCTCTCTCTCTCTCTCTCTCTCTCTCTCTCTCTCTCATCCGAGAACTCTCTATTGTATACCCAATGTGGGTATACAATTTATGGCTATAAAACGCAGACATTTTAAAAATCTTTTCTCAGAAAATTGTGTACAATTGAATGAGCATGAGAAACAAAGTATAAGTCAACAAGAACCTGGCTGCTCTAAAGAGGCAACCAAAATAGAAACTAAAAAAAGGTCAAATGATGACCCATTGCTCACAGAATATTTAAAAGAAATAGAAAAGTCAGAGACGATTGCACTTGTTATATATATATATATATATATATATATATATATATATATATATATATGGGTGTTCTTTCACTAGAGAGAGGGAAGAGAGATAGACAAGGTATCAGAGAGATGAGATGCATAATTGCATTACTTACTTCTTTCTTCTCTGGGAATCGTGTGATCGCCCAGTCGCCATGTTGAATTCCATCTCTGAGTCGACTTCGGCGTGATGTCTGGGTTCACGTTGTTGGTTCATTCTTCTAAGTAAGACATTAATGATCAACAATGCAAAGTTACTGTTTAAACTTTTATTCATAACCTTAACTAACTAACACAGCGCGCGTGCAAGTGATGAGTTAAGCAAGAGACATCTCTCTTCGCCAACATCATGCTTGGAACTGATGAGCTAACTAGCTCTCATGAGACTTCACGTGATTCGCGGGTTTTCCGCCTCTGGGGTCAAAAGGTCCCTAACCGTCTGTAAATTTCCATTTACTCTACACAGTGTTGTCAATAATTTATGCTACCATATTATGCTCAAAAGAACCTTCAGCAACATTTCGTGTCAGCATGGAATTTAAACGCTTTGAATTATATCTTAAACAGAACAGGAAATTTATACCAGATCTATGATACATTGTTTTCAATTAAGCTGCAATTTTTTGTAGATGTATTTCGTGGATGTATTTTATATCTGATTCATAATTTTAGGTATCTTTTTATTTCTCTCAAGAAGAATAAAATGTCATTCATGTTAGTATTCTTAAACATATCCCTCATATTATATGAACATATGTATATAAATCAAATAATATATATATATATATATATATATATATATATATATATATATATATATATATACAGGGTGCGACATAAGTAACGCCCTTTGTTTAAGTGGAACAAAATTAAAGCCTTTTTGATTTTCCTTTATTTTTTCGAACATGAATGTATTGCCACAGGTTAATAGATTAATATAATATATTAACAAAATTGATATAATGCTTCTTCGGTTTAATAATGTTCAATACAAATGAAATCAAACCAAATTTAAGGGAAAAAAAGTTACAAAAGATATAAAGTTTTAGAATTTAGTCATTTATTTGAAATGTTCAAAATGTTCCACTTCATGTTCCATACAATTCTGAACTCTGCCAGCAACACTTTTACAAACTTTTTGACACATTTCAATGGTAATTTCATGAAATTTATCTGAAATTGCATTCTTTAATTCTGGAAATATTTCAGCACCATTTTTATTGTTTTGATAGAACAATTGAATTTATTTTACTCTCTGTTCCTTTGTTAATCTCATGGTTGTATAAAATATATGAAAAAATGAAGATTTAGCAAATTAATTAAAGAAAATAAAGAAAATATACATTATAATATATGAAATTAAAAAGGGCGTTACTTATGTATATTATATAGAAGTTAGAGACAATTCCACTGAGAAAAGAATATTAGGCAATTTTTGATGTCAACATGAAATTTAAGAACTTTGAATTATATTTTTTAAAAACCCAGAAAATCTCGACAATCTCTAATTAAGCCTCCAAGTGCAGAATCTGAAAAAAAAGTATTTTCAGCGGCAAAGTTGTACCTCATAAAATTGTGATCAAATCTTTTTGAAATATCACAGAATAGTATTTGCTTTCCTTTCTTAAGTCAGGATTTCAAAACTAAATATTATCTGACTAGTTTACTTTTTACTAAAAGATTCTGTTATTTCCCTTGTATTAGTAAGGTCTTTATTTTTTTTTTTATCTTCTTAAAGAAATCTTTATTTTCACTTACAAACTAATGTCAGTATTTACGTTTGTATGTAAACCCATAATTTTCTCAACTGAACATCTACAGAGTTGAAATTTGTTTTACTGACACACCTCAATCAGTCACAGAAAGTGTTTGAGGGGGGTTGTTGGTAGGGATCAGGATGCAGTCAAAGAAGAGCATGTCCAGTACAATAGATTAACGGAAATAACCCGGAGAAATTTGCAAATTTAATGAATTACTATATCGATAATTCTGTTCATGAGTACCATTTGAATTAATGATAACACTATTGATATTGCATCTCACTCCCTTTTAAAAAGTATTATTATTGGTAAATGGAGGCTGATATTCACAAATTTTCGTTGTAACATTTTCACAAAAAGACCTGCACAAATATCAAACAAAACTTTTCTATAGTAGAACTTTACGTGGAATCCAGTGGTAGTGTTTATATTTACCCTTAAATTCCTTTTGGGTCACGGGGGAAGAAAATAGGAAAAGAAAGAAATAGGCTAAGGGGAATAACTCCGATAAATTTGCAAATTTAATAAATTTCTATATCGAGCATTCTGTTCATTAAGACCACTTGTATTAATGATAACACTGTTGATATTGCTCCTCAATCCCTTTCAAAAAGTACTATTATTGTGCTATTGGTAAATGGAGGCTGATATTCACAAATTTTCGTTGTAACATTTTCACAATAAGCACATCGTGCGATAGGTACAGCTATCCAATGGTGTGCAATATAAGAATTAAAAAGTGTATACTTTATTTAGCCGGATACTATATAACCCAGTTGTTTTTTGTTTTTTGGGGGGTTTTTTTGGTCAAATGATATATAAGTGTCATTGCGTTATTGGTGGAGTTAACATGCACGAATTTCCGTTGTAATATTTTCACAATAAGCACATCTGTCCGGGGATGCAATTCAGAGCAAAGAACGATACCAAGATCAAACAAAATTTTTCCTCGAGTAGAATATTACGAATAGTTGAGTGGTTTTATTTATATTTACTATTAAATTAATTTTAGGTCACCAGGGTCCAATTTACCGGCTGGGGTATGAGAAAATATGAAAAAAATTCAATGGTGAGCAATATGAGATTTAAAAAGTGTATACTTAAATTTAGTCAGATAATATATAACGTGGGCAACGCCAGGTACATACAGCTAGTATATATATATATATATATATATATATATATATATATATATATGTATATATATATATATATATATATATATATATGTATATATATATATATATATATATATATATATATATATATATATATCATAAAAAAGAAGGTCTGCAAAATGTATTGTTTTTAGAAAAAAATTTTATTATCTTTATCTTACGCATATGTAAGATAAAAATAATAATTTTTTTCTAAAAACAATCCATTTTGCAGACCTTCATTTTTATGAAATATTGAATTTTCTCCCGTTGGAACCAGAAATACAATATATATATATATATATATATATATATATATATATATATATATATATATGGGAGATTGTGTGCTTAATTGAAGTCATACCTAATTTGAAATTTAATTAGTTATGATTAAATGAATTAGGCGTGCATATCGGTTTAAATGTAAGGCGTAAACAAATCGAGAAAAAGTCAATCTCTGTATGTACATTTCAGCCTATTAGGCCTCATCAGCAGAGTTATAGACAGGGCAGTGCTTTGTGCGTGATTCGATATATATATATATATATATATATATATATATATATATATATATATATATATATGCGTATGCAGTTTATACATAATAAAACTGACATAAGAATTATAAACGAATGCATAGTTTTGTTATGTAGTCCGAAATCAGAGTCAAAAGTCTGAACATAACACGTTCAGTATTGCACCAGTTACCACTTGCCGTATATCACAGAACGCAGGGATCCACGACTTCTAAGTGAGTTCCAGCCTGATGTTGAGAAGCTGATATCCCTGCACAAAGCAAACACATCTCATTAACTATGAAGACTATGGTTACTGGCGAAATGTTGATTTGCCCTTCCATATTGCTGACTCAGCTAAAGCTGCTAAATAAATTGATTTAATAAATTAGGTTTTATTTGTGAAATACATATTTGTGATTAATATTGTTGCTTTTAATTTGAAGCATACCAAAAAAGTGTGTGTTTGCACGTGTTGAGATGTAAGTGTATGGACAACCAGTATCACTACAAACAAGAGCTGACAAAGAGCGGATGAGCTTCAGCGGAGCCAACAGCCATCCACACCGATAGGAGGAAGATTGGGGTACACACTACTCACATAAATCTCCAATACAACCTAGCGCCAGGATACAAGCGCTGAGGCCTCTGGGGTGGTTTGCCTCAATACTACCTGAGACAGCACCCTGCAGCAGCTCGGCAGTCCAGTCGTCACGGACTTTTCCCTGCTACTGGAACAACTGCCGGACTGCCAAGACAGTGGACAGAGGTCTGTGCACCCTCTTTTAACTTGAAATATCTCGCGCATATTGACTTGAAAGTTTCACCCCATGTTGAGTGAGGTCATCGTCGTCTGCGATGGACTTCTATAAGTAATTAGCATTATGAGACAGGAGGCCCAAGGAATCCATTTGGAAGTCAAGAGGGTGCTTGCCTGAAAACAGTTTGGGAACCACTGGTTTAGAGGATGTCTTGACTGAATGTCGTGTACTATCAGTAGTTTTCCCAAGATGTGTTCAACCTTTGGTTTGAATTGTTAAAAGGCTTTGGCATCTGAGCTGAGAATGATTTAGTTATTTTCGCAGTTGATTTTGAAGGTTATCACAATAAAAGAAAAACGAGGTAACTATGATGTTGTTCATTTACCTTTGATTTATTCTGTTAATATTTCGGGATGAAAAGACCCCTTCGTCAGAAGATTTATGAAAGCACGGAGCGCTGGAAAGGGAGCAGTTAACTGTCACAAGAATCTGCTCATTTAGTTCTAGTCAATGCCCCAAACGCCAGGATGCGGAACAATTAACTATCAAATCTCTTGCAAGCCCACACACTTGTTAGACACTCCCTTTTATTATTTGTACGTATTTCCTCTTTCCTGGATTTAATATCCTGGAGAAGTAAACTTTTCTAACCTTCAATTCTCTGAAGTGAATCTGTGTCCGTGTTGGCAACTTCGTGATGTCTCCATTGATTTGTTTAAACTAAGATCCGGTATCAGTTGTACTTTCTTTAATAATTCCATGTTTTACAACGACAAAACAATCCCTAATTTGTTCCATTTTAATCTGAAAGTTAAA
>CM042153.1:37527109-37564609 GCA_023376005.1 Doryteuthis pealeii
TTTCTATTTTTAGATTTGGTGACACACGTTGGTCTTTTTCTATTTTTAGATTTGGTAACACGCGTGAGTCTTTTTCTATTTTTAGAATTGGTGACACAATAGTGGATTAGGGACCGTTACAATATTAATAATTCATACACTCGGGTAATATTCCTACGTTAAAACACAAACGCTATAATGGCGATTAATCTTCCATCATTTAACCCGGCCAAATGACTCATCAATCAGTCAGTGTTTTCGTTTCAGGTATAACTGTAACCATAGCAACAAGCCGTTGCCACATTCGTTTACTTTTCAGCTAATATAATGGCGCTCGGTTTACAAGCGAATATGTTGGCGTGTAAATCTTAGTTGAATAAGTCTTATTGGGGCCAATTTATAAATCATTCAGTAAAAAGACAAGTGAATAGCCCGGATGTTAATAATGGCCAGGCAATGTTTGAAATGACGTCGAAAAGGGATTTGGGACGTTGTGATCAAAACACATCCTACCTACTGATTATTTATATATACTAGCAACAGAAAACACCCTCCGGGCGTCGTAAAAATTAATTTTTGAAAGATATTGCCTGAGAGGGTGGGAGTTAAAAATTCAATGTCAGAGGGTTTGTATCATAAGTAAGACAAATCCTCAAATTTATTAAAGGAGTAAAAAAGAAAAAAAACAATTTAAAATGAAAACTGAGCCCCGTCCCTTTTTAGTTAACTTCTTGTTACTGTAAAAAAAAAGGGGGGGGGTGAGAGTAAAAAACAATTTTTAAAATTGCTTACTCAAATTTAGGGTGTATATAGCATAAGAATATTGTGACGTAAGCTGTGACGTAGAGCTACGACGTAGTTTTTGTTACAGGCAGAAATACAGACAATCTCCATTATTAATAGATTTACCAAAAGCACCTCATGTGGTGTAATGGTTGGCGAGATAGATTAGCAGTCTTTCCTACTATTTACCCATCGCTGAAGGGAGAGTAGTTGGATTCATACTTTTCCCAAGGATTCTAGCGCTCTGTGAAATGTAGTGAGTTCGATTCTCACTGGGCATCCCATACTTCTGGCCTTGTGCCACATAAACTTAGTTAATAACTATATATATTTACCAACCCCTACGTCAGGTCAGGATGTAGGGGTTGGTAAATGTAGGAGTTTAACGGGTTTGAATTCAGTTTTCTTTCTCCAAGCCTAGGTTAAAGAGCCCAGTCTGTCCTACTATTTATCCATAGCTGGAAGGAGAGTAGTTGAATGCATACCTTTCCCAAGTGTATTAGCGCTATGTGAAATACAAACGGCCTCGTTTAGGATTTCCATTCGGGTAATCGCACCTACTCCCTACGATGAAAACCGTGCGCCTCCCGCAGTTATAATCTGCAGACGACTCGTAAACCCACCAGGTTCTTGTTGTCACAGCAATCGATAATTATATTGATGCTTCTATTTAAGAAGTGAAAAATTTTGATAAGTATATCATAGTTGTTTCCGTTATCCTGGACGAGGCTGTTTGTATTTTACATAGTGCTAATACCCTTGGGAAAGGTATGAATCCAACTTTTATTTATGTTTGGCGCACCACTCCAAAAATATAATTCAGTTACTAATTGGACTGGAAATAGCTTTATTCTATAAGTTAGATCATTTAAGTACATTGCTTTATTTTTTTTTAAAAAGTAACTTGCTTTAATATGCCGTTTTTGCTAGTTTACGGTTACATACATATAGGGTCGGCAAGTACTACCCCAGAACACCCCGATCGGCTGGGTGGGGGAGAGGGTCGAAGCCTACTTGGGGGACCCGGAAATATATTTTCTATGAATACTACTTTATGAAAATCGACATGTAGTCTGGGGGCCACGGTATCATAGATTAGGGGGTATGAGACCCATGCTATATACATACAAGCATAATGAGAATTATATATATATATATATATATATATATATATATACCAACCCCTCCACACAAGCAGGGTGTGACACAAAGTCAATTTCGTAAGCGGAGTTTAACAGGTTTGAATTCGGAGTTTTCCTTCTCCTAGACTGGTTACCTAGCCAAGGTTAAAGAGCCCGATCTGTCCTGCTATCTAATAGCTGGAGAGAGAATTGGATTCATACCTTTCCCAAGAGTATTATCGCCTTGTGAAATGCAAACAGCTTCGTCGTGGAATTGATATATATATATATATATATATATATATATATATATATATATATACTAACCACTTTGCGCGAGCAGGATACGACACGAGGACAATACATTAAGTCTTAACAGGTCTGAATTCGGAGTTTTCCTTATCTTAGACTTGTTACCCAGCCATGGTTAAATAACCCAGTCTGTCCTACTATTTACCCATAGCTGGAGGGGAATAGCTGGATTCATACCTTTCCTAAGAGTATTATCAATATTGTGAAATGTAAACAGCCTTGACCAGGATTTGAACTCGAGTCGACGAGTCCATTTTCTACAACACTAACAATTACACCACACGCTTTTATATATAGATTGGTAGATATATCTAGCCAACCTGTTGAAAGGACTGATTTTTCAATATATCTTATTGGGATACGATAGCCAAACTACCAAGTGTATATGACAAAATTTATTACTTACATAAATCTATTGTTGACTCGACGCTGTTATTGTTTTAGGTCACTTTGATACTTATCGTGTTTTTATCAGTTACTTACGATTATGTTTTTGTGTTTTCTTATTCCTTTCTAAATATAGAAATTCGTGCTTTGGTCGTATATCCTAAGTATATTAATTCTTATCATAAAAAAAAGTCTCCTCACTATTTGTTGTTTTTATTTGTTTCGTTTTGGCTATGCGTTGACAATAGCAATAATGTTTATCAGCCAACTGACTCAGGTGAAATCCATGACCAGGTATAGAGACAGACGCATAATCCTTCTCAAGTGAATAAAACGGATGAGCGGAGAGGAACATGTATACGCCAGAACAAGTCAAGTGTAACCGTATCTGACCTGAAATACTGACAAAATCAAAACACACAATACACAATACATCCATGACGGAATAGCAACTACCTTGCCTTGATTTTAACTTACCTGGACGTTTTAAGGTGAGTGATATTTAAATATTTTTTCCATTTTTATATCTCCTGTTGATTATTAGAATAAACCAGGTTATGAACAACCACTTTTGTATCAATCGATAATTCTATTCTAAATATTTCACAGAGTATCTTTTTAATCGTACACAGGTGTCATGGCTGACAAAAACATTGATAATATACTTGACCTAGACAAAATCGTTTTATGCAAGTTTTTAAGAGAATGTATAAGAAACATAGTTTCACCTTGGCTAAGATATAGGGGAAAATGTGTCAGCCTGGCTTAAGGAACAACATGGTTATGATACAATAAAAATTTGAACTGCTTTTTAGTCATAAAGTAATTGGTTTTTTTTTCTTTTCTTTTTTTTCTAAAAGTAAAACAGACAGTGATTTGCGACATAAACTTTCTTGGAATTATATAAAAAGAATTGAACTTAAGTAACATTTACTTGTCGGTATACAGGAAGTTTAAAACTATTTATGGTAAGAGAGGATGGATACCAAACGTTAAAAAATAATTTGCCTATTCATTTGATGATTTAAAAATTAAATAGAATCTTATTTGATAAAAAAAACTTTAAGGATATGAGGATTTATACTCTGTATCAGGACTATATATGCTGTTACGAAATTAAAGTGTTAAATGCTAAATTTGACATTTGTCTCTATCAATCCGTTCATATTATATATATATATATATATATATATATATATATATATATATTTCCCTCTCCCTCTTTCTCTCTCTCTCTCTCTCTCTCTCTCTCTATATATATATATATATATATATATGTGTGTGTGTGTGTGTGTGTGTGTGTGTATATATTTGTAGTTATTTTGTATTGGATAAATGAAAATACACCACCCCAACGTCACACTTCCCTTAGTTATTTACGTTATATTCTCAATTGTTATTACATAATCATTATTTAATCTTAATTAGCATCTTATTTATCAACAATGTCTCTATCAATGTCTAACTGAGATAGATTTGCCTCAAAACAACCCATATTATTAATGTATTTAAAATCTTGCGATGTATGTTACATATATATCATTAAGTAAATGTTTACATAGTATATGGTGTGAATAATTTTTTTACTGGTTTTAATAATACTGTGTTTAATAAGTGATTACTTTGTGTTATTGATTTCTAATATTATTGTTTTATTCTCAAACGTATTAAAAGCAATACTATGTACAATCAATTAAAATCAATTAGAAAAAAATCTGTTGATATATTCCAGTCAGTTAAAATCTATCTTATCTATCTATTCATATCCATGTCTATTCATCTCTCTCTCTCTCTCTCTCTCTCTCTCTCTCTCTCTCTCTCTCTCTCTCTCTCTCTCTCTCTCTCTCTCTCTAAATCAATCAATCAATTTATCTAAGCCTGTCCATATCTAAGTCCATTCATATCTCTCTCTCTCTCTCTCTCTCTCTCTCTCTCTCTCTCTCTCTCTCTCTCTCTCTCTCTCTCTCTCTCTCTCTCTTCTTTTCTTCTTCTTCTTCTCTGGGTTAAATACCAGGTCAGTTAAGGACTTGTTAAGGCAATATATTGGAGGTTAATAGGTCAGGTACGTACTTTGCTGCTGGTATCATGCAACCCAGTACAATCTGTCTCATATTACTTGGAAAGAAGAACGGCACCCCAAAATAATTCACAGCCCTAAGAATTGCCATAAAGAGCAATTACTTAATTTGTCACCAGACTATCTATTAGGTCATTGGAAACACCTACATCCATCAGTCCCACCCCCACATACGGGGGTAGGGGGCTGAAAGGTTCAGAGGTGGAGAAATGCATAGGCTGAAAAATTCATAGGATGACTTTATATCTGTTGTTGATGTCTTTTTTGACCAATGCGATTCAAGCTCTGCAACACCGATGGGAGGAATGCGTGGACTGCAAAACTTCATTTGGTCACATTCTATGAGAGTATCTTGGTCACCCTACGAATTTTTCATAATACATAAACACGCGCGCACACACACACACACACACACACACACACACACACACATATATATATATATATATATATATATATGGTTGAGAATATATATAACAACACAGACAGTTGAATTCAGTTGATATTTCGCCTCATTGTATGAAGCTTTTTCGAAACTTCATACCATGAGGCGAAATATCAACTGAATTCAACTGTCTGTGTTGTTATATTCACACTTTCATCTATTCTCAACCACATTTTGTCGGATTTATTAAAATCCTTCACTCGTCCTATATATAATATAATATATATATATATATATATATATATATATATATATATATATATATATATATATATATATGTTGTCTATCCTTAAGTGTCAGTATCGTGTTCATACGTTGGTATTGGCTCAAGATCGAAATTTTATCTCGTTTTTATCTATCTTATAGTTGAAAATATTGTTATACTGTTCTGCATTTTTGTGCATAGAGCACTGTGCGTTGTTTTACTGATTAAAAAAGCTTTTAGTGCTAAATTTTAATTATTATATATAATATATATATATATATATATATATATATATGTGTGTGTGTGTGTGTGTGTGTGTGTGTGTGTGCGTGTGCGTGTGTGTATAATCATCAGGTCACGCTGTCAGAACGGATATCCATGACAATCACTCGCCAACTGTGCATATCGGTCATAGCCACCGGAATGTCATCTGTGCAGCATACATAATCCGCACAGAGCTGATCTGTGTTCTTAAATGCTGAACCACTCTTGTGCCGATGTTCACAAAGGAATGTAATGAGTTTGTCCTTGCTACTCCAGCAATGTCCATCATGTTTTTTATCGTCTTATGCGAATGGTTTGTATGATTGAAGGTAATTGTTCTAAATGCCCGTAGATCTGCTTTCGTGTATGAAGTTGTTTCCATGACTTGTTAAAGATTGCCCGAATAATTCTTGTGAGACTATCCTCTATCTTATTTTCTAGGCACTCTGTTAGGGTTCCAGGAGGTGCAGCCGTACAGTAGTACTAATACAACTACGGCTTGGAAGAATTGCCGCTTTAACCTATCAGTGAGATCAGACTTTCATATAACTGATAGTCTGTTAATAGCAATCCATGGCTTTCTTGTGCGTGCATTAACATCGCTTTCTGTGGATGAGATATTACTACCCAAGTACGTGAACTGGTCCACCGATTTTTATATATATATATATATATATATATATATATATATATATATTAATTTTTTTTTTTAAACTAATAATATGCCATGTCTTTTTTTTACTCTCATATTGCATGCATATTTCATAACTTGGGTGGTTGCTTTCGTGCTGAGTCCAATAACTTTTTAGCACATCCTCATTATATATATATATATATATATATATATATATATATATATATATATATATATATATATTCCTGAAGGTCCTTTCGGCGAAACCAGAGTAGTTAACTTCTGCTACTGATTCGGTTCTCCAAACCTGATCTATGTACGTACTGAGCACTTTTCAATATTTTTTTTTTTTTTGTTATTGCGACATTCTTTTTTTTTTTTTTTTTTTCTACAATCAGTATTGTGACTCGCTCGGGGTTCTTTTTTTTTTTTTTTTTTTTTTTTTTTTTTTTTCTTTCTCCGATAATTCATATTCTTTTTTCTAGAGTAAACATAGATGATCATGATCATGACCATTATTATGATCATGACGATGATGATGATGATGATGATAATGATGATTATTATCATGATTATGATCATGGTCATGATGATTCACTGCCTAGTAGTTTAGAATTATTCCTATAGCAGTATTGTGTCTTTTCCTTTGCGAGTGCCGTTAGCCTCCTCGGTCGTTATTTAGATCTTTGTGCTCCCAACCGGGAGGTCCAGTGAGCTTCGGCCGCTGGATTAGGTTTTTGTAAATAATAGCGTCGATCCCAGGGGGATTTTCACCCAGGCAACACCTGTCCCCTTGACTTAAAGGGGCAGGGCTGGGTTTATTACCCAGCGCCTGAGGCGCCCCCTTGAGGGGGAATGCAGAATGGATCGACACAATTTTTGTTCTTTCCCACCCATGAGCTTCGGCTTGTGAGTGGGCCCATGTTAAAACGAGGCCTTGTGCCCAGCCCATACAAGTGGGGTATGAGGCAAATACCCAGTCCTGCATTTTCGAGGTCCGTCCGCAGCTTACCAGATATGTTTGTACAGTGGTGACCCCTTCGTGTCCAGTAGTTGTTTGACCGTATTCCAGTAAATTCCAGGGATTTTTTGTGCAGGTGCTTCTTCGGCCATCCGTAGCACATGACCAACCATGGACCATCGTAGCTACGCCACCCTTGTTAATAGTTTATACATAGCAATGACATAATCTTTACAGATCACTGCCGTCCCTCACAATCCTATAACCCCACCACCAGAACCTTTCCTCTCATGAGCCCTCAAATCACTCATCAAATCCCGCTGCAGATCCACAAAGTTTGATGTAAATATGGCACGTTCTTCCCGTTGTATCAGATGGATCAGATGATAAAATGTTATGCTTATGCACCACCATATGTCTCTTAAGAGCAAACATTTTTTTTTTTAAATTACTATATTGACTTATAATACAGAGATTTACTATTATCTATTTATCTATTTATTTTTTATAAATTTCTGCAACTCTGTGTTTGCCATATATCTGACAAACTTGCATTTTTCTTTTGTTTATCTTTTTTTTTTTTTTTTTCTTTTATATATATATATATATATATATTATAAAAAAGGAAGGTCCGCAAAATGTATTTTGTTCTCAGAAAAAAAATTTTTAATTCTTTTTGTTTTACATATGCAACACGTGTTTCAGATCTTCTGGTATCTTCTTCAGGCTTTGATTGATAATATGAAAATGAATTCTTACATGCATGTGTATATATATACATACACATGAGTATTTCACCCTCTCTTTCTCTTTTTATGGGAGTGGAATGGAATTTCATTTTTAACATTAGTCTTTTAAACAGGTGTTTTTGTTTTTGGGTGGTTTACCAATAAAGTCATTAGCTGAATTTTTATAGCTTTTTTATAACTTTTTTTTATTTTTATTACTTTTCTATTTGGGTTGTCTTGATAAAGTTCATCAGATGTTCATTTGATATATCAGGTGTGTGTGTGTTTGTAATTTGTTTTTTGTTCTGAAGACATTCTATGTTTTTCTACTTAAATTTATACTTTTGGGGTGTGTGTATGTGTGTGTGTGTGTGTGTGTGTGTGTGTGTGTGTGTGTGTGTGTGCGTGCGTATGTATATGGTTGTATTCGGTGTGTACATGTGTACATATATATACATACTTAAGAGTTGAATTTTGAATTAAGAATTAAATTTAAGTCTATTCATAACTATCTTTCTATCTATTTATCTATCTATCTATCTTACTTTGTTTATAACTATCCATCTATCTCAGTCTGTTTATATCTATCTATCTATCTATTTCAGTCTGTTCATATCTATCTATTTCATTCAATTGATATCTATCTATCTATCTATCTATCTATCTATCTATCTATCTGTTTTAGTAAGTTGATATCTATCTATCTCTCTCTCTATATATATATATATACATATACATGCACACACACACATATATATATATATATACATATATATATACACATACACCCATACATACATATACACATACACATATGCATATATCCCAGTATGTCTGTGAGCATCTATCTATCTATCCCATTTTTTTTATTGATATAGCAATCTATCTATCTATTTCAGTGTGTTTATGTCTATCTATCTATCTATCTATCTATCTCAGTCTGTTCATATTTATCAATCTATTTATCTATATATCCCTCTGTGTTTGTTCATATCTATCTATATATGGATCTATGAATCTATCTATCTATTTCAATGTGTTTATATCTATCTATCTCTGTTTTTTCATATTTGTCTATCTATATATCTATCTATCTATCTATCTTATTCTGTACATATCTATCTATCTTATTCTTTTCATTTTTATCTATCTATCTATCTACCACAGTCTGTTCCTATGTATGTAATATATGTATGTATGTATGTATGTATCTTGGACTGTTCTATATTTAATATATAATTTGTATATTTTGTTTTGTGGTTTATATGTTTGTGTAGTAAAGTTGTTTTTATTGTTGTGTATATGTATTTGCTTGGTTAGGTTCAGTTTGTGTGTTTTGGGTGCTTATTTGTGTTCCTGCATATGTGTTTTACACATACACATAGGTTGTGGATTCTATTTAGTAGATCATATTTGCTTATGGAGTAGTGTTATTGTGTGTGTGTGTGGTTAAATCCGATTTAATTCGGGTTTGTATTTATCTATGAAATGTTTTTCTTTAATTAGGAGTAGAGTATAGTCATCAGTTTGATATATCGGCATCACTTTAAATTTTCCTTGATTACATTCGTGGATATGTTTCGATACGTATAGGTTTCTATTGTTAGCTAATCTAATGTTGCTTTTGTGTAGTGAGATTCTTTTGTTCAGTGATGATGTGCATCCAATGTATATTTTTTCTCGCAGTTTGTGCATTCTATTATGTAAACTACATTTTTTGAGGTACAGTCAAGATTTCTATTTATTTTGAAAGTTGTGTAGGGGTTTTTGAATGTGTAGGTTGTTCCTTCTATTATTATGTTGCATACCCCACATCTTCTGTTTCCGCATTTTGAGACACCCTGTGTAGTTTGTGTCCCGAATTTGGATGAAGTTAGTATTTGTTTTAGATTTTTTGACTGTCTCTTGCTTTTAATTATTTTTGTTGTGTCTAATATATTTTTAATTTTTTCATTGTTTTCAAGTTGGTGTAATATGTTTGTGAATATTTCAGGGTTGTTTTTTGTTATATGTTGAGACATATGCTAGTTGTTGTTCGTTGTTATGTTTTTTAGGGGTTCTTAATTGTTCTAATGGTATTCTCTCCGCTAATTCAAATCCTTTGTTAATTAGTGTTATGGGGTAGCCTCTCTGGAGGAGGGTTTTTTGCAATTCTTTTAGACGGATTTGTTGGAGGTTTTTATCTGTGACTATGGTGTATATCCTACGTGCAAGTGCATAAGGGATGGATTTTATGCAGTTTTTAGGGTGGTGGCTTTTGAAGTGTAGGTATTGTTGTGTGTCTGTGGGTTTGTGGTAAATGTCTGTGATAATTTGACCATTTATATTTTTAATGATGATATCTAGGAATGGTAGTTCCTTTAAGTTGTATTCTATAGTGAATTTTATTTTGGGGTGTAGGTTTTGTAATAGCTCGTGTATTTTGTTGATGTCACCCCATGAGTATTTCCAGAATATAAAGCAGTCATCTAAATACCTTTTCCATGATTTTATAAAGTTCATTTTGATATTGTTATCATATTCTTGTTCTATTTTATCGTATAGGTGTTCTTCTAAATATGCTAGGGTTAGGGTGGCATAGGTTGGCGCCATCTTTGTCCCCATAGCAGTTCCTAGTGTTTGTATGTAGTTTTTGTTGTTGAATTGAAAGGAGTTATTGTTTAGGATGAGTTCTATACCGTCAATGATAAATTCCTTATTGAATCTAGAGTGTAACATTTCTGGGTTTCTCAATCCAAAATGAGATGGCTGTTTTTCCTAATTCATGGGGATATTGCTATATAAACTGGTAACGTCGAATGTTACCATGAGTGTGTCAGGGTCTACTCTTTGTGGTATGTAGTTTAGGAATTGGATGTCATCTCTAACGTAACTTTTTATCTTTTTTAGGAATGGCTGTAGTAGGATGTCTATTAGTTTGCTAATTCTGTTGGTGGGACATGCTGGTCCTGCTACTATAGGTCTAAATTTAAGGTCATTAGGGTCTTGTATTTCTATATATTCTGATTTTTGTGTCATGATAGCTGCTTTGATTTCTTTTGATTTGTGGATTTTTGGTAATCCGTAGAAGTTGCTTGTTTGTGGGGGAAATCGGTTAGAAAGGCCTTTTCTTTTTTGGTTAGTATTTGTCTGTGTGTTGTGCAGAATTTTGTAATTTTTGATATTATATTTTTATCTATGTTTGTGTCTATTGGTTTGTAGGTAGTATTGTCACTAAGTATCTCGTGGATTTTTGATTTATAGTATGTTTTGTTTAGGATGACTATTGCACTTCCCTTGTCAGCTTCTTTTATGACTATGTCATTGTTTTCCTGTAGGTTTTTTAAGGCTTGTTTTTGTTTATGTGATAGGTTGTTGTGTGTGTTTTTTCTTTCCTGTAAATTGATGCTCCAGAGTTTTTCAAAAAATGTATTTAGTTCACTATTTTTGCATTTTTCTGGGAAGAATTTAGATTTGTTTTTTACTAGAGAATCATCTGAATTATTTTTTATTTTGGAACTTTTTTATGAGTCTAAATTTTCGTTCAAATTCTTTGAGATCTTTTTTTAGTTCGTCTAGATTGGGTTTTGGGGTAGGGTAAAATTTTAGCCCTAATTTCAGTAAATTAATTTGATTATCGTCTAGTTTATGTGCGGAGAGGTTAATTATTTTGGGTTTGATTCTGTTTTGTATATTGTTTATATTGGTCGTTTGGTTTGGTCTATGTATTCTAAAAAAGGTTTTGTTATTGTGTGGTTATAGTTATTAGGGTAGTTTGTGTGATTTCGCCTATTTCTGTTTCTAGATGTATCGTAGATATTGCCTATTCTATATGGGAATGGGTGTTTGGGTAGGTTGAATTGTTGGTTGTTTGGTTGGTAAGTATATTTTGGATGGTTGTTTTGTGTTTGAGAATATGAATAGTGATGGGCATATATATATATATATATATATATATATATATATATATATATATATATATTATGGACATGTGAGTATGGATGTGTATATATATGTATATGTATATTCTGAATTAGTTAAATAAGTAAGTAGATAAAACAGTTTTTCTTGGATTTTCATTTATATATATATAAGTAATTTAGAAAAAAAAAAAAAATATAATAAGATAAGATAAAATAAAATGAAATTAAGGAAAATAGGAAGATATGAGAAAGAAATAAACAAATAAATAAATGAAATCTAAATGAACTGGGGTGGTCTTTTAGTTGAAATCTGGAATAGATTGATCTAAAAGAAATTCCTCACAAATTACCGACAACAAATGCTCAAATATCTTTTTTATTACCCCATAGCTGAGAGTAACAGGACAATAAAAAAAATAATAATAATAATTAGAGTTCTCTGGTGATTGTAAAAACATACCGCCGTAAAGTATGTAGCAATTAATTGTTCATCCTAGACTAACGGCCCGCTGATAGCCGCAAGGGTAAGGAACTTGGTAGAGGAAAATTGTGTCGGGTTTCGATCCCGGCGAGAGGTAGCTGTTGAAATGTCGGGCCGTACTGATGAGAAGTAAAACTTCGAAACACATGTCTGTGGATGACTGATATATATATATATATATATATATATATATATATCATCTTTGTGTATCTTCCATTTAATCTTTTTGCTAAGCGTTTTCTGAGGGTCCTGATAATGCAGCCTTACAGTAGCACTGATACGGCTATATATATATATATATATATATATATACATACATACATATGATCAAAATCCTACCAGGGCTGGATGGTCCATCCTGGAGCTACCGTATTGCATTACCAGAGAGTTCAAAGTTTTTAGCTCAGTCGATAGAGCGTTCGGCTAGGAATCACAAGTTTCCTGGTTCGATACCGGCCCTCGCCAACTCAGCGTATGAGTAGCACAGGGATCTGTGCGGTAAAGTGAGGAGCTGATGGTAGGTGTGGTGCTCCACCCCAGACACTGAAATAATCTCCTTGGTCTAGCACTAGTGCAAAGGGGATATACTCCCTCGCTGTCTGACTGATATCGACATTAGACCGCCCCGACGATATTATCAAGTATTCCTATCTAATACACATAATTTGAATACAGTTGTATAGTTTCAATTACTTCTATCTAATTCTAATAATTATATGGTTTCCTGTAATTATTTCTATTGAATAATCATTTGCTTGCACCTGATTATACGGTCTCAAGTAACTAACAATAAACTTTTGTAAATAATTATATCTTCAAGTAGCTATTCTTAATCTATTAATAATGTAGATTCGATTCCGGTTCTTGTCTGTAACAAAAACTACGTCACTGTTTACGTCACATTACCCAAAATCGTCTTAACATAGAATAAATAAACTCAAAATTTGAACATGCAACATTAGACAGTCCTCATTGTTTTTTTAAAACAAGTTTTAATAAATACATGACTGGTATTATATATCTATATATAGTTTATTTTATCTTAATACATATTTAAAGTTTACATTTCAAATTGTTTTATTTTTTAATCCTTCAATGAATTTGATGATTTTACTTACTCCACGACATTGAATTTTTAACTCCCACCCCTCAGGCAATATGTTTCAAAAATCTATTTTTACATCGCCCTGAGGGTGTATTTTATTTTGCTAGTATATATAAAAAAAAGAATTTACACTTGTATAGCATCAATTATTCCTAATAATTTGAAAACATTTATTTGTCGTGTAAATGGCATCCTAACAGCTACAACCACTTCGGAACAGAGTGGACCTGGGAATCATTGTAATCACAACGCTTTATCTCAGAAATCTCAACACTATTACATTCAATACTCGAGTTCCTTAATTGCACGACCGTTATCATCTTGCAACATCCTCATGTTAAAAATGAGACTGTTTAAATCGTCTAAGATGAAATGCAAAAATGTAAATCCTGAGTATCTGGAGTTGCTTATCCGCCGAATTCTTATTTCTTATCAGTGTCGTCACCTCAGCTAAATAATGGGCCATTCCGTTTGTATTATAAAGAAAAAGGGGGAATAAAAGAACATGCTACACAGAAAAAATAAAACAAGAAAGTAGTGGAAAGATAGAGAGAGGGTGAGCGCATGGAAGCGATAACGCTAATCTGTTTCAATTGGGCATAATAAAAAGATGGAAAGAAAGAAAAAGAGTGAGAAAGAAAGAGAGAGAGAGAGAGAGAGAGAGAGAGAGAGAGAGAGAGAGAGAGTTAAATCAAGATTATTATAATTTTTACATATTTTGCAATAGTTCTTGTAAACGTATCAAATGTTGTAATAATTAGATTATCACACTGTGGTATATCCACAGGTCATGCTAGTTACATTTAATACTACTAGTCAAATAAAAGCAAAATATGATCATATAAGCTTATAAGGAAAATTATGAGTATAGATAAAAGGATATGAAAACAACACAATATGCTGTAAAAGAGAAAACATTTTATATTATATTCATAGCTAATATTGAATAATATTTTCATTTATAAAAATCATCTTCAGAGCTTGTTTTTTACTCCGGACTCATCGAGAGAGGAGACGAAAATAATATGAATACAAAATGATGATCCAAAAAAGTTATGCGGTAGTTTCAAATATAAGCAACACTTTTCAGCTTATTAGAGGGAAAATCTATTTTCATAGCAACTTCACGTATGGTTTTAAAATGTTGAAGTAATAAATTTCTTTCCTATCCAAAGGTGACATGGTTTATTTATCATGAATAGTAAGTCTAAATGTGTAATTGGAATGTGTAAATATCGATGTTTTCATTAATTCATTGACAGATGTCTTTACAAGGAATAGGAAACATGTTTGAACTTGAAAAACAGAATTCACTCATTGGAAATCTACGAATTAAATAACAATAGAATTGTTTATCTTTTTCAATAGGTCAGGAGTGGTCCTAGTGTTACTACCTAAACTGTTGCACCTTTTAAATATATATATATATATATATATATATATATATATATATATTATATATATGTGTGTGTGTGTGTGTGTGTGTGTGTGTGTGTATGTGTGTGTGTGTTTACATATATATATATATGTGTGTGTGTTTATATATATATGTGTGTGTGTGTGTGTGTATATATATATATATGTGTGTGTGTGTGTGTTTATATATATATGTGTATATGTGAGTGTGTTTATATATATATATATATATATATATATATATATATATATATATGTGTGTGTGTGTGTGTGTGTGTGTGTGTGTGTGTGTGTATAAGTAAAGTCATCGGGGCGGCCTAAAGTTGGTATCAGCCAGTCAGCGAGGGAGTCTATCTCCTTTTCAATAGCGCTAGACAAAGGAGATTATTTTTTTATTATGAGGTGGAGCGCCACACCTTCCATCAGCTCCTTACTTTACAGCACAGATCCCTGTGCTACTCATACGCTGAGTTGGCGGGGACCGGTATCAAACTAGGAACCTTGTGGTTTCTAGCCAAACGCTCTACCCACTGAGCTAACCCGGCCCCTGGTGGAGATTCGGTGTGTTTGTCTTTCTGTCTGTCTGTAACGAAAATTACGTCACACTACCCTCAGGAACTGCTTAAGTTTATCAATGTTTATTTGATCTATAGTCAAAATCATTAAAACATAGAATAAACCTTATTTATTAACAATGTCTCTATGAAAATCTGAATTAGATTTGGCTCAAAACCGCCATGTTATTAGTGCGTTTAAAACCCTGCAATGTATATTATATATCACAAAAAAATAAAAGTTTTTTTCTTGCCCAAACATGCTAGATGGGTAGCATCTCCCTACGACAAAACCAACTTATGGCACCAGTGACTGAGAGAGAGAGAGAGAGAGAGAGAGAGAGAGAGAGAGAGAGAGAGAGAGAATCCTTTAATTTCTTTTGATATTTCGCCGTTCTCTGTCTGTCTGTCTGTCTGTCTATATATATATATATATATATATCTTATTTGTATTTATCTCTTTCTTCACTCACCTGTATTCTCTCTCTCCCTCCCTCCCTCCCTCCTCTCTCTCTCTCTCTCTATATATATATATATATATATATATATATATATATTCTCTCTCTCTCTCTCTCTCTCTCTCTCTCTCTCTCTCTCTCTCTCTCTCTCTCATTTGGGCCAACAACTCACCACTCTCTTATCGCTATCCAATTTGTTTATACAGGATAAGTCAGCGGAGTGGCCTATTAACGGTATCAGCCGAACAGCGATGGAGACTATCCCCTTTTCGCTAGCACTAGAACAGGGAGATTGTTTTTGCTGAGAAGAGAGCCACACCTACCATCAGCTCCCAGAGGATTTACTACACAGGTTAGATTACCCAAACTGTGTTACAAATACGCTGAGTTGTTGGGGGACCGGTATCAAACACGGAACCTTTCGATTCTTTTGCAAATGCTCTACCGATTGAGCCAAACCGTCCTCGAATTGTCTAAGCTATGAATATGACAATTTTCCTTGTATCTATATATCTATATATAATGGAGATTCGCTTCCGGTTTTTGTCTGTAACAAAAATTACGTCACTGTTTATGTCACGTTTCATCATAACATAGAATAAATACACTCAAAATCTGAACATGCAACATTAGACAGTCCTCATTGTTTTTTAAAACAAGTTTTAATAGATACATCCCCAGTATCATATATTTATATATAGTTTGTTTTATTTTAATAGATATTCAAAGTTAATAGAACTTAGTTTCGATTTCAAATTGTTGTTTTTTTGTTTTTTGTTTTTTTTTACTCCTTTAATAAATTTGATGCTTTCATGATTTATGGCTCAAACTTTCCGACATTTAATTTTAACTTCCCCCTCTTCAAGCAATATCTTTCAAAAATTTATTTTTACATCGCCCGGAGGACGTTTTTTATTTTGCTAGTATAACGAATAACTGAAAATTATTTATCTGTATTACATCCGGGTTATTTTTGGTCATTTTGATGAGAAAAACAGGGAGAGATTTTTTGTAACCTCGATGAATACGATAATTCCTTTTTTTTTCTTTTTTCTTTTTTCTTTTCTGTTTATTCAGTTCATTTTCTTATCTAATTTAATTTGTTTTGTATTGTAGAAAACAGATTATATATTTTCTTAAATCTAATATGATACTAAAAAAGAAAAACAAAATTAATGTTAAAACATTAGAATCTTTCAGTTATACTAACTAACAAGAATATACACCTTCCGGGCCTAAGCATTTAAGTTTTAATCTAATAAAATATGTTAAATTAATAAGACTAACAAAATTAAATAAGAACGCATATAAAAAGATTACACCTATTCTAATCATATTTAATTAGTTTCTATCTAAAATCATCCATAGGATTGATTTTAATATGTTGGAGAATAAAAAAATAATATTAGAGATCAATAACAAAAAATAACTATTTATTAAACCCGGTTTTGTTAATACCAGTATGCAAATTAAACTCACCATATATTATGTAAACCTTTATTTCTTAGTGATATATAAGACACATTGCAGGATTTTAAACGCACTAATAACATGGACTGTTTTGAGGCAAATATAAGTCAGACATTTGTAGAGACATTGTTAATAATAAAAAAAAAAAGGATTTATTCTATGTTCTAATGATTTTTACTGTAATTTAAATACTCATTGATAAACTTACGCAATTCCTGTGTGTATTGAGACATAAACAGTGACACAATTTCGTTTACAGACAGGTAGACTCCTATTCTCCATTATAATAAGATATTAGAAAATTTTAGTAATACTAACTAATGACTCAAACCCGCTTGCATATTTTTTTAGTATTGTTCAAATTAGAAGAAAAAATGTGTCATATTCCTCGATTAGACAAGCTGTTTCATAAGATTTTTACGTTTCGTAAGAGATTGGAATTTCCAATTGAATTACTTTCTCTTTCAAAGTGTAACAGCTGCTGAATGAAAATATTTCCGGGGAAAACAAAAAAAGATTTATTTGTAGCCAAATTGTAAAACTCTTATCTTGGTCCATTGAACAATAAAGAAAAGTGTAGAGTCATATGTCTTGGTCTAATTATATGCAAAAGGTCAGGTCAAAATCCATATAAAAATGTATATACTATCTAGCCTCCGAGATTATTAGAATTATTTGATTTGCTTTCCTCTGTGTGTGTGTGTGGGTTTCTCTGTTTATCTCCCTCACACGCATCTCTCTCTCTCTCTCTCTCTCTCTCTCTCTCTCTCTCTATATATATATATATATATATATATATATATATATATATATATATAGTCATTTACCAAGTTTAGGTCATTGTGATTCAAGGCCAGAAGTACATAGCACTTTGAGAGAATCAAACTTTCGATTAATTGTCTGCCAGCCTAGATCAACTCACGGGTAACCCTCTCTCTCTCTCTCTCTCTCTCTCTCTCTCTCTCTCTCTCCTCTCTCTCAAACACACACACACACTCATCTGTGGCTATTTTCAAAGATTACTAGTAAATTTGATCCTCACTGAGTGACACACACTTCTGGCCTTGTGCCTCAGGTTAAGTCACCTCTCATGTAACACCTACTCTCTCTCTCTCTCCCTCTCTCTCTCTCTCTCAAACACACACACACACACACATACACACACACACACATACACACACACATACACACACACACATACTCATCTGTGGCTATTTTCAAAGATTACTAGTAAATTTGATCCTCACTGAGTGACACACACTTCTGGCCTTGTGCCTTAGGTTAAGTCACCTCTCATGTAACAACTCTCTCTCTCTCTCTCTCTCTCTCTCTCTCTCTCTGTGTGTGTGTGTGTGTGTGTGTGTGTATAGGTGTGCGCGCGCTTGTGCTGTCATCCGGGTTCCCGAATCGACTTGTTATTTCTAAATAACTTCTGGGTTAATATATTGACAATCCCAAGTGCGAGCTTGCGCGAGTGTGTGTGTGTGTGTGTGTGTGTGTGTGTGTGTGTGTGTGTGTTCTAAGGTCAAGGATAGTTTAAATGTATATCGCGCTATATCCTACTATCGATGTATTAAGGCGTCCCATTGTGTTGTAATCTAGTCTTGCGGATCCATTACAACTAAATAGCAACTTAGAACCTTGTGTCACATCCTATCTGTTGCGAACAGCTTGGATATTAAAAATAAATTCCTGACCAGATTAATACAAGGTCTTTTTACGTGCTGTTTGTGGGACATCCAGCGAGGATCGAACTTTCTTTCAGTAATGATGGATCTGCGAAACTAGCTTGCTAACCATTACACCACAATTGGGTAAATACTTATGTTCGATGCATTAAAGCCCGGGTTAGCTCAGTCGGTAGAGCGTTCGGCTAGTAAACCACAAGGTTTCTAGTTCGATACCGGTCCTTGCCAACTCAGCATATGAGTAGCACAGGGATCTGTGCGGTAAAGTAAGGAGCTGATGGTAGGTGTGGCGCTCCACCTCAGACGCTAAGATAATCTCCTTGGTCTAGCGCCAGTGAAAAGGGGATAGAATCCCTCGCTGATTAGCTGATACCGACATTAGGCCGCCCCCGACGACTTTACTTTTACTTACTTTGGGTAAAGTAATATATTCACTAAGTCGATGATAAAAAAAAACTCTATCCTTTTTTATTCTCTTAACCGGACAACTATATTTTACATTTATAATTTTTAGTATTTAAACCGTTTTAACTTCAAATCTCAAACATTTTACCCTGAAGAAGGCTGTTTTCTTTGTATACTTAAATATTTTATAATTTTCTATTATTATCATTTTATTTCATATTTCATATTTAGAATAATAATAGAGTACAATGTGTACATGAACAAACTCCCGACCGAAACACGTGTTGGTAATTCATTAAACTAATTTTATCCATTCAATATTTTCTTTCCTTTATTTATTTATCCTTTCAAACATATTATCGGATTCATTTCCATTTTTCAACTTACACAACTATATCTCCATAACTATGTAAGTATTTTCTGACATCCCACCATGTCAGATGAACACAAAGTCTAATTTACGCGGAAAGCAACGCACTAACCGAAGCTCATGCGGTGTCCAGTGTTAGAAATTGTGTGTATCCCTTCGACATTCCTCTTTTGAGGCACTCTATGCCCTGGGGAATAAACCCAGCCCTGACCCTTTTAGACAAGAGGCGCAGGTGTTGCCTGGGGGTGGCATTCGGATGGTACACAAACCATCCGAGTAAGACGAACAAGACATGCAGGACACCGCTGGAGAAACAGGGACGAACTCATAAATGACGTTCTCGTGTGGAAACCTTCACATAGACACGTCGGCGTGGGCCACCCAGCAAGGTCCTACATCAAGCAGCTCTGCGTGGATTCTGGATACTACGCAGAGGACTTCCAGGGGCGATGACAGATACAGAAGGTTGGCGAGAGATTGTCATAGATTGTCGTACTGCCAGTATTACATAATTTATTAGCAGTCATGATTTATGAATGTATCTGTAGTAAGAATCCTAAATAAAGTTTGTTGGAATTACAATCGGAGGTGGTAACTTTCCATACCCGTAGGGATTATGAGTGATAGGAAGATGATCCCAACTGACCTTCCTGTAGGACGCGTGGGAATAAGATTTAGTCTAGTTAGAGATTCGACCCGGCTTTCAAGGAACGTAAACGTTGCTGTCAGTACCCTAGGTCCATCTCACCCGCGACGGAATCATGGGCTGGGGAAATAAAGATTTATTATTAAGATCACCAAGTCTTGTTGTTAATTAAATGTCAAAAACAAGAATGATCAGCCCTGTAAGAAGAATCAACGAAGAAGACCAACACTTAGCAGAAGCCAATAAACGAAAGGACATAGCGACCGAGGTAGAATCGATCAGTAGAAGCAACAAGTAGAAGTTACCTAATAAGACCACCTATCATCTCTATCATCTCTAATATGCTTCTCTCTATGTAATATACCCGACGTTTATATATATATATATGTGTGTGTGTGTGTGTGTATGGTTGGCATCCTTCCGTCTACTAAAGACGATAGCGTAGTGTCCACTTTTTTATCTGCAACTGCGCGAGTGGCAGAACATGATCATGATTTATACCATGATATTTATCATTCTTAACTATTTATTATGTATTGGTGTTTATTATTACGCCTTGGTATCTATTATTATGCCTTGATATCCATTATGCTTTAGTATTTGTTATTATGCATTGGTGTTTATTTTATCTTTATCCTTATGTTTTAATATCTGCTATTATGCCTTAGTATTAGTATGCATCAGTGTTTATTATCACACTTTAATATTTATTATCATGCCTTGCTATCCATTATGCCATGCTATCCAATATGTCATGCTATCTATGATGCCTCGATGCTTATTATTATTCCTCAATATCTATCATTATGCCTTGGTATTTAGTAAGTGGACTTAAATGTATAACAGAGCACCTCGTCATGGTGTAATGGTTAACATTCTAGAGTCTTTTAGATCGGCCAAAACGTTGTACAGATAACAATGACGATGAGTACAATAGTCTAAATAATTCAAATGATACTTCTTTTTTTGTTTGTTTAAATACTGTTTGGAAAACCTAACCATATTGGCATATAAAGTTTTGTTTGGCGTTAATATCTTTATTTTTGGTCATTTTATTCTCTAAGCATTTAAAAAGGATTTTGTGCATTTCAAAGAATAAAATTATCAGTTTGAAAATGTAAAAGAAAATTTATCCTTTGAATGCGTTGACAATTTTATATCAATAATAATACTAAAAAAAGAAAAGAAAGTAACGCTAATGTTTTTTTTGTTTTTGCTTTTTTGTAAAGGCAAGGATAAATAAATAAATATCTCTTCGAGAAAGTGTAAAGTTGTTGTTAATAATAGTAATAATAATAATAAATGAATGAATAAATAAATACAATTTTATTTATTTATTTATTATTCATTATTATTTATTATTTATAAGATCGAAAGAATAGGAGCTGGTCATGGGTCATACATATTTATTTTTACTTTTTATGTTATCTATTTTCAGACCTAAAATATCGCAACATGTAGTAATAATAATAGTTGTAGTAATAATAATAATAGTAGTAGTAGTAGTAATAGTAGTAGTAATAGTAATAAACCACAAGCTAATGCTGGCGTGAAAAAATCGTATGGAGTTAAATAAGTTTGGCACAAGATCAAAATAAACAAGTGCTGATCATGGTCACAATTTTAACCAATATATACTTTTGAGTGCATTTTTTATCGATTATCACTTAGATAATTGTTGCCTTGTGCCACTATTAAGAGTGTCTTGGGTATGACGTTAAAGTACATCTAGTGGTGAGATTCCAATTCCAGAACTTTGGTGAATGCGTAGTACTCTTTTATCGCCATTACACCCAGGTCCACCCTGACTTGGAGTGGTAGTTCCTGTAAGGGTTCAATCTATTGGTTAAATAGATCAAAAAATAAATATCAAAAATGTGTTTAAAAATGAGTTTGAAAAGGAAATTAAATGGCCAACAAGAACAAAACAGATTGTCTTCGGCATAAAATAACCCAACAAGTGTTGACGTGCCGTAAAATCCAACCAACCAACCAACCAACCAACCAACCAACCAAAGCCACTATTAAGATATGCTTAGTAAATAACTAAACCTCTCTCTCTCTCTCTTCTCTCTCTCTCTCTCTCTCTCTTCTCTCTCTCTCTCTCTCTCTCTCTCTCTCTCTCTGTATCTTTCAACAGGGTAATCCTCTTGTCCGTGATGACATCAATACACCCTAAGTAAAAATCACACGTGTTGCCATAACAACGGATTTTCTCCACAATATTTGTTGTTGCTGATAAAATATGCCACAAAAGATTTGTGGCATACTTTATACTTTATGTAAAATGATTTACGGCTTTAGACACCCTAGCATGCAATACCAATGTAGATACAAATATAGACAGTAAATATTTCTCTCCTAGAAATAAAGTAACAACTCAGTGAGCCTTGACACAATTATCTCTCGTTAAATCGCCAACTGTGAATTTTATGCCATTCAGTTGAATTCAACGGCTTTCTCTTTTTTTTCTTTTTTTTTTTTTGGTAATTTATTTAGTAGAACGGCGGTATCAATCAGCTGATCACGTCAAGCCCTAGCACCTATATGATTGTCCCAACCCTATTGCCCTTATGGCAAGCTCCAACCCTTTTTATCATATATGTGCTAAAAGGCGGTGACTGAGGGACTTAGTGTCCTGGGTATGACGTTAAAATCTCTCTGATGGTGAAGTTCTAATTCTGGAGCCCTGGGTAATGTGGAATACCCCTTTATCACAATTGCTCCAAGGTCCATTCCAACCCTGAGTGGTTGTACCTGTTAGGGTTCCATCTATGGGTAAATAGAAAAAAACGTGTTTAAAGAAAATGGAGTTTTTAAAAAAGTTGAGTACTCATGAAGAATGAATAAAATAAAAACGTATTCGACATCAAATGAACCAATGGCTTGACATGCCGTTAAAACCCAAACAACTAACCAACCAACCTATTGGCCATCGCTCCTGGAAGGTTATCTACCCGGCATCCAGTATGCGCACCTAGCTGATAGATATAATAATTGTAAAGTAAATTATCCTTTTCAATTATTCAAACGTTCATGAACCTTACAAATAAACAAATGTGTGTTTCGAAATAAAACTAGGATCGGTTTTTGTTGTCTGAAAAGAAGTTATAACAATCGTGGTTCATTTAGAGAAACAATTTAATCCGTTTTCCCCCACCCCACCCCACCTCCCAAATCGCGTAAAACAAACATCAGTTGTCACGCTCCGGAAATGTTTTGAGAAGCTGGTAATAGGAGTAGCCTATCAGGAGGAGTCGGACTCGTTGGTCTTTTGATAACATTTTCCCAAAAAAAATAAAAAAAGACGGGATTGGCATTTTTGCTTCTCTTTTTCCAATTGAGAAGTGGACGCCAGATTTGAATCTCTCAATTGAGTGTTGACCTTGAAATCGCCAGCAAAAAAAAAACATTTGTTTCGTGTTTGTCTCTCGAAATTCAAGTCCGGCTGGATAATCTTTCTTTTTTCTTTTTTTTTTTTTTTTAATTATTACAAGTTTGTTTGCCTAAGTGAGTCACGAAAATAGAACACATCAAATTCTATGTCGAAACCCCCAGAACAATCCAACAAAAAATTAACAAGTTAACACAGGATTGTGAATATCAAGTTATATCCTTTCCATTTCCTACATTACAGTCACACTGAAAGAACCGGTTCTCGCCAGATCACTGAGGTTAAGCAATGATGAGCCTGTTCAGTATTCAATTGGGTGACGACTGTAAGAAACATGCGTTCCTTTTTATCAAGGTGACTTGATTATGCATTAAATGACCCGAAAAGGGTTGATATGCCGTAAAACAAAACAACATATGCCTTTCCTGTGCATATATTTACATCGCTTTCTATAGATGAGATATTTCTACCTAGGTTTGTAAATTTGTTTACCAGTGGCAGATAGATTAGATATCATATGGAAATCTCATCTCTTTAATTAGATAAAGCGACAAGCTGTAGCCGTGTCAGTGATACTGTATGGCTAAACCACTTAGACTTTAACGAAATACTTGGAGAAAAAACTAGATGGGAACTACATAAGAATGCTACCTTATATCTTAAACAAATATTGTAAGCCACGCCCAGAATCAAATTGGTTGACCAATCAAATTTGATGAGGACTCATCACGTCTGATTGACATTTGACGAAGATAATGATGAGGGATGAATTAACATTGATTGGGGGAATTTTCAATGAGGGTGGTCAACCTGAAAGAAAAATTAGTTTGTATTATTTTGATTTTTCAGACTGTTGTCCTCATCTTTATTATTATATGCACAACGTTTCGTGCTCGTAGGATTAACGGAATTATTCGTTTTGTTTCAATTAATTTGCACAAGGGTGTGTGAGATTTCAAAACTTTGTTTTTAATAAACGGACAATATCTAAAGGAATTATTTTTTAAAATCAAGATATTTTTTTTGTGAAATAAAATACGGATAATATTTAAGGGAATCTTATATCAAAATTACAAATATATTTTTGTAAAATAACACCTCTTGCTTTTCTGCCTTAATTTAATTAAAAAAGCAATGTTCGAGTTTTTATCAATTTGAATAATTTAAGCCTAAAATACTTTTGAAAAAAAAGGAAAATCAATGTTAAAATGGAAAAAAATAACGCAGTCATTGTCATAGTAGTAGTAGTAGTAGTAGTAGTATATGTAGGAGTAGTAGTAGTAGTAGTATGTGTAGGAGTATGTGTAGGAGTAGGAGTAGGTGTAGTAGGAGTAGTAGTAGTATGTGTATGAGTAGGAGTAGTAGGAGTAGTAGTATGTGTAGTAGGAGTAGTAGTATGCGTAGTAGTAGTATGTGTAGGAGTAGGAGTAGTAGTAGTAGTATGTGTAAGAGTATGTGTAGGAGTAGTAGTATGTGTAGGAGTATGTGTAGGAGTAGTAGTACGAGGAGGGGGAGGGGAGGAGTAGTATGCGTAGTAGTAGTAGTAGTATGTGTAGTAGTAGGAGTAGTAGTAGTAGTAGTAGTAGTAGTAGTATGTGTACGAGTAGTAGGAGTAGTAGTATGTGTAGGAGTAAGAGTAGGAGTAGTAGTAGTATGTGTAGGAGTAGGAGAATGAGTAGTAGTATGTGTAGGAGTAGTAGTAGTAGTATGCGTAGGAGGAAGAGGAGGAGGAGGAGAAGGAGAGGAGGAGGAGTAAAAAAATTAAGAAATCAAAATTAAAAAAAAGATTACACAGTCGTATTATTAGTAACCAATAAACTTTTTAATATCATATTTGGGCAATATTTAAAGGAATCTTATAATGAAAAAATAAACATTTTTGTGAAATAACACCACCTTCTTTTCTTCCTTAATTTAATTAAAATGGTAAAATTCGAGTTTTTATCAATTTGGACAAATTAAGCGTAAAATATTCTAAGCACAAAATCAACCATAATCAATATTATTTTAAGCATATTTGTCTGTATGACCTCGTGTCATCAGATATTTGACACTGAGTGACCTCAATGTTTTTACTTTATACGTTTCCGGCGGATTCACCATTAAGCTGCAACTTCATCTTGGTGTGTCTTGGGTAATTTTCACCTTTAGTTGTCAAAATTCCTAGCATAAATTTGTGCGTGCACATTATCTGAAATGAACTTAATTGTTATTAAGAACACATTTTATGATATTTTTGTGTTAAAGCATGCAGTTGTATTGTTTTTGACAACTAAAGATGAAAATTACCATGTCTTGAAGCAGTTCAAGGATCAAATCCGTGAACAGAAGCCGATATCTTTCCGATAGACGTCGTCGATTAAGAGGTTAATCATTTTCACATCATCAACTGGATCTCCCTTGCATGAGCCAGTGTAACATAATAAGGTGGAACAACCCCCACACACAAAAAAAAATCAAAGAAGTTACGTGTAGATAATAGTGGAAAGATTTTTGGATGAATCAGCACAACGCCAGCTGTTGATTTCTTATTGGTCGATTGATGTCACCTGGCGAAGTGAGAGGAGAGAATTGAAAATAAGCAGTGGCATTTTGACTAGGGGATATAATAAATGAATTTATGAGGAAGAAAACAAGAACATCTTTGTGTTGTTATTACAAACTATAAACGACACAAGGCAAGATATTCTCAAGTGATTCACAAGTTGTTCCAGACTCAAAACAGCAAGAATTCCATTCAGCCCAACAACTAGATACCAGAAGATAAGTATATAACGATTACTATTAATACGTCATCACTTCCTTCAAGTCGACCCGCTATGCTACACCAGTATCAAGACTGAAGGCATACAGAATATCTGGAGAGGATTTCCATCTGAAAGACACTGTAACGTACCTGGATTATTTAAGGAGTAGCATGTTTTAACAGTCATTAGTAATTAAATTGAATATGTGACGTGGCGGGATCTATTTGGAGTGTATGTAAGCTCATTAAATTTCGATATGTGACGTGGTATCTAATTGGGGCTGTAAGTAATTTCTATACTTATCTGGATTTGTGGTATCTAATATTCTGGATCGGAGTTGCTGGTATTTTGCATCTGTTGTTGGGCTGACAGGCTTCTCTCCGTTCTTCTATGGTTTTGGAACAATTGGAGTTTTCTTGGGCTCTTCCTTGCATCAGTTCTTAATAACAAACACAAGACATTCTTGTTTTTTTCTGGGCTCATTTATTTCATTTCCCCCAAGTTAGAGATTTGGGGCTCAAACAGACAAACGGCCATTGCGATGCGTCTTCTCCAAAACTCTCAGCCACACTTTCACATCTGTCCACTTCGAAAAACTTCAAACCGACTGTCTCCTCTCACTATCTCTCTTTAACTCTCCACCCTGTTGGAACTTTTCGACTAATCATAAACCAACAGGCTAACCTTTCACACGTCATCCCAAGTTCTAGTTAATTTCCACTATTACATATAAATAAATAAAAAATGTTCCCCTCATTTCCACATCTCATTATTTTACAATACTTTTGACGTCACTGTGGTAGTCCAGCTTTGCCGTTGGTTTTATTTAATTGCTTCAGTCATTCAAAGGGATTTATAAACGGTTGATATACAGGGTGTTTAAACAGTGCCCGAATATGTTAAATTGATTATAATATCTTCAATAATTGCGATGACTTCCTCAAGTTTTCTGTGTTTCTTCTTGAGCCATAAGTTTACTCTTCTTAAACATAAGTTTGTTGAATAAGTTCAGATGTGTGTCTTTTCACTTCCCTAACAACTACGCACATGTAGACTTGTTTTGTTCCCAGACTTGCTGAAATATAATAAGTGTATTCCACACTCATTTTTGCTTCGCCTTTCTTTATATTCCTCGGAACACCTTTGGTCTGTTTAATAGTTTGGCACTGGAATTATGTTTCATCTGTGCATGTTGTTTCAATTAAATGTTATCTTGTATAAATTGACTTGTCTTTTCCTTGTCGAATATTCTGTGTTGGGTTACATTTGTTTGAATAACCTAATGCATTATAAGAATGTGGGTGTTATCTTCGAACTAACACCCGCGAATTTTTATAACGCATACATACACGCTCGAACCAACACGCATGTGCATTAAAGTATGTAAAATATGCACCCAGCGACAAAAGAGTTTATAATGACACAATACGTGGTTATTTCCTATAACTCCAACATAAACAAAGGGGAACCACTCTTGACTGATAAATTATTTATTTTTCCATTAAACTATCCCTAATCCCTAACCCTAAACCCTAACTCTCACCCTAACACCGTCTTGTTTTTTCCTAGTAGATCAATAAAGAAAGAAATAATTTATCAGTCAAGTTATTTGTTTATGTTGGAGTTATAGGAAATAACCCAATACGTCATAGTCACATTGGTGTATTGATAGAATTTTGTTAAAGTACATATCAAGTTATTTCATCAAAATATTTTTTTCTTTTCTGTTCCCGAACAACGCCGAGTGCCCTTAATATTTTCACTGTTTTTTTTTTTTGTTTTTTTTTTCTTTTATACTTTAGAGTCACCGCTATACAACATGATGGCATCTCATGGTGGAGCATTGACTCGTTCTTCTGTCGACCTCGACCATAACATGCGTCCTCCTTCACCCCCCTATGATGGCGACCCCAGGTCACCCCGAGCAAACTTATCTTCACCACCTACATTCGAAATTCCGATGCAGTACTCTGAAGAAAGCCCTGGGTCGGTTGCATTCCACAGCCCATCACAGTATGAGGAGAGCTCACTCCGAGGAATATTGCCTGGGTCAGTGACACCTGAAATCCCATCGCAGTACCCTGAAGAAAGGTCACTCCGAGGAACAGTGCCTGAGTCAATGACATTTGAAACCCCATCACAGTACCCTGAAGAAAGTTCACTCCGAGGAACAGTGCCTGAGTCAGTGATATTTGAAACCCCATCACAGTACCCTGAAGAAAGGTCACTCCGAGGAACAGTGCCTGAGTCAATGACATTTGAAACCCCATCGCAGTACCCTGAAGAAATATTTCCCGAGTCATTTGCATCAAGAAGACCACCGCAGTTCTCTGAAGAAAATGCACTCCGGGCAACAGTACCTGCGTCATTTATATTTGAAAATCCGGCACGATATTCTAAACACACGTATGTATTCATTATTATTGGAGATGCAGTTGCGTAACAGTTAAATCCTGAACGAAGCCGTTTGTGTTTCTCTTCTCTCAACTCATGAGAAAAGCGTGGGGCAGACTGGGTTCTTTTTTTTTTTCTTTTTTTTTCACTTATTTGTGGTTTTTGTGTGTATGTGCGTGTGTTTTTTTTATATTTCTACTCTGAATGTGGTAAGTAAAAAAATACATCCATGCTATTTTTACAGATGTTTTCTAAATTGACAATGCTTTTTTTCAAATGTTTTCATGATATGTAACAGCCTGGTGACTAAGATTTTCATAGTAAGAGACTAAGATTTTTATAGTATGTAAGAGACTAAGATTTTTATAGTAAGAGACTAAGATTTTTATAGTATGTAAGAGACTAAGATCTTTATAGTATGTAAGAGACTAAGATTTCCATAGTAAGAGACTAAGATTTTCATAGTAAGAGACTAAGATTTTTTATAGTGAAGTGACAGGTTTTCACATGTAAGAAATCAAGACTTTCAGAATATGCTAGTGATTGAGATTTTCACTGTATGTAAGAGACTAAGATTTTCATAGTACGTTAGCGACTAAGATTTTCATATAATGTATCAACCTAAGATTTTCACAGTAATTAACAGACTAAGATTTTCATAGTAAGAGATTGAGATTTTTATAATATGTAAGAGACTGAGGTTTTAATCCAAAATACAAAAGTTGAATAAATAAATCTCTCCAACAAAAAATATTTGGTAAAAATATTTGGTGCGACTATTTTTTTTTTTTTTCATTGGACGATATTTTAGGTATGGAGTCTGTATTATAAATCCTTTAAGGGGAAGTAACTCTCTTTAATCTACTGACTTAAAAGATGTGTTTATCGTGAGCCGTAAGAATTGTGTGTGTACATTTCTTTGTACGTTTCTTCAAAATTTATTTTCTGTTTTAGCAAAAAATATGTAACGAGAGAGATGACTTGCCTCGTGGGGCAAAGCGGGCGCGAACCTATCTCGCTTGCAGGATGAGTAGCAACAAAAAATATTGCTGCTTTGACACTACTATTTGAATACGTGATTTCTTAACAGGGAGATGTGGCGAGAGACAACTGAGAAAGGGGTGAGATGCTTAAAAGCTGTGGACGAGCGTGTACGAACAACTGCTAGAAGATTGTTGCGGACGAGGGCGTTTGTCGTCAAACTTGGCAGTGGAAGAAATAAATTGGATGAATCAATTTTACAACCTAGAAAATACTTAGACTCAAAGATAAGACTCAAAACGCAATAAATATTATTACTCTTATAATCTCTCTACTTCTCGAAGTTCAAGTCGTTATAAACTCTTTCAGCCAATTAGTTGGCGAGTTACTATTGACAAAACACAAAAACTGACCAATAAATAAATCGGTACCAATACAGAATAGTGCGCAATAGATATCATTAAAATCGCATTTTAAGTGTAAATAGCATGAGGTTACGGATAAATATAATCTGTCGATATTCAAGTGAAAAAATGTGCGTATTTTTTTTTTTATTCATACTTTCTTATTCTTATTTTCAATAGTCAACAACGCCAATCCCAGCCGTTGTCAGAAGAATACTTGTTGCAAAAGGTAAGTGAAGTAGGTTGATTGGCTAGTTGGTTGAATTTTACGGCATATCAACCACTGTTGGGTTAGTTTATGTCGAAGACGATTGGTTTTATTCATTCTTGATATGTGCTCAATTTTTGAAACTCATCTTTTAAACACACATTTTTTAAACTCGTTTTACCCATAGATGGGACCCTAACAAGTACTACCACTTCGGGTCAGAGTGGATCTGGGGTTATATATTGATAATCCATTGTTTTGGGGCGGTTAGTATAGTTAGATTTTGATTTAGAATTCATTGAAATTCAAAATCGTAGGGGGTTAGATTATTGATTGGTAATGACCTGTAGCTGACCTCCCGGCATCTACCACTGGGAAACGTGAGAACGGAAGTTAAGTTTAGCTTTGTTAGTCAGCAGCTTAGCGGAAGACACCATGATGTATACATCGTCTTTGCTTCACTCCGGTCGCGGTTGAGAAGCCCGTTTGAAAATAAAAAGATGTGATCACTCAAAAAATAAGCCTTATGTGTCCCTTGTGAAATAATGGCGAACCAGCTTCTGCAGAACCAGTTTCTACAGAACCAGAAATAAGAAGGAAGAAATAAAGTCAGACAAGCATCTTTAGAAATGTCCCAGCGATTCAAGAGACAGACTAAAGTACCAGCCAGCTACTCGAACTACTCAAGCAAGTAAGAGATGACAACTAAAAATGTGGGAGAGGTTATATGAATGCCTCCCATCTTTCTCATCTCTCCTAAGAACTCTCGCTCTCTCTCTCTCTCTCTCTCTCTCTCTATATATATATATATATATATATATATATATATTATATATATATATATATATATACCCGATACAAAGGGGCATATAACACTGGGAGTAATGGTGATAAAGGGGTACTCCACATTCCCCAGTGCTCCAAAAATTGAACTTAACCATTATAACCAGAGAGACTTTAACGTCATATCCAGGACATCAAGACCCTCAGCCACCGCCTTCTAGCACATACATGATAAAAAAAGGTTTGGGGTGTGCCATAAGGGCAATAATGTTGGGACAATCGTATAGGTTCTATGGCTTGGCGTGACCAGCCGATTGATCGAAGGGGGCCCTCTCCGACCGCCTATCTAGCCTAAGTAAGGACTAAAGTGGAGTGCTGCATGTCATGGACTGCTCAGTCACTAAGTGTTCCAAGTGTAGCCGGAGTGTGAGCTAATTGCTTCGACTTGCGAAGGTTGTCTTCGTATGTTTGTCGGTGGTTAACACATTTTGTCGCAATTGAAATAAACTTGGACACATTGTTGTTTAAGCCTTTTTGTAGTAATGATATATCCTCGATTGGATATATAAGCAAAACAATTCACGACGAATTAACAAGAATTAACAATTAGAAAATATTTGTTAGTTTGCAAATCTTAAAATTTTGGGTTCGTTATCAAAACTCAACGTTAAGGTAACAAAAGATCCTACTAAGCGTAAAAGCCTAGACACAAAAGAAAGTAAATTAATTGAAAAAAAAGAGACTTTTATAGATTCAAATTTACAATGTTTTATTCGGCATATCAAATTAAATTAAAGTTAAGAGCTGCACATAAGTTATGTTCAGGAAATATTCAATACCAATAAAAAAAGGGGGGTGAAAAAAAAACAATGTTTCAAAAAAGGAAGAAACAATACAATAAAAACTTGCACAATAGAATATGCTGAACTATTTCTTTTGGATCCCTTTTCAAGGAGGTATTCAATGTGTCTGGCTTTGTTTATGTTAGACTTATAGGAAATAACCCTTTTTACATATTGAAGTATTTTGCGATAGGTTTTAAGTAAACATAACAACCTTTTGTAATAATTAATCTATCATCATACTGTGGTATATCCACAGGTCCTGCTAATGAAACAAAACATTCATTCTAAATATTTTCTCAGTTTTTCGGTGGGCTTCGGGGGTATCTGAGATCTCATTTTTCAATATATCTTTACAGCAAATCATCACAGAGATCCTGAGCGATGTGGCGTATGGAATTGATATGGATACCTGGGGTTATTTGTCGTACATGGAATACAATAAACGTCATTTGGGAATTTATGTCACAGAAAATGAATTTCTCATTGATAATTCTGCAAATCCAATGGATAGCAAAAGGTAAGCGTGGCCTCTTCATACTAATATTGCTCGTGTATCATCATCATCATCATCATCATCATCATCATCATCATGTCGCGCCAATAGCACGGATATCTATGACAATCTCCCCCCAACTGTCCCTATCATTCATTGTCCTCTGGAGGTCCTCTGCGTATATTCAGTATTGATTTCTTTAATTTACAACAATACGAGGACCATTTAATAAATAAGGTGATTTTTTCCTTAGGAGTTGGCAGTAAAAAACTTCTGTTTACAGTTGAAAACTTTTTCAGCAAAATCAATAGTGATGGATCCTTTCATGTCGCAGAAGACTGTCAGCATGACCTTCTTTAGTGATCACGGCGGAACTTTTTCTTTACCTTAGAGTCAGCCTGTCTTCTAAGCCAATTTGTAAATTATTTTTTTAACTAAAACATGCTTCTCTGAACACATCACACATTGTTTTGTAAATTGCGCATGATTTTCACTTCTCAGACACCAAATATTTGATGGCTGACCTCTGTTCAAGACTGAAGCACGCTGTTTGATCTACCGCCATTTTGAATAGCCTCAAAACAAATACTTTTGTGAGATCAAAATTATTTTTCCTATAAAACCAACCCCAACCAACGCAGAGTTTACATTTATGGAAAAGAAATTCTGAAAAAAATCCTCTTGTTTATTGACTGACCCTCGTACTATTGTAAAGGAGTTTTACGGAAGAACACCTTTCTCTTTACAGAGAGTAATAAACATGAAGAGTTTGTAAATAGGGGATTCACAGGGAGTCGTAAATATGAAGGATGTCTGTATATTTCTGCTAGGAAAACTGAAGGGGTCCTTAAAAAAATATTCATTTTCCCTGGTCAATAATTTACTGATTGGAAAACAAATTAAATGAATAACTACCCCACCCCTTAAAAAAGATAAAACCCTTTGGAAAGGGGGGCGGATAAAGGATATAAATTGATGCTTACTTTGCCATTGTCCAAAAGCTCAAATTCTCCACATAAAAATTGTATTTACTCCTTTTGAGTTTTTTACATCAGCGTGAGCTGATGGTCTTTCACTGGAGTCTGAGTGACAGCAAGTCTCCTCAGGTCTCCAGGACTCTTCTGAGTATTCTGGCAGATTGCAGCAGTGCAGTGTTCTGAATGGTCTCAATCCTTCCTCTGATATCCAAACTTTCCAAGCCCTTTTCTAATCCTTTTGGGACTGTTCCAAGTGCACCAACAACAATTGGTATAACTTTCACTTTCATATTCCATAACTTTTTCAGTTCTCTGTCAAGGTCCAGATATTTGTCAATTTTTTCATTTTCCTTTAACTTCACCCTGTGATCTGCTGGCACTGCAAAATCCACCAGTTGACAAGTGTGGTGGTGGTGGTAGTGGTGGTGGTAATCAAAAAGTTAAAGCGGCAATTAAATACTATATCTTATTATAATGGTGACTCGGTGTAGGTCTGTAACCGAAACTACGCCACTGTTTACTTCACAATACACTCAGAAATTTCATAAGTTTATCAATGTGCATTTTAATTATTGTTGAAAACCATTAATACACAGAATAGATAGAATATATTTTATTTATTAACGATGTCACTATGAAATTATGAGTTATATTTGCCTCAAGACAGCCCATGTTATTAGTGCGTTTAAAATCCTGTAATGTGTCTTATATGTCACTAAAGAAATAAAGGTTTACAGGATATAAATACTTGCTGTCCATTGTATCCGATGAAAAGAAAAAATTATACATCGATATTTTTTCTGCTTAAAAAGGGGGGGGTACATTTTCAATCGAGTTTTTCTTCAAAAAGTATACTTTGATGCAATGAAATAAGGTTTGCATTAAATAGATATTTATTTCTAGAATCTAAAAATATAACATTTTAAACTTAACATCAGATTTTTCACATTTTAAATGAATTTTATATATTAATTTTTCATAGCAAAAATACTAAATTAAAGTTTTGAAATAAAATAACTGATGCATTATAAAATCCATTAATTGTTAAATCAATACTGAAAATTTCATGAAAATCTGAAAATTACCTGATTTTTGGTAAATTTTTTTGCAATCACGATTGTTACAGTAAAATTGTAAACAAGCACTTAAAACCATCGAAAAGAGACAGAACTGACCAAAACAAATCCTTTTAAATGTATTAACAATAAACTGCATATGTAATGATATTTTTTTTTAATTATGGTTATTATATTACTACTTATCGATTTAGACAAAATGTGTATACGAATCTGTTTTTTCCATTTGATTTGATCTCTGGTTGCATCTTTCCAGCTGCCTATGGGGACATTGTGTTAGTATAGCATTCAATCCTAAGACTAACAACAACAAGAAAGGAATTAGTACTTCCTTTAATTCAACCAATTTATTGGCTAACACATGAAATAACAAACAACAATATAAAGTCCTTCCTGTATATAAAGTTGAGCTTAAGGGACTTACCGGCGCGTTGGAGATATTTTAGGGTGATTTATTCGAGCCCTTCAAATCGCTGCCTCGTGGTACCGCTGGTGGAATCTATCTGACTGGGCTTTTGGATATTGCGCCTAAAACTCTGGGCTATCACGTGATTGGTATATCCAATCACAGAGTCTCTCCCTCACTCACTCTATATACAGGAATAACCATTTTACTGGCCCAACAGGGATGTTTAAGTCCTCCAGCTGACTCTTGATGTTCGCTCATAGTGGCAATATGGATTTTGTATTTTTGGATCTCTTTAGATATGATGAGACTCCTTCATTCTGGGTTATTTGAGTTGGGTCTGTCGACCATTGTCCGAATATTCCACGACGCAAGTTTGTGATCTTTATAAGTTTGGACCTTTTTATTCTGGGCGACGTCCAGCCAGTGTAGGTATTTATTTTTGTTGGAGTAAATATTTCACTATGGAAAGCTGCAAAGTTTGTTTAGGATGCACAAGGGTTTTCCAGTTGTTTGTGCACCCCTTTCGTGCACCGAAAATGGGTTGAGCAGGCAAATTATTATTATTTACTCCTTTTGAGTTTTCACATCAGCGTTAGCTGATGGTCTTTCACTAGAGACTGAGTGACAGCAAGTCTCTTCAGGTCTCCAGGACTCTTCTGAGTATTCTGGCAGATTGCAGCTGTGCAGTTTTCTGGGTGGTATCAATCCTTCCTCTGATTTCCAGATTTTCCAAACCCTTTTCCAATCCTTTTGGGACCGTTCCAAGTGCACCAACTACAATTGGTATCACTTTGACTTTCATATTCCATAACTTTTTCAGTTCTCTGGCAAGGTCCAGGTATTTGTCCATTTTTTCATTTTTCTTCAGCTTCACCCTGTGATCTGCTGGAACTGCAAAATCCACCAGTTGACAAGTTCTTTCTTTTTTGTTAATCAGCACTAGGCCTGGTTTTCTTGCTGGGTTATTATTATTATTATTATTATTATTATTATTATTATTATTATTATTATTATCGGCATCTCCTTGAGAGTTTTTCACACCAGCGTTAGCTGATGGTCTTTCACTGGAGTGTGAGTGGCAAGTCTCCTCAAGTCTCCAGGACTTTTCTTGGGTATTTTAGATGATATCATTATGCAAGTTTTTTTTCTAGCCGTCTTAGCTGGTGGTTCACTAGAGGTCTGAGTGATTGCAAGTCTCCGCAGGTCTCCAAGAATCTTCTGAGTGTTCTAGCCGTTTTAACAATGCTGTGTTGTTGTTATTATTATTATTATTATTATTATTATTATTATTATTATTATTTAGTTTAGGGCTGTCGAGTTTGCCTCCTCCCCCAAGAAACTCCCAAACTGCTATGATCAAGTTCGAAGTCCACAAGGTAAGTAGATACACCGACAAAATTCATTTCTTCGTTAAAATGATCATTCATTTCTTTATTTCCCGAATTTGATATATTTACTTTTCAGGATTACTTGATATATTGATATAAATATAAATAGATAGATATATACGTATTTATTCTGTTTTTTACGAGCTATACTTATTAAAATAAAAATAGAAGGATTTCTGCATAGGGACGAAAGGGTCAGTATTTTTTAAATTTCCGTAATAAAAATAAGTCTTCAGCGCTTGTACGAACAGAGGTCAGTAAACAAGGATATCTTTTTTCAGGTACTTAGGTTCAGTAGATGCGGTTTTCTTCTCCGAAAGTCGAGGCTTCATAAATTCAAGGGAGCAATCAAGGTTTGGAGAGAGTAGTTGTGACCCAGAATATTGGCAACTGAGTTGGACTTTGGACAGGAGTTCCTATCCCTCCTACCGTTGATTATAGTTGGTAACAAGAAGTCCACTAGCAGTTTAAGTCTGGGGTCTACTAACTTGGGCTGGAAAGTGTCACACGAACTAGAATAAATTCAATAAATTAAGAAACGACAAGTGTATTCTCAAGTTCGTTTTTTTTTTCTATTTTTCTTCGGAGAGTTTATAATTTATGTACTGTTTATGTCATGTGGGCACAGTATTTGTTCTCTGTTCTGTTGTGGGATTCACCCTAGGTCGGTTGAGATGGTTCTAACCAACGAATTCACCTGTAGTTACATAGTACCAATACTACATTGAGATATATCTCGATGAAAAATTCGTTATGTATCCACTGGCTCCAAAGAAAAGTGTGTTGCGTTGAAGGCGTCGGGGATAAATGTATGTTGGATGGTCAGAACCGGGCTGCTATGTCAAAGGGTTGTTCGGAAAGTGGAGGGTGAAACACAAAGCATACATCGATCTTAATCTTGGGATGTTTTGCTGATTTTTTATCTGCAGGGGGTGATCTCCATCTGTTCTTTCTGCGACGAGACTGTCGAACTTTGTTTAGTCTTTGTTTTCCTTAAATGTAACCAGGT
>CM042153.1:37567109-37581626 GCA_023376005.1 Doryteuthis pealeii
TCCATTTATACTAGCAATGATATTCACCTTCCGCCGGGTTTAAGTATTTAAGTTTTAATGTAGTGAAATATATTCTATCTGAAAGACAAGTGAAATTAAATAAGAACGCATATAAAAAGATTAAGGAAACTAGCAAGAATATGACCCCTCCGGGCTTAAGTACCGTATGTGACGGCATATATATATATATATATATATATATATATATATACCAACCCCTCCGCACGAGCAGGATGTGACACAAGGTCCATTTCTTAAGCGGAGTTCAACAGGTTTGAATTCAGAGTTTTCCTTCTCCTAAACCGGTTGCCTAACCAAGGTTAAAGTGCCCAGTCTGCCCTACTATTTATCTATAGCTGGGGGAGAGTAGGATTCATACCTTTCCCAAGGGTATTAGCGCTAAGTGAGGTTAACCTTGTGACGGCATATAAGACGCGCGGGCATATAAGACGCACCTCCATTTCAGCTGGTCAGATTCAGGAAAAAAGAATTTTAGTGTTTGTTTTTTCTTCGCCAACATATGTTCCTGTTAACATTGATTATAACAATACCAGCAATAAAATAAGGATGCATGGAGTTTAGGGTAGGTAAAAGTACTGAGCATAAGCTGGGTTAGTGAGCATCATAGAGAAGATTAGCCTAAGCCTACGAGAGGTCTCAAACTTCACCTATGATGTACAAGACGCAGGGCAATTTTTGAGCCAAAATTTTGGGGAAATGTTGCGTCCTATATGCCGTAAATACGGTACTTATCTTTTAATGAAATGAAATGTATTCGATTATAAAGACTGACGAAATTAAATAATAACGCATATAAAAAGATTACACGTATTTTAATTATATTTTAATTGGTTTCTATATAAAATCATTCATAGGATTAATTTCAAAATACGTTGGGCGCACGCACAAATCGAGTTACAAAAATGCCTGGCTACATCAGAATTTTTCTTCAAGGGCACTTCAGGCGCCAAGCAATTAAGTCAACACTCGCCTCTTTTAGGCGAGGTGGGTGCTGCCTGGGAGGGAAAGACCTCTGAAACCAACTGATAAATTATTACCTTACTCACCCGTCTGAAAAGTAAGTATTGGGTGTATACTTTTTGACTGAAGGTTACTGATGTTGTTTTTTTTAGTAGTAAACTGCCTTAACGGGTGGTTGGTATTTTTTACTTAGTCATTGACATTTTCAAGAAACAAATTGGCTCAAGTTTATAAATAAATGATATCTGGTGCTTGGAGGGGGGTGAACACATACAATGGTTACCATGTCAACCAGGTTTAGAATGCGCCTATTATTACATCGGTGGGGGTGTGGCACTAGATGACCAATTAGCTGACTGATAAAAAAAAACTTCCAATAACTTGTTAATATCATAAACTAATTTAGGTGGATAATAAACTCAGATATCACAGCTGATATCAAATCGTATCGCATAATTCAGGTCATCGATACTGTATACAATATATGGTAGGGTTGGTTGGTTGGTTGGTTGGTTGGTTGGCTGGTTAGTTGGTTTGACACATCAACCCATTGGGTCATTTTATGCTGAAGACGTTTTTGTTTCATTCATTCTTACTAGGTAACACATTTGTTTCTACTTAACCCATAGATGGGACCCTAACAGTTACTTCCACTCCGGGTCAGAGTGACCTTGGTAACAATGTAGAATGGGTGCTCCACATACCCCCAGACCTCATGAATTGGAACTTCGCCATCAGATAGAGATTAATGTCATGCCCAGAACATGAAGACCCTCAGCCACTGCCTTCTAGCACATATATGATAAAAAAAAGGTGTTGTCATAAGGGCAATAGGGTTGGGACAATCATATAGGTGCTAGGGCTTGACGTGACCAGTCGATTGATCAGGGGCCTTTCCGACCGCTCGTTTAGCCTAAGTAAGGGTCAAAGTAGAGTGTTGCACATCATGAACTTCTCAGTCACCAGGATTACATCATTAAGCATCAGGAGTCGCTACCCACGGCCAACAGGTGGTCCCAATGAAGGGGTCTTACCCCTCTGCAGAGGAGCAGTCGGTGTATTCTAAAGACTTATCGGACAGGGATTATATGGTAGGGTGGGGCGTAAATAACACTGGCCTGGACATTTTCAAGGTCGAATATATAATATTTTAAGGCATTTTTTACTCAGAATCCAAAAATCATACTCATTTTTTCTAATCAGATCAAACTTTTAACATACAATCTCTTATTTGAAATGTTATTGAACAGTATTATAACAATAAATTTGTGACAAGTTGAGTCCACATGATTTTTAATAAGTGTTATTATTATGTACAACTTATTGTGAAGTATTCAAGCACGTCTTAAAAATCAGACTTGACCAAACACAATGAATTGTACTTTTGAATTCAGCATAAAATGGCATATCACTTGGTAAACCTTTGACCTTTAGGAAAAAATGTTTTAACGTAGTTCAGTGTAATCATTTTAGCCAGCGGGGATAGTCACATTGTCAATCCGTCTCTGTGTTCATCTGTCATTTTGTAACCCTTTGACTAGTGTTCGACTAGCCTTCCTTCGGGTGATTTGAAGTATTTGAGCGGGAAAATAGGAAAAAAGACTCGTCCTCTATGACGAGATTTTTTTTATATATATTTACCAAACTTAGTTGACTCAGGGCTACGATATTTAGGTACCCAATGAGGATCGAACAACCTGGCTAACTATTGCTTTATGGCATGCATATACTCTACTCTTTCGTCACGGGCAGGATGTGACACAAGGTCAATATTTAAGCGGAGTACAGCTGGTTTGAATTCATAGGTTGTTGTTGTTTTTTTCTCCTAGACTGGTTGCTATTTACGGTATGGTTGCTCACCACTGCTACACGGCATTGTTGGTAACTACTGCAGCATGGTCCGGTTGCTAACAACTGCTACACGTTTTTGTTGCTAACTCTTGCTACTCGACTTGGTTACTTACCATTGCTACATGGCAAGGTTGCTAACCACTGCAACGCGGTATATTTGCTAACCACTGCTACACGACATGGTTGCTAACCACTGCAACGCGGTATGTTTGCTAACCACAGTTCGATGGTAAGCTCGTTGCTTGCTAACCCCTGCTACATGCTAAGTTTGCTAACCACTGCTATACGGCAAAACTATCAACCACTACTCATTGTCCTGGTTGCCAAGCAACCAAAATGAGGTCATATATGGGGAGAGGGTTATTATTCGGAGTTGCAGTTATTATTTAACAGGATACGACTACTTAACGCAACTCGTCAGAAAACTGTCCATTATTAAATTTGTCGCAATTTGTCACGAAATTTTATGAATAATTTGTCGACGTTCACTGTTTTGTTTTTATTAATAATTGGGAAAATCTTATTTGTCTATTGACAACCAAATGGTTTGAAATAAAACAACCAAATTTTGGTATGCATATATAAATAGAACCTACAGGAAATGTTTCAACAAAGGAAAAATTGTTACTCACGAAGAAAGAAGAGCTTTTACCAAATGGGCGTTGTTTAACAATCAGCTATAATCAGGGCCAACGCATACTAGCCACAAACCATCCCTAAGAGGATGAAATCCTCCTAGGTGCCCCGTAAGGGCAGGTTTCATATTTCTATGAATACTACTTTATGAAAATTGATATGTAGTAGAGTGAATGTTCTGTATCATAGATTCAGAGGAGGGAGTATATCAGGTAATCTGAACATTAGTTACATAAATGAGAGTAACATCCCCTTGTTTGTTTCACTTTGAGGAAGCCGTATGTTTTGGTCGGCCATTTTCATTTCACCGTAAATCTACACTGAAAATACGAATTAGTTCGAATCAATACAACTGCGTGTTTTAACACGAAAATACACTAAGGGAGGTTATTCTCATTTGTGTAGCTAATGTTCAGATTACCGCGTACCATACATTGGGGGTGATATATTAGCAGCGGCCTTAGCTATAATCATAATCTATTCTTTGAATTGACCCCTTTCTTCGGTAATATTGTAATCTACACATCGAACCCATCTCAAAATGTCACTCACTAAGGATTTTTTTATTTTACTGTCATTTTAACCAGTTGCCATCTAAGACTTAATCTCATACCCGACGGAGATGGGTAATTCAGCTAGTTTTTAACAAATATATAATTTTCTAAAAAGATGAAATTCTATCAGGATTCATTTTTGACTTGTATTTTTTCATCTTACTTTTGTTTTTGTTTTTTTGTTTTTTGTTTTTTTATTCTGCAATGATTAATTTGGTTTGTTTTTTGTTTTACGGCATATCAACCTCAGTGGGTCAATGTTTTTTTTATAAATACATTTTTCTATTTAACCCATAGATGGGACCCTAACAGGCACTACCACTCCGGGTCAGAGTTGACCTGGGAGCAATGGTGATGAAGGGGTGCTCCACATTCCACAAACCTCCAAAACTGGAACCTCACCATCAGATAGAGTTTAATTTCATTCCCAGGACATGAAAACCCACAGCCGCCCCCTTCTAGCACTCATATGATAAAAAGGGTTGCGGCTTGCTATAAGGGCAATAGGGTTGGGGCAATCATATAGGTACTAGGGCTTGACGTGACCAGCTGATTGATCGGAGGGGGCCTCTCCGATCGCCCGTCTAGTCCAAGAAAGACCAAAGTGGAGTATTGCAAGTCACGGATTGCTCAACCACCTAGGTTCTATCCTTAAGCATCACGGGTCGCCACCAACGGCCAACAGGTGTCCTCATTTGGGGGGGGGGTCTTACCCCTCTGCAGAGGTGCAGTCGGTACATTCTAACGCTCCAGCCGACAGGGCGGTGCTATGATTAAGTAATCAAGATTAAAAATAAAGGATAAGTAGAGCTTTGCTCCCATATCCCTTATAGCCGAGAACCCGTCTGACCGTGACGGCGCTTTGCAAATTAGGCCATTAAGTTCTCATTAGATGGTACTTGAATAAAGTGGAGTTTAGAATATGCAAACTGTATTTCTGCAGATGGGTAAGCCCTCCCCCCACCACCACACACACCACCACCACCACCACCAATACCAATAACACAAACACAAAAAAGAGGTGTCCTTGGTATAAAAATAAACTGATTCTGATGTTAAGGTTCCAGTTCTAGAGAGCGTGAAACTGAGGAATATTCCTTTATTGCTATTACTCCCATGTCCACTCTGAAGTGTTACGGCCCCATCTATAGGTTAAATATACGTTTTAGAATTATTAGTATTAGATAGGAATACTTGATTCTATACAAATGTAAATTATTTGTATTAAGAATAGCTACTTTAAGTTATAATTGTTTACTAAGAATTATTATTATTAATTAATTGAAACCATATAACTGTGTGCAAACAAATGATTATTTGTAAATAGAAATAATTATTAGATACGAATACTTGAAACCATACAATTGTGTGCGAATTATTTGTATTGGATACGAATATTTAACAACATAAATGTGTGCACAAAAATCTAAAGAAACAACTACACAAAAATATAAGTATAAATGTACAGTAATTTAAATTCCCTAACCTCTAGAATAAAATAACCCTAAATTGATTGACCTGCCGTTATCAAATCAATCAATCAAATAGACTGTATAGTTGTTTGGTCGTTGCTTTTGTCACGACATATCAATCCTGTTTGGATTATTTAATACCGAATCAAGTCATTTTTATATTCGGTTTCTTGCAGTAACTGCTATTGCTTAAATGGACACCCGTGTAAGTATTGAACAGGTTCATGGCTACTTAACTTTGGTGATCTCGCGAGAACCGGCACTCGCAACGTGACTTGACCGTAAGCCAAGCTGTATAGTTATATAATTTTCTCGATCTCCTCTAGGTTGCTGTGATTTTATTACATTCTTATTACATTGGTATTAAATTTAATAGTCTTCAAATTTCTTAGATGAAGCATTGTTAATTATTAAACTAGCTGAAATCCAAGTCTTTATCTCTAAACCGACGTAGACGAGTACTTCAGCTATAATAATATATCTTGTAACGTCACATTTTTTTTATTATAATAGAGTTTGTGTGTTTGTCAGTCTGTAACGGAAACTATATTACTACTCAAGTCACAATTCCCTTTGTTATTTACGTCACATTTTCCATGATTTTATTTAAACCTCGATTATCGATAAAATTGTTTTACATTATTAATACTGTTGGCCTTATCTACATACTAATAACATGCAATTGTATTTATATATTCAACAAAATAGCGTTTTAAAGTGTGAACAGTAAGGCTAATTTGCATATTGATATTAAAATTTTGATTTTAACAAATATATGCTTACTATTATTCATTTCTAATTGTTTGGTTTTATCTTAATAAATATTAGCAAAAATCTCGGGTATAAATCTTAAAAGAAATCCATTAACAAGAAGAAATAACTATAATTTTATTCTTTACTTCCTATTTTAATTAAATGGTTAAATCAGGAAAATTTACCAATGAAAGACTGGAGTGATGGAAGAGTAAGTTTCACTTGTTCTATTTTTCGATTATACCCCCTCAATTGTCTTTATCTGCATTCTTATTTAGTTTTATTAGCCTTTCTAGTTTGATATAATATTTTATTACATTAAAACTTAAATACTTGCGCCCGGAGGGTGCATATATTTGTTAGTGTATATAATGTATATAATAAAAGAACACTTAACTATATAATATGTATTTAATTACAAAACGAAATTGTAGCGAGATCGAACGGCAAAACTCACAAACCTGTGATGAGCCAACAACGGTCCGTCGGTCGAAGAGACAGCGAGTGGCATGTTGTACGTGTGGGCGGAATCAGAAATGTGACGAGTCCGACTAGTGGTGAAATAGTGAGTGTCCTTGAGGCCGCGATTTGTAGTGGCAAGTCTCGTAGCTGGCGAGACGAGAGTTGTGACGTGTCTCGGCCAGACCGAGTATAAAAGGAAACGGTTGGGCAGTGGCGAAGACGAAAAAACACAACGGACTCAGTTTGTCAAAATTCGTCTCAAGTGTTACGGTGTCTTTGGTAGAATCAGAATTACATTTCGTTTGCTAGAGAAATTAGAAACATTAGGGAACAAAATTAAATATAACGAAAGATTATTATTTATCCGTAATACATGTTCTTCTAAAAAAAAAAAAAAACAGTGTCGCTTGAACACCCAGTGTGCACCAGACCAATCTATGATTGTAAGTTCTGGTCACAGCAGCAGGGTGCCTCTGTTTATATCAAATGGTGGTCGGTTGTTTTCATTGTGTGGTGATCAGTGTTCCAACTCAAGTGTCATCAGGAACACTTTATAAAATACATAAGTATATTGTTAGTTTTAGATAAATATTCCCGATGCTTCAGGTGGAATATTAACAACTTAACTATATGATATTTCATTACAAAACGAAATTAGATATACTAGTTCAAAATAAAAAGTGAGTTTGTACCCTAAGTAAGTAAAATCATCAAATTCCTTAAAGGATTAAAAAATAAAACAATTTGAAATGTAAATTTCAAATATGTATTAAAATAAAATAAACTATATATAGATATATAATACTAGTCATGTATTTATTAAAACTTGTTTTAAAAAACAATGAGGACTGTCTAATGTTGCATGTTCAAATTTTGAGTGTATTTATTGAACAAACATATTCAAAATTTTTTTCTATGTTATGATGATTTTGGCTATTGTGACGTAAGCAGAGGCGTAATTTTTGTTACAGACAAAAACCGGAAGCGAATCTCCATTATTAATAGATTAAGGAAATAAAAATAATTATAAATGAAAGATTATTAGTTATCCGTAATACACGTACTTCTAAGAAAAATATGGTGTCGCTTGAACACCCAATCTATGATTGTAAGTCCTTCCATCTAAGCAGCACGGTTCCTCTATTTATATCAAATGGGGGGGGGGGGTCGATCATTTTTAATCTCTGCCGATCAGTGTTCCATTGACACTTTATTCATATACTAGAAGGGGCTACCCGGCGTCGACTGGGTTGATGGGGGAGGGGAAGATACATTATTAATGAATCACGAGTTTGATCCTTTAACTCTCTTTATTTATGACAGGTATTTGACATTGAAGAATTTCGCAGTCATATTGGCTTACAACTTGTGAATAATGACGCCAATAAGGACCAGCTGCGTCATATGAGTTTTATAAGTCTGTGCTTTGGTGAAGCCCAACCAGACCTGCAGTCTCCATGTTGGTTTCTGCTCTCCAACATCAAAGCATTCAACATGGCCGATGACGAAGCAGGTAATATTTCTCCCCACTTTCAATCTCCTTACGTATGAAATTCCATAGAGGATCATATATGTGATGCATATATATATATATATATATATATATATATATATAGTGTGTGAACAAAAATTATTATTAAGACAATCAGGAATATTTCTTGTATGTTGTTTAATCTCAACTAGTTTCGACCTTCGGTCATCTTCAGGAGAAAATTTCTTATTTGAAGAAATTGTTGATACATTATTAGAAAGGGAGCATTATAGAAGAGTTATAAATGTTCAAGTGTTATAGTGGGTTTAACATGCTGTTAAAATCCGGGTAGGCGAGTGTGTTTGATAGTAGCATGTTCATTTGTTCCGTGAAGAACCCTCTCTCTCTCTCTCTCTCTCTCTCTCTCTATATATATATATATATATATATATATATATATATATATATATATATATATATTATCAATAGTAATGGTATTATGGATGATTTAAACTCATAACTTTAAGATGAGTCATCTGAGGATTGCATAAACATGAAACTTAAAGTTATGAGTTTAAATCATCCATAATACTATTACTATTGATTATAAATCTGCTCTACTTTATTAATAGTGAGCACCTTTTTATGCCAATACTTTTCTCATTTATTCTCTATTCATTCCATATATATATATATATATATATATATATATATATATTATGAAATGGGTACAAGAGATAACCTATTCGAGTTTCACCATAAGGATCTTCAGCGTTAAATCCACTGAATTCCACACTTACTAACCATCGTGACCAAATTCACCGGCAAGTCAACTTTTCGATTTATTTATATATATATATATATATATATATATATATATATATATATATATATATATATATATATCGTTGAACAACGCAGCCATTTATTGTCTGCAAATCTTGTTCTGTGTCTTTTCAAATTGCCAGATTGATCTAATTATATCTGGCGAAAATTGGCTGATATATTTACCATAGTTTATTTCTCTCATATAAATAGAATAGCGGAATGGAACAACCCATTGTTGTATGGTTTATGAACAACAACCGGAAGATGGCCCACGCTAGGACGGAAAGTACTCGGGAAATAAACTATGGCAAATATATCAGCCAATTTTCGCCAGATGTAATTAGATCAATGCGGCAATTTAAAAGGACACAGAACAAAATTTGCAGAAATTGCTGTTGTTCAACGAAATATGCCTTAGAGAAGAAATGCTGCCTAATTATATATATATATATATATATATATATATATATATATATATATATATATATAAAGGAGATAATTTGCTATGTACGTGTCGACGCATAACTCCAAAACGGGAGGTCACTCAGATTTAAAATCTTGCATACACATTTATATCGTTCTAACTAAGAAACACTCCAAATTTGGTTATTGATTTTTACTGATTAAGGGATATAATTAATTCATTAAACCAAAATCAAACGATTTTTCGAAATCTATAAAATAGCTGCTACTGCTGATATTCCAGCTATAATCAGCCGGCGAATCCCACCCTGTTGCCTCTTTGCCTATGTCCGCTCTATTTCTACTGGGGCGTTGTAAAAAAGAAAAATGAAAGCCTTTTTATCAATATTTTTACAAATACTTTCTTATTTCTTAGAATAAAATATATCAGCGAATCAAATTTGAATTAATATGCGAATTAGCAATTACAAAAACTGAATGTAAAATAGTCTTACATACGAAAAGTTTTTTGAAAAAAATCCTTCAAGCGATTAAAAAACGGGATTCTTAGAATAATATTATTAAATATATTCAGTGAAACTCAAAACGTTTTTGAAAGAAGAATAACGGTCCATCTATTTTCTCGCCTATTTACGGTTCAATCTTCTTTAAGATATCCATATAGTTCGAAAGAGAATGAAATAATCTCTCTAAATATGTAATTTGATTGAGTTTTTATCAATGGAATTATTTTTTACAGCGAGTTAGAAAAATTATATTTTGCTTCAGTCAGCCTAGATTTCGTAGTATAGTTTTTTCATACTAAAATTTTAACATAAAATCAAATCTTATTTATCGCATATTTCTGTTTCTATCTGTAAAATATTTATTTCGTTAAAAAAAAACCTTTTTAAATATGTAATTAGTATGTCTTTTCATACATTGAATTTTTTTACAGCGAATTAATTAATAAATCAAACGAAAACATTTAGCGACAAATCAACTTTGTTTTATAAATCCCCGTCGTTCGTCAATTGTAAACAAAACCTTTTTTTCATTTTTTATAATCGCGTTAATTTATATATTTTAATACTAGAAATACAAATAAAATCATGATACTAATGTAGAATAGTGCGCAAGAGCTGAAAACTCAAATTGTTATCAAATTTATTCGATCGGCTATGTTTTGAATTAATAATGTTATTTTTTAAAAGATTATTTATCGTTTTACATAAATTTGATTTCTTTATTTAATTCTTTTTTTTTTCTTTTTCAAATATTAATTTGAAGTTTAGCAAATCGTGTCATTTATATTTTATTCAAAAATATAGTTAATCCTTGAATTAGAATTTTTTACAATATCATTATGTGATGGGCATACTTGCAAATCGATCGGAAAATTACGGTGACCCAGAAAAACAGAACCCATAAATGTTGTAATAAAACTGTTAATTTTAACTTGGGGGTTTTAGGGTTAGGGTTTAGGGTTGGGGTTGGGGTTTAGGGTTAGTTTAATGAGAAAATAAATAAATAATTGTGTTCTGTTTTTCTCGGTCACTCTGTATGCAGAGTGACTCAGAAAAAAAACAGAACCCACAAATTTTGTAATAAAACTGTTAATTTTAACTAGGGGGTTTTAGGGGTTATGGTTAGGGTGGGGTTTAGGGTTAGTTTAATGGGAAAATAAATAAATAATTTGGGTTCTGTTTTTTCTAGGTCACCTGTAATATGTTTTCATTTTCCGACCGATTCGCAAGTTTAGCCGTATGATGTCATCCCCTCAAATCTGACGAAAAGAAAATTTCCTAACCTCTCACCAGGCAGGATCAAATTAAGATCGTTTTTACGTGTTGATTTTTATAGGCCATCCCTCGAGGACCGAACTCGATATTCAGTAGTAATAGATCTGCAAACGATTATTCAACCATATTTTTATCTCCTCTACACGGGCTTCGCTGGTAGTATATATATATATATATATATATATATATATATATATATATATATTGTTACGTTCGCAAGTTAAGAGAAAGGAAATGAATCCGACGGTATGGGTGTAGATAAAAGGATATGAAAACAACACAATATGCTGTTAAAGTGAAAAGATTTTATATCATATTCATAGCTAATATTGAACAATATTTCGATTTAGATGCTCTGAAGATGATTTTTATAAATCGAAATATTGTTCAATATTAGCTATGAATATGATATAAAATGTTTTCACTTTAACAGCATATTGTGTTGTTTTCATATCCTTTTATTTTTGGGAGAATATGTGCTTAATTGAAGTCGTACCTAATTTTGAAAGTTAATCAATTAATAATTAATTGATTAATTAGGCGGGCATACCTATTTAAATGTAAGGCTAAACAAATCGAGAAAAATCAATCTCTGTATGTACATTTCGGCCTATTAGGCCTCATCAGCAGAGCTATAGATACTAAGACCGCCTTCCTATCTATAGCTCTGCTGATGAGGCCTAATAGGCCGAAATGTACATACAGAGATTGATTTTTCTCGATTGTTTAGCCTTACATTTAAATAAGTATGCCCGCCTAATTAATTATTAATTAATTAACTTTAATTAGGTACGACTTCAATTAAGCACATATTCTCCCAAAATTTTTCGGCTAAAAAAAAGCCATACCATAAACATGTTGCATAGGGCTTGACTCAGGCCACACAATCGTACATGTTATATACTGTTGCTGGGTCGTATGTGTTAGTAATGGAGTATAAGGATTCACGCGTAGACATATGTAGTAGTAAGACTTTTAACGTTTATTTAATTCCCTCGTGGCGAGTGTGCGGGTGAGTGGACGAGCTGGACAACGGCGCTACGAATGTTGCAGGCTGGCGATCGGGGGGTGAACGGGGTGGGCGAGCATCACTGCCTGCTCGACCGTGTCGACGGTCAGACACCTTGTGCTCTCTTCGCCGTCTCCCGGGGTCTCCTCCGATAACCGCTTAAGTATTGACGACCGCCCACACATTCTTTTGTTCCTTGACCGGAAGTGCTTTCTCTTTGTTCAAATTCGCGTTTGTCCAGATGAGTCCTTTGTGATAGATAGATAGATAGATAGACATAAACACGCTGAAATAGATAGACAGATAGATTGCTATATAAAAAAAATTTTAAAAATGGGATAGATAGATAGATGCTCACAGACATGCTGGGATATATGCATGTGTGTATGGGTATATGTATGTGTGGGTGTATGTGTATATGTGTGTATATGTATATGTATATGTATGTGTATGTGTATGTGTGTATGTATGTGTATATATGTGTATATATATGTGTATATGTGTATATATGTGTGTATGTATGTATGTGTGTATGTATGTATGTATATGTATGTGTATGTGTATGTATGTGTATGTGTGTATATGTATGTGTATGTATATATATATATATATATATATATATATGTATGTATGTGTGTATATGTGTGTATGTATATATATGTATGTATGTGTGTGTGTATGTATGTATGTATATATATATATGTATGTGTATATATATATATGTATGTGTGTGCATGTATATGTATATATATATAGAGAGAACGAAAGACAGATAACCTATTCGAGTTTCACCATAAGGATCTTCAGCGTTAAATCCACTGAATTCCACACTTACTAACCATCGTGACCAAATTCACCGGCAAGTCAACTTTTCGATTTATTTATATATATATATATATATATAATATATATTATAATATATATATATATATATCGTTGAACAACGCAGCCATTTATTGTCTGCAAATCTTGTTTCTGTGTCTTTTCAAATTGCCAGATTGATCTAATTATATCTGGCGAAAATGGCTGATATATTTACCATAGTTTATTTCTCTCATATAAATAGAATAGCGGAATGGAACAACCCATTGTTGTATGGTTTATGAACAACAACAACGGAAGATGGCCCACGCTAGGACGGAAAGTACTCGGAATAAACTATGGCAAATATATCAGCCAATTTTCGCCAGATGTAATTAGATCAATGCGGCAATTTAAAAGGACACAGAACAAAATTTGCAGAAATTGCTGTTGTTCAACGAAATATGCCTTAGAGAAGAAATGCTGCCTATATATATATATATATATATATATATATATATATATATATATATATATATAAAGGAGATAATTTGCTATGTACGTTCGACGCATAACTCCAAAACGGGAGGTCACTCAGATTTAAAATCTTGCATACACATTTATATCGTTCTAACTAAGAAACACTCCAAATTTGGTTATTGATTTACTGATTAAGGGATATAATTAATTCATTAAACCAAAATCAAACGATTTTTCGAAATCTATAAAATAGCTGCTACTGCTGATATTCCAGCTATAATCAGCCGGCGAATCCCACCCTGTTGCCTCTTTGCCTATGTCCGCTCTATTTCTACTGGGGCGTTGTAAAAAAGAAAAATGAAAGCCTTTTTATCAATATTTTTACAAATACTTTCTTATTTCTTAGAATAAAATATATCAGCGAATCAAATTTGAATTAATATGCGAATTAGCAATTACAAAAACTGAATGTAAAATAGTCTTACATACGAAAAGTTTTTTGAAAAAAATCCTTCAAGCGATTAAAAAACGGGATTCTTAGAATAATATATTAAATATATTCAGTGAAACTCAAAACGTTTTGAAAGAAGAAATAACGGTCCATCTATTTTCTCGCCTATTTACGGTTCAATCTTCTTTAAGATATCCAATAGTTCGAAAGAGAATGAAATAATCTCTCTAATATGTAATTTGATTGAGTTTTTATCAATGGAATTATTTTTTACAGCGAGTTAGAAAAATTATATTTTGCTTCAGTCAGCCTAGATTTCGTAGTATAGTTTTTTTCATACTAAAATTTTAACATAAAATCAAATCTTATTTATCGCATATTTCTGTTTCTATCTGTAAAATATTTATTTCGTTAAAAAAAAACCTTTTTAAATATGTAATTAGTATGTCTTTTCATACATTGAATTTTTTTACAGCGAATTAATTAATAAATCAAACGAAAACATTTAGCGACAAATCAACTTTGTTTTATAAATCCCCGCGTTCGTCAATTGTAAACAAAAAA
>CM042153.1:37589136-37624136 GCA_023376005.1 Doryteuthis pealeii
GCATGTCATGGACTGCTCATCCACCTGGGACCCTAACTGATACCTGAAGAAGGTACTGAATCCAAAACCATATGACTATAGCAACAAAATGAGAACATAACCAGAGTCAGAGTTGTAAGGAGTCAGAGACTTTGGATGGATTTGGAGTCAGCATCCTAGGAATACTAGGAGTCAGACATTATACCTTCTGTTATTTACTAACAATAATTTTATTGTGGGCTAAGATTTTATTACTATTCCTTTTTTATGATAAAGAGCCTCAATTTATATGTGACGGAAAAGCAACCGACCAAATCAGAGGTGAACTAGATGATATTAAAATACCTGCAATTTTAGGAAGGGGGAAAACTCAACTTACCTTATTTGCAATAATGCCTTATTGTGACCGTTAAGAAGCAAGTTCGATATGAAAACCTCCGTAGGTCTCGTAATTGGCTAGACAGTGAATTCAGGAGCGTAAATCTTTACCATAATCTACTGTATAGATAAATAAAAGGGGGAATGATACGAGTGAATAACTGATCTTAGATCCTGATCGAATAGAACAAGATGAGAACGAGAGTGTGAGTGAAATAGATATTGAGGAGGAAGGAAAAACTCGGTCTTTAAGAAGCAAGTTCGATATGATCAAAACCTACGTAGGTTTTGTAATTGTAGTTAAATAAGAGAGTAAAAATGACCCAATCCCTCGCTGCCAGTTGAGCTGGCAAAAAAGGAGTCCGTAAACTAGCAGGTAATGATTTGGTTGGATGTTTTGTTTTACGGCATATCCATCCTTATCGGTTTATTTAACGCCATTTCAAGTAATTTTGATAAAAGTTTCTAGATTTCAAATTCTTAATATCTGAAAATTGTTTTGTTTACGGCATATCAACCTAATGCCGGCAAAGATTTGAAAGATTTATTAACGATAGTTTGGAAGAAAAATGTTTAAACTAATTTTTTTTTTGTAAACAAGTTTTCTATTTAACCCATAGATGTGACCCTAACAGGTACTACCACTCCAGGTCATAGTGGACCTGGGAACAATGGTGATAAAAGGCTGTTCCACATTCGCCAGAGCTCCAGAACAGGAACTTCACCATCAGAGAGATTTTAACGTAATACCCAGGACATGACCCTCAGCCACCACCTTTTAGCACATATGATAAAAAGGGTTGGGGGCTGCCATAATGGCAATAGGGTTGAAACAATCATATAGGTGCTTGGGCTTGACATGATCTGAGGGGACCTCTCCGACCGCACGTCTAGCCTAAGTAAGTGGAGTGTTGCAGGTCATTGATTGCTCAGCCACGAAGATTCCGTCATCACGAGCCACCACCCACGGCCAATAGGTGGCCCCATTGGGGGGAGGGGGTAGCAGATAATGAGAAATTTATTATCTCTTCAACTAATCGAAACCATAGAAAAGCGTTAATAACACCAAGGAATATAAAAATATCAATAAGGTACTCTTCGAGCTTTACCTCCTTTCGAAGATTGCAGGTTAGTAAGTGTTTTCAGAATTGTCTTTTTTGTCTAACACATAAAACTCAAACTACCGTGATCTCCACATCGGTATACCGGGGGTGGGTACAACCGGTATACCGGTGTAACGGGCTTGGTAATTTAAGAAAAGAAAAGAAATTTCTCAATAATTGTTTTTGTCTTTCTGTTTTGATTTTAGAAAAAAGGACATGCGCAACCGCCCCCAAAACACCAAGAGGCCCGACGAAAACTTCGAATTGAATTAAGAAAACAAGGTAAACTGATAGCGGATCATGTTAAATATAGCTGGAATGATGTTTACTTCAGTAAGTACATTTTTTTTTTTTTTTTAGGTACAAATGCAGAATAGCATGCAAGAGATGATATTATTATAATCACAATTTACGTATAAATAGCATTAGATTACAGGAACTTCCGAAATAACCTAACCCTTACCCTAAAACTAACCCAATTCTAATTCTAACCCCAATCCAAATGTCTGAAATGTTTCGGGTATTTCCGTGAAATGTAATGCTTTTTATACGTAATCTAATTATATTATCTCTTGCTCTCTATTCTGCATTAGTACCATTAGAATGTATTGAAATGTAATGCTTTTTATACGTAATCTAATGATATTATCTCTTGCTCGCTATTCTGCATTAGTACCCTTTTTTAAAGAGGCATAGAGAGTTGAAACATTACTTAATCGACGAAAGTAATGCTTCTCATGTACGAGGATGAGTCAAAAGTTTTGGGGCAGTAGAATACGCCAACTGCACCTCTGCAGGTGGCTAAGACTTCTATCTCCCATGGGGCCACCCGTTGGCCGTATGTGGCAACCCATGATACTTGAGGGTGGAATCCTCGTTGCTGAGCAGTCTGCGATTTGCAACACTCTATTTTGGCCCTTACTGACTGGCAGTTAAAGTGTCCCCCTTCGACCAATCAAGCCGTAGCACCTATATGATTATCCCGACCGTATTCTTCAAATGCTAGTATGGCAAAACTCCAACCCTTTTTATCATATATGTGCTAGAAGGCGGTGACTGATGGTCTTGGTGTTCTGTGTATGACACAAAACTATAGTGGTGAGGTTCCAATTCTGGAGCTCTGAAGTGTGTGGAGTACCTCTTTATTGCCATTACTTCCAGGTCCACTCTGACCCGGAGTGGTAGTACCTGTTAGGGTCCCATCTAGGACCAAATAGATCTGTTTGCAAGTTAATGAAAATTATTTCCTATACGTATATTGGCATCGCATTCTATAAATGAGATATTGCTACCACGGTATGACTAGAATTCAATCAGATATATTCAATATACATACCAATGATATTAAAAACATGAATACACATATGTATTAAAACCGATGAAAATATACACATATTGATTCATGGAAAAGCAGTATGTGGAAGGGGTACAAAAAAGGAAAAGGTTCTGCTTGATGCTTGTAGTTAATATCGCTACATGACTTTACTGCTCCCAGAGATAACGTCTCTCTTGTTCAAACAGAGGCGAAAAGTAGTTGAGACTGGGTCTCTGTGTGACTGTCACGAGACAGCCTACGAGTATCTAACGGACATGTTAATTATCAAAGGGAGATACTTATTTCTTGCATCTCTTAAGTGTTTTGAAATAAGAAAATTGAGGAAATAATTTATCCAAATTCACTAAATTTTAAGAAATCTCTTTTAAAAATGTGTGTATGTTAAAAACACATTTACTTTTCTATATTTGCATGTGTATTTATGAGATGCGGCTTGATATGAATAATATGATATTTTGGACAGTTATCCTCATCTTTATTGTGTATAAACACAACGTTCAGGCTGCTGTAATGTCGGGATCTGTTTTAGGTGAGGTTTTTTATCATCTTCTATTAATATTGGAGATTCGCTTCCGGTTTTTGTCTGTAACAAAAATTACGTCACTGTTTACGTCACATTACCCCAAATCGTCATAACATAGAATACATACACTCAAAATTTGAACATGCAACATTAGACAGTCCTCATTGTTTTTTAAAACAAGTTTTAATAAATACATGACTGGTATTATATATCTATATATAGTTTGTTTTATTTTAATACATATTTAAAGTTTACATTTCACATTGTTTTATTTTTTAATCCTTTAATGAATTTGATGATTTTACTTACTTAGGGTACAAACTCGCTGACATTGAATTTTTTACTCCCACCCCTCAGGCAATATGTTTTAAAAATCTATTTTTACATCGCCCGGAGGGTCGTTTTTTTATTCTGTACTAGTTATTTTAATTACCTTAAAATAAGTAATCTTTAGACGATTACCAATGAATTCAAGCGCCGTTTTGGAGTTTAATCCTTACTGCTCACTCAAGGGTGTTCTAAACAGCATAAATGCCGCCAGACCTATTGACAAAATTGTGATAGGTATAAAAATAAATTCTTAAAAACACCTAAAACAGATCCCGAGGTTACAGTGCCTGAAAGTTGTGTTTATACACAATAAAGATGAAGACAACAGTCCGAAATATCATGATTATACATTTAGTTTTCTATAAAGATATGTTTCCATAGAAATCTTTGGGTAATGTTTATGTAAGTAGGTTCAATAATTGAAGGACACTCTATATCAATAAGCGACATGCAATCTATACATATATAAAGGGCAGTTGTGTGTATATGTATGTCCGGAGGAAACTTCAGAAATAAAACAATTAACGACAAAGTAAATATGTATATACATTAAATATCACCAGGGCTTGATTTTTGAGTAAAAATAATAGAGATTTGATTTATATTCGTGAATATAATTAAAAATTGAAATTTAAATGATAACACCATGGATATTTTTTTCACTTAATGTTTTAGATAGACATTAACATTTCTTTTCAGAGTAGCTGGATCGATGCAAGATCTGTTTTTTTTTTACATAGGGATTTAAATGGAGCATCCCATGAGGATTCAACTCACAATTCAGTAATAATGGATCTGCGACGCCGGGTAGCCGCTGCTAGTACTGAATAAATCCTTAACTTCAAAAATTATATTCAAACCAGTTGAACTAATTGAAGTTCTTCTAAACGTGATTTTATTGAAAGGGAAAATACCAGTTGTAGACAACCTCTTAACCTGGAGAGATATAAAGATGAGGATAACAGTCCGAAATATCATGATTATACATTTAGTTTTCTATAAAGATATGTTTCCATAGAAATCTTTGGGTACTGTTTATGTAAGTAGGTTAAATCATGGAAGGACAGCCTATGTCAATGAACGACATGCAATACTGAATAAATACTTAACTTCAAAAATTCTATTCAAACCAGTTGAACTAATTGAAGTTCTTCTAAATGCTTTTATTGAAAGGAAATATACCAGTTGTAGACAACCTCTTAACCTGGAGAGATATTGACACTCTCATCTGAATATAGTTGAAAATGAAAATGTTTTGAAAACTTTTGCCGGTGGTTGTTGTTGGAATTTCGGGGCTAAAAACAAACAAATCCGCCCAATTCATTGACAAAACCAAGTGACCTCATTTTTATTTGATACTAAAACACCCATTCTTTTTTTCACAAATTCACTGTTCAATCGGACAGTTTTTATGCAACCCAATTTTAGTCTATTCTTCATTGCTTTCCACACATATATTTTGTTTATCTTAACTCTATTGATGTTATAAGGAGAATTCTTTTGAGAAAAAAAAAAGCAAAATAATTTGTTTTACAGAATTTTTTTCTCTATAAATGTAAACTCTGGATTTTTCAGAATTGGTTCATAGCAAGAATTATTCTTATCTCGCAAAAATATTTGCTTCGCTGCTATTCAAAATAGTGGCTTGAACAGAGGTGTGTCATTAAGTTTTTGGTGGCTGAGAAGTGCAAATCATATGAAATCTACAGAAGAATGTGTGATGTATATGGAGAAGCAAGTTTTAGTCAAAGAATATTTACAAATCAGCTAAATATGGGTTTGCAACTATGAGCCTGAGTCGAAAAGACAATCCATGGAGTAGAAACACACTGACTCTCCGGTAAAGAAAAAGTTTCAAGTGCAGCGGTCTGTAAAAAAATTGATTGTGCTTTGAGCCACTTCTTCACAACAGATTTCCCTTCCTCGTCAGTGGAATTCAGACTATCATCTCTTCGCTCCCAAACATTATTACAGTGACGAGGAAGTGAAATCTGTATTGAAGAAATGGCTCAAAGCACAATCAATTTTTTTACAGACCGCTGCACTTGAAACTTTTTCTTTACCGGAGAGTTAAAAAAGTCAACAGAATTTTACGAAGCAAGGATACATGCTCTCATTCGGAGGTGGAACATTGCTATTGAGAGAAACAGTGACTATGTAGAAAAGTAGGAATGTGATCCTCAGAGGACCAGCTTTATTTTTATGTATGATACCTGTTCCTGTGTTGGTAATTATATATCCTTTAAAAAATGGCATTACTTTTTGACTCATCCTCGTAATTTACCTACTCTAGCTGGGACATGGAAGGACTCATCACTATTGGTTTCCTTGAAAAAAACAGTGAACAGTGTTTACTGTTGCCAACTTTTGAGTAAAAATTCACTTTATCTATTGAATGACCCTCGTATATAAACAAGCCACTAGTTTGAATAGCAGTGAAACAAATATTTTTACGAGATTAGAATAATAAACAATTGGTAATAGTATATATGTGGTAAAAAAGAACAAGTTCCTCGTATATTCCTACCATAAAATAAACTGAACCCTCATTTTATGTCCGTGTTTTTGTAATAAATGATTTTTTGTTGTTTTTTTTTTTTTGCGCCCGTTATTTTACAATACTAAATATATTTTCTTTATTTATACTAATATTCACTTCAATGTGTATATTCTAAAAGTTTTATTTTGTGAGAATGTTTAGTTTTAAAGTGGGGGTTCGTATTACAATTTAGGCATAAATTGTATCCTCCTTTTATGACCGAAAATTTGTTTTTTCATCGACGATGATAGAAATCTGACGTTTTTATTTTAGAGTACCAAAGCCAAACAAAAAGAAAAGAAAAGAAATTACAACATCAAAACGAGCCCCCACTTTAAAACTAACCATTCTCACAAAATAAACACTTTTAGAATATACACATTGAAGTGAATATTAGAATAAATAAAGAAAATATATTTAGTATTGTAAAATAACGGATGCAAGAAAAATAAAACATTTATTGCAAAAACACGGACATAAAATGAGGGTTCAGTTTATTTTATGGTAAGAATATACGAGGAACTTTTTTACCTATATGTCTATCCTCAATAGATGACAAAAAGGTTTAGTGTAGAACTACAACATTCGGTATGTATATTTATTGTACGCAGAGGAATAATTAGTTTTGCGACGAGTAATTAATTCCAGTAATTGAATGAGGAATACATTTTGCATACATTCATCCGTAAATAATACACGGTTTGGTCAAAGGTTTTTCAATATCATGGTAACGTGAGACACAATTCGGCAGTGCCGACTGCTTTTGCCAAGAATGTGTATGTGATGGGTGTGTCGGTGAGTAAAAAATCTACTATGGCCAACGAAGTTTTTAACCAGGAGAAATAAACTACATCCAAGTTTAATTACTGTAGTGAGATAGCCAATGGCGTGTTATCTCATTTGCATATGTCTCCTACAGCGGTAGATATATAGAGATATTTGTGAGGACATAAACTAACTAGCTACGAGAAGCTAAGAGAGAGAGAGAGAGAGAGAGAGAGAGAGAGAGAGAGAGAGAGAGAGAGAGAGAGAGAGAGAGAGAGAGAGAGAGAGAGAGAGAGATAAGATACTCTCAGATAATTACTACTACAACTGCTACTGCAACACGAAATATGAAACTACACATCACAACAATTACATAATACCAACTCAACATTAACAATACTAGCAAGAATATGCACCCTCTGGGCATAAGTACTTAACTTTTAATGTAATAAAATATATTAAATTAGAAAGACTAATTAAATTAGATAAGAACACATATAATCATTCATAGGATTGATTTTAATACATGGGAGAATAAAACAATAACATCAGAGATCAATAACACCAAGTAATTATCTATTAAACCCATTTTATTAAAAACCAGTATGCAAATTCACCACACCATATATTATGTAAACCTTTATTTCTTAGCAATATATAACACAAATAGCGGGATTTAAAATGCACTAATAACATGGGCTGTTTTGGGGCAAATTTAACTCAGATTTTCATTGAGACATTGTTAATAAATAAGATTTATTCTATGCATATTAGATAATTTGACTATAAATTAAATACTCATTCAAACTTATGCAATTTCTGAGGGTATTGTGATGTAAGTAATGACAATTTTGGTTACAGACAGATCCCAAATCTCTATTATAATAAGATTTGGAACGAGTATGGAGTAGGTCCTCTATTTGCTAGTTTCAGTGATTGTATTCGATTTTTTATGGATTTGATCAAATCCTTGAAAAATCGAATAAAACAACAATCGTCTGATCCATATTGTGTCACTACTTTAGCAATGTTTCTTTAAAGGTTGCACGCTCTCGGAGTTTTTGACTAAGGTGCTCCCAAATGTGTTCTATTGGATTCATATCAAGCCTTTGGGCTGCCCATGTTAGTGACTCGGTTTCTTACGATTCCATCCAGGGCTTTGCTCCTTCAAATAGTGGGGGTTGTCCTTTCTTTAAGATTTGACAGTGTTTTGAACCATTCAACCGCTCGTCAACAAGAATCAGACGTTATTACACAAGCCAAAATCGTAGTAATCAAGTGTGGCTAAAAACTTATCATAGTCCACTGTATCTTTCTTTCTTGTTAAAAATCTTTTTTTTCTTTCTTTTTTTTCTTTTTTTTGCATAGAAAATGAAGCGTCACAATTGAACCTACAGACTTTGAGGGATCAGTTCGAAGACCCGGATGTTGATAGTGAAGAGGACGGCAAAAATACACAACTGACGGAAAATCAACTGCAGCAGGGTTTAGAGCGCCTTAAGACAATCGTCAGGAAAAGTAAGTTGAATCGATGCTTATTTACACTGCAAATCTATCAGTTTACCCGTGAATAAACTACCGCGTTTAACTGAAAATAAAACATGGCTTCTATTTCACATCCCAAATATAACACTAGGTAGGGATGGGGTCAAAGTTTAGGTACCGGACATGTATGCCGAAGTGAGGGTAACTTAAGGAAAAATTGTTATGTAGTAAAAGTACCTAATACCTATTACTTAACCATAACATTTATTATATATATATATATATATATATATATATATATATATATATATAACCAATAATTATGATAGTATGGATGTTATAAACTCAGTTTCATGCTTACGCAATCTTCAGATGGGTCAAAATTTTGACTCATCTGAAGATTGCGTAAGCTTGAAACATAGTTATGAGTTTATAATATCCATAATATCATTATTATTGATTGTAAATCTGCTCTGCTTTATTAGCATTGTGCACCTTTTTATACCAATACATGTTCTCATTTATTCTCTATTCATTCAATATTATATATATATATATATATATATATATATATATATATATATATATATAGTCACCGTAACTATACACGCCAACGTGTTTTAATATACCCTCTAACCAAAGCAAAATCAATAAATAATTTTAATCGGTTTTGCCTATAAAACCACTCTTACGCCTCATAACCCATACTATTATTAAACAACCATAGTAAAATAAATACACACAAATCGATTCGCATCTTTTGTTTACATTTTAATACTCACGAAAAAACAACTTCCGGTGAGAAATTCAAAAACATAAACAAGCGTCCCTTTATAACGTAACATCTTATTCAATGAACACACGTGTAATCGGCTGCAATTAATCGGTACCTCGATTGATTCAGTGGAGTTAACCCTGACGATCCTTATGGTAAAACTCGAGTAAGTTTCTATTGTATCCATTTCTTTGATAAATTTGCTCTACTTTGTATTGAGCACTTTGTATTTGTTATATCGCTGATTTTGTGCACCTCCAACGATCGTGCCCATAATCACCGGTAAGCCACCTTAGGTAAAAGTAGTAAAAGTATTTAACTGACTGGTATGTAGGGATATTTCTATTTGGAATCATCAAGATCTCCAGTACATTTACAATGCATGCTCATGTTGATGCAAACTTATAGATTTATACAAGGATTTTTACAAATCCCTATGAGAGCACAATGTACAATAACTAATAGATTAATTATATACAGAGCAATATTTTGATATATATTGAGTTCTGGTCGAAATAAATTTATAATAGCCAAATGACGGTTTGTTAAGTTTTTCTTTCTTATTAAAAGAATATATATATATGTGTGTGTGTGTGTGTGTGTGTGTGAAAAAAGGAATTGAATCCGACGGTATATAGTATATTTAGAAAGATTGAAAAAACACAGGTTTGAATGAGTTAAGTGGTGAGTTTATTGGCCGACGTTGCAGTGTTTCGATCTATTAATTAGATCATCTTCAGGGCATTTGTTGGTATATGGAAGGTAATAAGAAATTTTTATCACAGAATAACGAGAAAAGCGAGTGATAGTCTTATCAGACAGATAAACAAGTACTATCACTCCGGACAGGGGGGCTTAGCACCGCCACCCAGCTACAGGCTTATACGTGTATCTGTACGCTGGCCCTTTATACTCTATGTCTTCATAGAGATGTAAGTTCAACAACTACCAGCATTTCCGTGTATAGTACGCGTGCCTGCAATATACTCTATGCTTTCATAGAGGCCACGCATCTATTGTGTCCGTCTTCCGCAGACCTCTTACGCGAGGCTTTCTTCAAAGTAAGGTACAATTTTTATTCTTCATTTTATAGCCTCAGGCTATCTACAAAAACTCTTTTCTTTAGGACATTGATTTATGCTGTTTTGTATTCTTTCTGTTGGACTTTGCTTAGACTTCATCGTCTAAGCAAAGTCCATTTGTTATAACTCTTTGTCGAGATTGGTTCAATGTATATGTTCTGTGTTGGGTTACTCTCGTTTAGATAACTTAATGTATTATAAGAAACTGGTGTTAGCTACGAATCAACGCCTCACTTATTCTTATAATATTATTCACAATGTTTATCATATTTATCTGAATGTTTGAAATGAGGCTTGATGATTAGTATTATCTGCGTTATTCGGACTATTGTCCCCATCTTCATTGTTATTTGTACAACTTTTCGGCCGATATGCCCTCCGGCCTTCTTCATGTATTTCTTGTCGGACTCGGGAACCTTCTCGGACTTCTTTTCGGACTAGGGAACCTTCTTTCCGAGTTCGAAAAGAAGGTTCCCGAGTCCGAGAAGGTTCCCGAGTCCGACAAGAAATACCCGAAGAAGGCCGTAGGGCATATCGGCCGAAACGTTGTACAAATAACAATGGAGATGGGGACAATAGCGCAGATAATATTAATGTTATTATAGTTTCGAAAATTTATCTAGATATTATTTGTCTAATTTTTTTTTTAATGAGGTTTGATACGTATTATTTTGATTTTTCAGACTGTTGTCCTCATCTTTATCGTGACATATAAAAACACGACGCTTCGGCTGTTAATAATAAAATTAAGATATCGGAGAATAACTGATGCCATTGGATTTTACAAATTTCCAAAAAACGCCAATAAAAAAATATAGTTTTTTTTTCTCGCGTCGTTTCACATATTGATGGGCGTTCAAAAACAATTACGTCATTATCTGGATGAGATTTCCATAAGTTCTTCAACGCTTTGTTTACTCAGCAGTCAAACTATTTAAAATGATTTCCCCAGTTGAATAATTGCTATATTCTGATAGGCAACGGTCACTTGAAAAAGAACGAAGGCTACAATGGCTGAAACGTTGTGTTTTATATATCACATCAAAGATGAAAACAATAGTCCGAAAAATCAAAATAACATTTATCCAAATATTCTTCGAAAATATATGTACCAAAAATCTTAATTGATTCTCTTCTTTTTCTTCTTCTTCTTCTTCTTATCTAGCTACTCGTTCTCCAAAAAGAAATGAACAGCCCATTAAACATTGGGCGAAACTCAGTTACAAGATCAAACAATATTCAGGAACTGAAACAGCCTATTAACAACAGCGAATTTTGCCGTGAAACACATTTCATCTCGTTGGAGAGCGGAAGTTTTTATAGAGCTGAAAACAACGAAATAAAGACGACTTTTATCAGATGTTAATGGATATATTTTAATGGGGATATTTAAATTGGGATAGATGTTCATCGTATCTTAATGGGAATATTTTAATGGGACAGATTTTTCTCATATCTTAATGAGAATATTTTAATGGGAATTTATTTTTCTCCTATCTTAATAGAAATATTTTAATGGGGATAGATTTTTCTCATATATTCATGGGAATATCTTAAAGGGAACAATACATAAAGACGATTTTTATCAGATGTTAATGGGAATATTTCAATGGAGATATCTTAATTGGGATAAATGTTCATCGTATCTTAACGGGAATATTTTAATGGGAATATTTTAATTGGGATAGATGTTCATCGTATCTTAATGGGAATATTTTAATGGGGATAGATTTTTCCCATATCTTAATGGGAATATCTTAAAGAGAATACTTTTTCTCAGATCTTAAAAGGAATATTTTAATGGCGGACATATTTTTCTCATATCTTAATGAGAATATTTTAATAGGGATAGACTTTTCTCATATCTTAAAAGGAATATCTTAATGAGGACAGGTTTTTCTCATATCTTAATGTGAATATTTTAATCGGGACTGATTTTTCTCATATCTTTATGAAAATATTTTAATGGGGATAGATTTTTCTCAGATCTTAATGAGGATATTTTTAACAATTACTTTTTTTTAATTCATGATTCATCAAACCAAAATTTGTATATTCTAAATCCAAACTAAAACCATTTTTGTAAAAAAATAATTTTGTTTCAATAAAGTTACTAACAAAATTAACTTTTATAAAATTATGTAAATGATGTCTTTTTGTATTCTTTGTGTTTTGCTTTGAACAATTCATTTTTTCTTTGTGTTTATGATATTGTAAGAACGTTTCAACAGTTCCGTTCTACGGTCTTCTTCAAGCATACTGAAAATGTAAAATAGAATGGTAAGAGAAATAATAAAGCCGAAACACTCGTAGTCTCGTTTATTCTCGTCTATCTTCAATTCAGGAGAAGGGTTGGACATCGCTTTATTCGAGGTTTGATCGAAAAATATCGAGACTGGAACTTTAATTTCTTAAAAATTGAAATAAAGACACGTGCACAATTGAGCAACTTCTTTAATAAAAGGATGATGTCTACACGTCTAGATTAGTCAGTGCCAATTCTTGATAATTTTTTCATCAGTAGTCTCAATATTTTTTGATTAGCAGTTTCTCAAGATAGTGCAGCTATAGTTAAGTTCATACTCACCAAACCAAAATCCAAACAATTATATATATATATATATATATATATATATATATATATATATATATATATATACAATGACATTCTGATTTATTGAGCTTCAAATATCAAACATTTTACCCAGAAGAAGGCCGTTTTCTTTGTATGCTTAAATATTTTATCATTTTCTATTAGTATTATTTAATTTCATATCTAAATAATGATAAACATAATGCAGTGTGTACATGAACAAACTTCCGGCCGAAACACGTGTTTTTATTCATTAAACTAACATTATCCATTCAACATTTTCTTTCCTTTACTTATGTATCCTTTAAGCACACACACACAAATATATATATATATATATATATATATATATATATATATATATATATATATATATATATAATGGAGATTCTGTGTCTGTCTGTAACCGAAACTACGCCACTGCTTACGTCGCAATACCCTCAGAAAATACGTAAATTTATCAATGAGTATTTAAGTCAAAATCATTAATACACAAAATACATTTTATTTATTAACGATGTCTCTGTGAAGATTTGTGTTTACTCAAACCATCCCATGTTATTACTGAGTTTAATGCAATGTGTCTTATATATCACTGAGAAATAAAGGTTTACATAACATAAAAACTTGCTCTAATAAATAATTACTCGGTGTTATTGATCTTTAATATTATTGTTTTATTTTCTCTAATATTATTGTTTTATTTTCCAATGTAACGATATAATATAGAAACCAATTAAAATGTGATTAAAATAAGTGTAATCCTAATAAATGCGTTTTTATTTAATTTCATTAGTGTTTGTTATTTAATATATTTCATTACATTAAAAATTAAATACTTACGGCCGGAAGTGTTGTTCTGGGTTCAACGGGAGGAAAATAAAAAAAAAATAAAAAGGTCCGCAAAATGAATTTTATTTTTCAAAAGATTTTTTTATTATTTTTCTTCAGCAACGCGTGTTTCGGATATATGAATTTATTTATGTATCAATTTTGTTCTTGTGCACGTTTTCTGTGATATCAGGAAACCTAGGAAATGCATAAGTGAACAAAAAAAAACAGAACAAAAAACAGATTTCATTTATCTATTAAGTTATAGTCAGTTGTCAAAAAATACCTTGACAAAGGGTGAATGTCACCTGAAATATTGGAAAAAAATAAAGTGAACCAGAAACAAAAGAACGGTTAAGTATTGGAACTCTGTTTTTGTTCTGTTTTTGTTCACATATACATTTGTTATGCTTCCTGTTATCACGAAAAACGTTCGCAGGAACAAAATTGATATAGAAATAAATTCATTTATAAAGAATCATGCATGGACTCAACATCAATCAACAACATCATATATATATGTAGGGATACATTTGAAAAAAAAACACAGCTTCATAAAATGAGTTATGTTTATTTCGCCAACGCTGCAGTGTTTCAATCTGTTTCAGTAGATCTTCTCATCAGGGCTTTTGTTTATTTGAGGAAAAATAAATTTATCACAGAGAATAAGGAGACTGTGGGAGTCTTTTGTTGGTCAATCTATTTAAAAAATGTTGAATGAAAAACTAGCGTTCTTTGGATGTTTGAAATCATGAACGTTAAGGCAAACGGTTTCACTTCCATTTTTCTCTTCACACACACACACACACATATATATATATATATATATATATATATGTGTGTGTGTGTGTGTGTGTGTGTGTGTGTGTGTAGTTATTTATTATTGGAGTATTGAAATAAAGTGCTCGATTACGGGTGTAAGAGGTATATTTATTTGTTAAAGAGTACAGTACATTTAGGGTGCGATTATTACTATTGGCTTCAATGCAACGCATTAGCCACTAATCATCAAGACAACGCGCCTGTGGAATATTATACAGATTCGTTGTATATTCTTTCACGGGTGCTTTGTCTTGATAAGTGGCCAATACGCTGCTTTGAAACCAATTGTAACAATCGCACCTTACATGTATTGTACTCTAGAACAAATAAAATATATGTCTGTGTGTATGTGCACGCGCATGTGTGTGTGTGTGTGTGTGTGTGTGTGTGTAGAAAGATTTTTCCAGGACGGAAAAAAAATGACAAACAAGTGTATGCAGTAGCAATATATATATATATATATATATATATATATATATATATGTGTGTGTGTGTGTGTGTGTGTGTGTGTGTGTGTGTGCTTATTTACTGACATTCCACCATGATAGTTGAACACAGTTGAATGTGGGAAGCCACGTACAAACCGAAGCTCATACGGTGGTCAAACTTCCATCACTGTTCAGACAAAAATTTTCTCCGTCATAATGTCCTTATGAAGGTTTAATAAAAACCGAAACGTTTTAACGTCGACGTAACCATAAATTCTTCTCTTTTGGAATACTCTTTTTTCTATATATTGTGGTATCTATTTCCATATTTTACTCCATATATATATATATATAATATATATATATATATATATATATGTCATCCACAGACACGTGTTTCGGCGTTTCACGCCTCTTCAGAGATGAATAGATAAATAGATATCTGCTGATGCCAAGAAAAAATAATAAAAAGAAACTTCGATTACTTACCCTTTACCAACAGAATACTTGCCCAAGAGTATACAAAGTACAGTAAGAATTTAACGTAAAAAAAATAAAAAAGAAAAATTTATTTAAAATTTAAATTTTCGTCTTATAATACAATAAAAATACAGCAGGGTTTATTTATGTGTATATGTGTAATTTTTTTTTGTACACTGTGTATGTGTGTGTATGTGTGTGTGTGTGTGTGTGTGTGTGTGTGTGTGTGTGTGTGTGTATGTGTGTGTGCGTATTTGTGTGTGCGAGAGAAAACGTACATGATTAGGTAATATTTTTAAATATTTAAAAAGAGTCGTGTAATTTTGACAATATGTACATAGATTTTCATTTCTTGCTTTATCGTCGTTTTAATGTTTCGTGTGTATGCTTGTATACATGTATATTGCAAAGTACGACACAAGGTCAATTTTTAAGCGGGGTTTAACAAGTTTGAATTCATTCTTTATGGGTACTCAATTTTTTAAACTCATGTTTCTCTATTTAACGCATAGATGGGACCTTAACAAGTGCTACCACTCCGGGTCAGAGTGGACATGGGATCAATGTCAATAAAGGGGTACTCCACATTCCCCAGAGCTCCAGAATTGGAACCTCACCATCAGATACAGTTTAACGTCATACTCAGGACATTAAGACCCTCAGCCACCGCTTTCTAGCACATATAGGATTAAAAAAAAGTTGGGGTTTGCTATAAGGGCAGTAGGCTTGGTGCAATCATATAGGTGCCAAGGCTAGACGTGACCAACCGGCCGTCAAGTCTAAGTAAGAGCCAAAGTGGAGTCTTCCATGCCATGGACTGCTCAGTTACCAGGGTTTCATCCTTAAGCATCACGGGTTGCCACTTACGGTCAACAGGTGGTCCCATTGGTGTGGGGGTCTTATCCCTCTGCAGAGGTGCAGTCGGTGTATTCTATAGCCCCAGCCGACACGGCTGTCCGTGACTTAGCCATCAATTATGAGATACATTAAACCTTTAATATTCATCTTACTGTATTTGATTTTAATATTATTCTAAGAAATATTTTTTTAAATTCTCATTATTTGGTCATTCCTTGAAATCTTTTGCCTGCCCCATCCGGGGGGTCCAGTGTGCTTCGGCCACTGGACCGGCTTAAAGTACAATTATTAGCGTCGATCCCAGGGGGCTTTCCCCCCAGGCAACACCTGCCCCCTTGACTTAAAGGGGCAAAGCTGGTTTTATTGCCCAGCGCCAGAGGCGCCCTCCTTGAGGGGGAATGCCGAGGGGATCGACGCAATTTTTGTTCTTTCCCACCCATCAGATTCGGCTTGTGGGGGGGGGGGTGCACGTTAAAACGAGGTCTTGAGCCCAGTCCATACAAGTGGGGTATGCGACAAATACACAAAAAAATCATTGAAATCTTATAAATCTATGCAAGATATGCCAACAGCGCCAAAACAGTTGAGTAATAAAAGAGTTCCACATGGCGGGAGGGGGGTCATAGTTCTGATCCTGGACATGTATACCAAAAAGTGGGATCCTCTTAAGGAACAATTGTGATATTATAAAAAGTTCCTGGTACCTCTAAAGGGGGCGGCTTCATTCCTAAAATGAGGTAACCAAACAAGTATTCCGTACTATTAGTATTTTTGTAATAAACCATTGTAGTTCTTTTTGACAATAACAATTAATTATTATTCTGATAACTCTATTGCAATCTATTAGATTTCCATATGCCACAGTTGAATTCATTAAATCCTAAAATGACTTGATTAGTTAAGTTAAAAGTTAAAATTGATAGAAAAAAATAACATATCATGCATTGAAAATATTTAAGTAATTCATTATAAATTATTTTGATTTATTATCTAGATATATGAATACATTATTTATATTATATATACATCTAGACCGTTAATGTTATGCTGAAGTAATAAGTACCAGGTACTTTTTACAATATCACCATTTTTCCTTAAGGGACCACCCCCTATCGGCATATATGCCAGGCACCTAAACTCTGACCCCTCCTGTTCCACACCAAAATGACGGTACCAAAAATGTACCGGGCCCATTTTTCGTATGTATGTTTGTATATGTTTCATATATATGTTTGCACATATTTTTCCATATGTTTAGTATATGTGTTTCGTATTTATATCTTTATACATGTTAAAATATTTTTGTATATATGTTTGTATACGTTTGTATAAACAAAACGTCATCTATATACTGGAAATAACAAGAGTCTGTTGACAAAATGTATTTGAATGGACCGAATTCTAGGAATTCAAGGAAAGGGCATGTAAGAACACCGCCGAGAGGGGAGCCTATGGCCAAATATATAAATATAGGAAACAAATCTTTAGCAACCGTAGATATAAAATCCTTATACACCAATATTCCAGTCAATAAATGTATCACACGTTTAGAAAATCACCGCAAGGAGATCGATATTGCACTGTCTTTACCTGTTTGCACAATAATCCAGATCTGTAAACTGTGCACCAAAAATTTTTTCTTTCGGCACTTTTTACAGACAAAAAAAATACGCCTATCCATGGGGTCATCTCTCATCGGTGTCCTTGCAGGCCTTTTCCTAAAATTCCTAGTTCACGGGCCATTCAAATACATTTTGCCCACAGACTCTAGTTATATGTGTGTATGTATGTTCGTATATATGGTTGTATATATGCCGAACAGCTGGTGGTCTCAGGCGTCACATGAGAGTTCACAGTGGTGCGCATACCGTGCCTGTTGCCTCAGTCAACACTGATCGTTATGAGTGCACTTTTTTTCTAAGATATGCAAGTCACTGGCAGGGCTGAACATTCATTATTTGTGTAATTTTGATATTTCGAGACAGTTGTCCTCATCTTTATTGTGTATAAACACAACGTTCAGGCCACAGTAACCTCGGGATCAGTTCAGATTTTTTTAATTATCTAAAGATAAATCATCTTCAGACGATTTCCCATGAATTCAAACGTGGTTTCGGAGCTCAAAATGAGTAAAAGTGTACTGGCAGTTTGTGTCTTTGATTTCTAGGGGGTAATTTTTTTTTTTTTGGGGGGGTGTTATGTTTTTTTTTTTGTTTTTGGTATGTTTTTTTTTTTGGACAGTGGGGATATGTGATAGATTCAAGAAATGAAAATAATGGGACGAATTAATTTTTGTCTATTAATTAAAGTCAGTGACGATGCATGTTCAATGGTTTATGTAAATGTCATCGGTCGATGCAGACACATTTTCATATAAATCGTTTTTAACGGTGTCCATGTCTAAGTAATATCCACTTTCGGTTGGATCCACTTCTTTCTGATTTTGCATTTCGATTTTCTTCCTCAAATTTGGTGGAAGTGGGGGATCACTCTACAATGACAAAAACAAAAATCATTTTAGGGTTTTATGCATTTAAAAAAAATCCGGTTTAGCTCAAGCCCAGTTGGCTGGGGATTTAGAATACACTGACTGCCCCTCTGCAGGCGGGTAAGACTCACCCACACCAATGGGACCATAATAATGGTATATGCATAAACCAGAATCGGTTAAATCCTACTTAACGAAAATGGATTTCACCATCGTATGTCACCCCACCGAAAGAAAAAAAATACTAAAAATCAAGGAATTAACTGAATTTAATGAAATTTTCAGTGTTTATACATTAATAAATAAAACATATAATGCACTAGTTATTTTATTTAAAAAACTTTATATTTTTTCGGGTCAATTAACTTTGAATTATATATATCTGAGAATCTGGATTACGCTTCAAAGACACGTGGTTCAAAGTTAACTGACCTGAAAAAAATTTTAAGTTTTTAAACAAAATAACTGATGCATTATATTGTCTATTCATTAATATATCAACACTGAAAATCTCATTAAATTCGGTTGATTCCTTGAATTTTACTATGTTTTTCTTTTGGCCGGGTTACATAAGATGGTGGAATTTATGTCCGTTAAGTAGGATTTAACCCCAGAATCTGTTTCTGGGACTTTGAGATAAAGACGGATCGCCTTATCCCAGCCAGAAGACCAGACCTAGTATTGATTAATAAAATAAAAATAAATTGTCATCTGGTAGATTTTGCAGTTCCAGCAGATCACAGGGTAAAGATGAAAGAAAACCAAAAGATACAAAAATACCTGGACCTTGCTAGAGAATTGAAAAAGCTGTGGAATATGAGGGTGAAAGTGATGCTAATTGTCAATGGTATACTCGGAATGGTCCAAAAAAACTTAGAAAGAACTGGAAAGAAGAGGGTAGAATTGAGACCACCCAGACAATAGTATTGTTGAAATCGACTAGAATACCCAGAAGAGTCCCGGAGACTTGAGGAGACTCAAATCACTCAGACTCCAGTGGAAGACCATCAGCAAACGCTGGTGTGAAAAACTCACAAGGAGTGAAATAATAACTGGGTATGAAAGGTAATGCATTGGGAATTGTGCAAGTGATTAAAATTTGTTCATGCAGACAAGTGGAAATATGCACAAACCAGAATCTGTTCTACAAAATGAAACTTTGAGATACAAACGTATCACATAATCTCAGCCAGAAGACCAGACCTGTTATTAATTAACAAGAAGAAACTGGTGGATTTTGCTGTTAGAATGGAAATAAAAGATAGACAAATAATTTAATCTTGCCAGAGAGCTGCAAAAATATGAAACATGAAAGTGTTGGTGATACAGTAGTAATTAGTCCCCTTGGAACGGTCCCTAAATGCTGGTATTAGAGATTGGAGGAATTGGAGATCATAGGAAGAACATAGACTATCCAGACCACAATACTTTTATGGTCACTAGAATATTTAGAAGACAGGGGCTACCTGGTCATGGAAGAGATTGGAAAAAGTACAGTAATCGATACATACATAAAGGGCAGTTGTTTGTATATGTTTGTCCGGAGGAAACTTCGAAAATAAAACAATTAGCGACCAAGTAAATATATATACACTCATTAAATATCACCAGGGCTTGGTTTTTGAGTAAAAATAATAGAGATTTGATTTATATTCGTGAAGATAATTAAAAAATAAACTTCAAATGATAACAGCATGGAGTTTTTTGTTTTTTTATTTCATTTAATATTTTAGATAGTAGGTATTAACATTTCTTTTCAGAGTAGCTGAATCAATGCAAGGTCTATTTTTTTACATAGGGATTTAAATGGGGCATCCCACGAGGATTCAACTCCTCACGATTCAGTAATAATGGATTTGTTTCTTTTTAAGTTTTAAAAATCCCACTCTACCCAGGCGACGCCGGGTAGCCGCTGCTAGTCAACTATAAAGTTGTATAGTGCCCAAGAAATAATAAACATATTCTGAAACGACATAAGAGAATATGGAGAGAAGAGATAATGAAGTTTGCTAGAAGGACATAACAGGCTAGCACAATCAAACTGGTCATAGAAAAGATTGGGAAAAGTACAGTAATCAACTGGAAAATGGTATGGTGCCCAAGGAATAATAGACGTAGCCTGAAAAGACCTGAGAGATTGTGGATAGAGGAGCACAATGAAGGTCGGCATTGAAGACATTGGAAAAGGTCCAGATGAAAATGTTGGATCAACGTGTAATTCATATCGTTGTTATCCATTGGCACTATCTATGTATTAATATACTTGTGTTCCTAAATTGTACGAACGTTATCATCTTGCATCACCCTCGGGTTAAAAATGAAACCGTCCAAATTGTCCAAGACGAAATGCAAAAATGTAAATCCTGATTATCTGGTGTTACTTATCCGCCGAATTTCGTATGAGTGTGGTCAGCTCAGCTAAATAACGGACCTTTCAATTTTATTAAAAAGAAAGAAAGGGCATACAACACAGAAAAATATGATAAGAAAGAAAGAAAGAAAAAAGACATACAACACAGAAAAAATATATAAGAAAGAAAGAAAGAAAGAAAGGACATACAACACAGAAAAAAATGATAAGAAAGAAAAAAGAAAGAAAGAAAGGCATACAACACAGAAAAAATATGATAAAAAGAAAGAAAGAAAGACATACAACACAGAAAAAAATATGATAAGAAAGAAAGAAAAAAGAAAAATACATATAGAGAGATGGTGCGCGCGAAAGTGAACTTGCCAATCTGTTTCAATCGAACATAACGAAACGATGAAAAGAAGGAAAGAAAGAAAAAAGAGTGAGAGAATTAAATCAAGATTATTATACGTTTTACATACTGAACTATATAGCAATAGTTCTTAATTAAACATATCAAACGTTGTAATAATTAAATTATCATACTGTGTTATGTCCACAAGTCCTGCTAGTACACGAATAATATTTCCACCTCGGATGCCTATCCCGCATCCTACGCATATGTTGGCAGGACAAAGTGCCAAACACAGAAGTGCTGGAACGAGCAAACATGAACAGCATGCCGCCATCATCTGCGAGAGACGCCTGCGTTGGCTTGGCCACGTCAGGAGGATGAACATAGGCCGCATCCCCAAAGACCTACTGTATGGTGAATTAGTAGAGGGCACCCGACCGGTAGGGAGACCACGCCTACGCTTTAAAGATGTATGCAAGAGAAACATGAAGACATGCCACATTAACACCAGCACATGGGAGGCTTGTGCAGAAGACTGTACGATCTGGTGCCTCCTCATAAAAAAAGGAGCGAAAAGGAGTGAAAAAGAGAGGAAAGTAGCCACCACGGAAAAGACAGCCAAAAGGAAGGAGAGACAACACCAACTCAAACTGGTCATGGAAAAGATTGGAAAAAGTACAGTAATCAACTAGAAAATGGTATGGTGCCCAAGAAATAATAGACGTAGCCTGAAAAGACCTGAGAGAATGTGGTCGGCATCACGGTTTGTTTGTAGTCACTGCACCAGAGATTGCCATTCAAGAATTGGTCTGTTCAGCCACTCACGCAGTTGTAGTTTTTTTTAAATGGACACTACGCCATCATCTTTAGTAGAGGGAAGGATGCCAACAACAACAAATAAATTAATAAATACACTCACCCTTAAAGTGTCAGTTCTCACTGGCGGGGCGCGGTAATTTCCATTATCTTCTATTGATACATGATATGGTGAATGAATCCGGCGTTCTTTCTCGCCATATTTACGAGGCTGTAAAAAAATATTGCTTGTAAATACATTTTTTATACTCTATTTTTATACATATTCAACAGTAATACTTCTCCCATGATATATGTATATCATTAAACAAAGAAACCCAACCGGATATATCAACAAGACAAATTTTGTGAATAAAGTAAAATTTGTTGTTTACTCGCGTGATTTGAAAGGATTTCCGTCGACAAGCTGTAGCCGTGTCAGTACTACTGTACGGCTACACCACTTGTATTCAAACGAAACGCACGGAGAAAAATCTAGACGGTAACTACGCAAGGATACTACTTGCTGTCTTAAACAAATAAAGGAAGCAGCAACACCCTCCCACAAAAAGCAGCAGTTATACGGTCACTTAACACCCTTCTCACAAACCATCCAAGTAAGACGAACAAGTCGTGCCGGTGACGTAAAAACGAACTCATAAGCGACGTTCTCCTGTGGATTCCTGCACATGTATGCTCCAGCGTTGGCCGACGTGCAAAAAATTACACTCATCAGCTTTGTGCGGACACTATATGCTGTCAAGAGGACCTATCATTCTATAAATGGATATTTTTTTAAATTTCAACAACTCATTCATAATTCTCAACCATATTCTGAAATAGTATTAACCAAATCACACACACACACACACACACACATATATATATATATATATATATATATATATATATATATATATATATATATATAGGGAAGTAGTGTAACGTAGCCGTTCGTCACAATACCCAATAGATATATTTGTTACGTACTTTCTTACTGCTTCTTACTCTGGTCTTCTATTCTTCCGGCCGTCTTCTGATCGTCTAGTCTTATGTCTTCTATCTTCTAATGGTCGGGTATATCTTCTACAGGTCTCGTCTGGTCTTTCTTATCTGGGGATTCCGTGTCTGGTTCTGCTGGGGACCATTTCTTATCAGAAGCCTTGTGTCATTGTTAGCTTTTAGTAATAACAACAAGACTTCGATTTACTTTGGATGTTAGTTTATTCATGAACCCCCAGAACCAGACAATGCGCGCTGTGAGTCACATCTTGCTAGCTTCTAAATCTGCAACTGACTAACTGCAACTAACTGACTGAGTTCCTTACACCTTAAACCGGAAGGGCTTCTATCACTTCCGATTCTCACGGTCCCTTTCCGCAAGGCAAGGTCAGAGTGAGGTCAAGCATTGTCACTCACTCTCAAGGCCATCAGCTGCACTGATTGCCATAAGGATTTCTATACTACCTTAAAAAGTAATAGGGATCCAATTAATATGTAACATCCCTCATAATCATACATTTTAAATTCATAATTAATTATGAATTTACTTTTTACTTGCCTCTCCATTTTGAGGCTCTACCGTATTCTGGTACTCTCTAGATTACTTCGAATTCTATTCTCTCTTTCTGCGCGGTTGTCTGGTTCCCCCCCATGCATACATCAATTTTACATGATAACAAGTTTTCAACAAAAAACAACACTGCAGGGCCATTTACAATATCCTGACAAAAATCAAAACACAACTGGACCAACGTCTTGGTCCCAAAATCCTGGTCACGGCACCAAATCGATATATGTAACGTAGCCGTTCGTCACAATACCCAATAGATATATTTGTTACGTACTTTCTTACTGCTTCTTACTCTGGTCTTCTATTCTTCCGGCCGTCTTCTGATCGTCTAGTCTTCTGTCTTCTATCTTCTAATGGTCGGGTATATCTTCTACAGGTCTCGTCTGGTCTTTCTTATCTGGGGATTCCGTGTCTGGTTCTGCTGGGGACCATTTCTTATCAGAAGCCTTGTGTCATTGTTAGCTTTTAGTAATAACAACAAGACTTCGATTTACTTTGGATGTTAGTTTATTCATGAACCCCCAGAACCAGACAATGCGCGCTGTGAGTCACATCTTGCTAGCTTCTAAATCTGCAACTGACTAACTGCAACTAACTGACTGAGTTCCTTACACCTTAAACCGGAAGGGCTTCTATCACTTCCGATTCTCACGGTCCCTTTCCGCAAGGCAAGGTCAGAGTGAGGTCAAGCATTGTCACTCACTCTCAAGGCCATCAGCTGCACTGATTGCCATAAGGATTTCTATACTACCTTAAAAAGTAATAGGGATCCAATTAATATGTAACAGTAGCAGTCAGTCTATCGCAAACAAAAGAAGGAAGTACGCACCTCGAAATATCGGTAAATAAATGGGATTTTGAATACTATATTCAACATCTACTATCTGATCTTCATATTTTCCACGTACCCCACTTGTACGGGTCAGGCACAAGGCCCTATTAACGTGGGACCACCCACAAACCGAAGCTCATTTCTTTCGTGCTTCTAAACAACCCAAAAATAATTTTCCCATCAATCTACAATAATATATATATATATATATATATATATATATATAATTTGAGCAGGTTTTGTTAAAAAGAACGGAATATTTCTTTATGATTTTCAACTGTAGACGTTCAAGTCTTCTTGTTATTTTCTGTATATCGTCTATAGTTGAAAATTATAAAGGAATATTCCGTGGGGTCTTTAATAAAAGCTACTTGAATAATAATTTGTTACCAAAATGCACAATATATATAGATATATAAAGTGTCGTTTCTCACTGGTTCGACGTAGTAATTTTCATCATCTTCTATTGGTCCATGATATGGTGAAAAAGTCTTGTGTTCTTTCTCGCCATATTTGCGAGGCTGTAAAGAAAATATTACGTTTTAAAATAAGTACGTTTTTATACAGGATGAAGTAAAAAATACCTCCGATATTTTAAACTGTCACATGTAGTGCAACTTAACTTGGGCAAGTGGCAATGGTATTACTCGTAAGTACGTTTTTATACAGGATGAAGTAAAAATACCTCCGATATTTTAAACTGTCACATGTAGTGCAACTTAACTTAGGCAAGTGGCAATGGTAGCTCCATCTTATTAAAATGGAGATTATGTAATTGTCTGTCTGTTACTGAAACTACGTCACCACTTAAGTCACGATTTCCTTAGCTATTTAAGTTATATTCCCAACGCTTACAAAAGCGTCATTATCTAATCTTAATTAGCATCTTATTTATTAACGATGATCTCTATTAAAGTCTACCTGAGTTAGATTCGCCGCAAAACAGCCCATATTATTAAAGCATTTAAAATTCTGAAATAAGTGTTATATATCTCTAAGAAATAAAGATTTACTTAGAATATGGTGGGAATAGTTTGCATAATGATTTTAACAAAACTGGGTTTGATAAATAATTATTTTCTGTTACTGATTTTTAATACGATCATGTTATTCTCAAATGTATTAAAAGCAATCCTATATATAATCTTATACAGAAATCAATAACATTAAGATAAGTAATATTTTTATATTTGTTCTTATTTAGTTTCGTAAGTCTTTCTAATTTCATATAATATTTTATTATATCAAAACTGGGGGGGGGGGCATAATTTTGCTGGTCTACCTATTGTCTTACAATTTTGTTTTTCAGATACGATTAGGTAGTATCGCCCATGTTTTTAAAAGATAAAAAAAAGACCAAGGTAACTGATATTATAAAATGGATCTCCCTGTTTTTTAAATAAAAGTCTTGGGTTTTTATTAATTTCCGTTTTAAAATGATGCCCTCCAGATGTTGGCAGTCTATTCTGAAATTTTCAACCCATAGCAGTGTTGATTTTTCGGACCATATGACCTTTAGGTACCCCTTTTGCGATCTCGATTCATAAGGACATGTTTTTCGTTTACACCTTCAAAATCCGGTTGTTTATCAACAGACGATTTTTAGATTTTTTTTTAATTATAAAACTAAACCCTAACCCTAACCTTAACTCCTAACCCTAACCCCTAATAAACAACCAAATTTTAACGATGTAAATAAAAAAAACATGTGTTTATAAATCGAGATTGCAAAAGGGGTGCCTAAAGGTCATATGGTCCGATTTTTCTATCCGGAACAGCATCATTCCAACGTAACAAGAAATGAGACCTAAAAGCTCTCTTTGCAGATTCACTATTCTTTAAAAAAAACGTTTCAACAACAAACGCACTGTGTGCACCGATCTAAACTGAGATCGTAATTGATCGTAACTAAAAATAAATATATAAATGGAAAGCCATTAGCTAGATGGAGCTACCATTGCCATTTGCCTAAGTTCAATTTTACCATACAGGTGACAGTTTAAAATATAGTATATATTTATATATATATATATCTGCCTCACTCTTTATTTTAATGACTTTTGTAAAAAAAATATAATTTACCATATTCACCCAAGTACAATTCAGTAGAAGAGAGAGTTTCACAGTACACAAATATACTAAACAAAATAGGCATATGGCCGGATGAAAAAATTGTGATCCTAGGCAGAATGTATTAATTTCTGATCCTAGGGAAATATTACGGACGCAATGCCTATATATATATATATTATAAAATGGGTACAAGAGATAACCTACTCGAGTTTCACCATAAGGATCTTCAGGGTTAAATCCACTGAATTAATCGAGATACCGATTAATTGCAGTCGATTACACGTGTTTTTTCATTGCATTAAAGAGACTCTTAATGCAAGGAACACACACGTGTAATCGACTGCAATTAATCGGTATCTCGATTAATTCAGTGGATTTAACCCTGAAGATCTTTATGGTGAAACTCGAGTAGGTTATCTCTTGTACCCATGTTATGATAAATTTACTCTACTCCGTATTGAGCGTATTGTATTTGTTATATCGCTGACTTCCCCCCCCCCTGAATTCTGCACTTCCTAACCATCGTGTCCATATTCACCGGTAAGTCACCTTTCCCCTTATATAATAGTCAGGTGAGCCAGTATCAATTAAAAGATATACATGTCGATATTGGCTCAAGATTTGGGGGGGGGAAGAGCGTGTCAGATTTTAGAACAATTCGCAACTTTCCCCCCAATCTTAAAGATAGTGTAACCCCCCCCCCACCTCACGAAAAAAGTTACTTAATCTATAAATTTCAATGCAAATGCGATGTTTGCTATATTGGGCGCACTACCCAAAGATTGGAGGTCAGAATAAACCACCACATTCCATTATATATATATATATATATATATATATATATATGAAGATAGGAGGGTTGGAGTAAAATCCGACTCTATGAGGTGAGGTAAAAGGAGGAATGAACAAAAATGATGACTCAAATAAGTCCGTGTGGGGGAGAAATATTTCGTCACTTCTGATGCGAAGGACTTCCTCATCGATCGAGAACGTCCTTCGCATCAGAAGTGACGAAATATTTCGTCGGAGAGCCCCCCCCTCCCCCGATCAATCGGCTAGCCACGTCAAGCCCTAGCACCTATATGATTGCCTCAACCCAATTGCCCTTATGGCAAGCCCCAACCCCTTTTTATCATATGGGTGCTAGAAGGCGGTCACTGAGGGTCTACATGTCCTGGGAATGACATTAAACTCTATCTGATGGTGGGGTTCCAGTTTTGGAGGTTTGGGGAATATGGAGCACCCCTTCATCACCATTGCTCCCTGGTCCACTCTGACCCGGAGTGATAGTACCTGTTAGGGTCCTATCTATGGGTTAAATAGAAAAACATGAGTTGATAAACAAAATTGTACTATCCATTAAGAATTGATTTATTTCAAAACTTTATCGGCATTAAATGACCCACTGAGATTGATATGCCGTAAAACAAAACAAAACCAAACCAAATATATTGCTTTTATTGGTTTTGTGTTTATAGTTTACATGCATATATAGGGCATGTGTGTGGGGGACATATTTTAACAGAGTGCATATATACTATATTCTGATTCTAGGCAGATGGCCAGGGAGCAACACATAAGTTTCTAAGTAGACCATTGTTGAAGTATTTGAGGTATAAGGTGTGCTGAAGATTACTTATATCTATAAACTGTTCCAAAACAACAGTGGCTGAATCGGCCAATCAGAACGCCAAAACATGTATTTTACTATTTAAAGGCGTTGATAAATTGTCCAACAATTGCTCGCCAGATGTACAGACGAACGGACAAGGATTAAACAACTCTCTAAACACGGACAAGGATAAAAACTGATACTACTTCAAGAAAGAATCAAACTTTATGCCACAAGAAATCTTCAATATAAAACTGCTTCGCCTACAGCCCCCCAAAATGACGACACGAATCGTAACAATTCTGATTCTAGACAGTGTGCCAGGAGACTACAACGTAAGTTTCTAATTAGACCATACAGATATTCCTTCCCCAGGAAGAAGAATTCATGACCTAAATAAACGTTTCATTGTTTGACTATATCAGATTAGAAAGAATACTGGTCGAAAAGGAGTCAATTAAGTCATTATGATATATCATCTCTCAGACAGATGATGACCGTTTAATTCGTATTTATTACTGAACTAATATGTTAATTCGAACCTATTGAAGCTCGTAGGTTACTCGTGAGAAGAGAGGAGGGCGCACATACTTCGTAAATTGTATAATCGTTCACAATTAACATTAATCACTAAAAACAACATCCCACTAGAAACCAGAAAAACGATATCGACACGTCCTAATTTCTCGCCCTCAATTGTATTTTTAATCAGGGTCTTGGAAAATTTTACAAATCGTGGAAACAACGTCCTACAATAAAGCAACTGTACGGCCACTTGCCCCTATCACACAAACCATCTGAGAGATACCAACAAGACATGCTGGACGCTGCTGGAGAAGTAAGGACGAACTCATTAAGCGGCGTTCTCCTGTGGAAGCCAGCACATGGTAACGTCAGTGCGGGCCGTACAGCAAAGACTTACATTAACTGCGTGGATACTGGATACTGGACGGTTGGTGAGAGGTTGTCATGGATATCCGTGCTGCTAGTATGACATTATGATGGTGATGATAGCACGCATGCCCGTAATCATGGACGAGTCTGTTTGCATTTCAGATAGCACTAATACCTTTGGGAAAGATATGATGCCAACTACTCTCCCTCCATGGGTAAATAGTACGGCAGATATTGGGCTCTTTAACCTTGGCTAGGTAACCAGTCTGTGAGAATGAAAACCCTGAATTCAAACCTGTTAAACTCAGCTTAAGAAATTAACATTGCTCGGGCGGAGGAGTGGTAAATATATATATATATATATATATATATATATATATATATATATATATATACCGGGAAGGTTGATTATGAATTTGTGTGGGTTATAACACGCATGTCTGTTCCCTTACCAAGACCGGTTACGTTTTGGGTGGGTCCTATCTTTTTTTTTTCTTTTTTTTTTTTTTTTAGTCAGTGCTTATTTCTAATTATCTGGTGAGCGTGTATTTCTTGTTTAAAGTACGAAAAGGAATTAATGCGATATAGACAAAGAACAACATGTGTAAAACACGAATAAACAATTGGTTGGTTGGTTGGTTGGTTGGTTAGATTTTATGGCATGTCAACCCTTGTTGGGTTATTTTATACCAAAGACATTTTGTTTTAATTATTCTTGATGGATACTCAGTTTTTTTTACATTTTTTAAACTCATTTTTCTATTTAACCCATAGATAGGACCCTAACATTAACTACCACTTCGAGTGGACCTGGGAGTAATGGTGATGAAGGGGTACTCCAAATTCCCCAGAGCTCCAGATTTTCACCATCAGATAGTTTAACGTCAAGCCCAAGACCCCAGCTACCGCCTTCTAGCACATATATGAAATAAGGGTCGGGTCTTGCCATAAGGGTAAAATTACGAGCGAAATTTCTTGAACCATCTGATCATCTGTGTCTTTCACGCTACAAATGTTTTTGATTGCCTTATTACCCAGTTCGAACCCGTAAATGATAAGTTCCCGAATTTGACTACATTGCCCGTTAATCAGTGCGGATTGAAAATCACACACGTAGTGAAGCAATTCACAACGTGTCAGCGTACCAACAACCACGATACTACCAAGTACTGCGGGTACCTACCACGGCCTGAGCGGCTTCGATCACGTAATATACGCACAATAAACTAGCATAGTAAAATGCAAATCATCTTGAATAATTATGATATTTCGGACTGTTGTCCTCATCTTTATTGAACACAATGTTCAGGCCACAATAACCTCGGGCTTTGTTCAGATGTTGCTGTTTTGTTTTGTTTGTTTTTTTATTTTTTGTCTCTTTTTTTTTTTTTTTTTTAATCCACTTAAAATAAGTCATCTTCAGACGATTACCTATGAATTCAAACGTAGTTTCGGAGTTCAAATCGTTACTACTCACTCCGAAACCACGTTTGAATTCATGGGTAACTGTCTGAAGATGACTTATTCTAAGATAATAATTTTTAAAAAAACACCTAAACAAAGCCCGGGGTTAACGTGGCTTGAGTGTTGTGTTTATCTATTCATATATAAAGGGAAGTTGTGTATGTATGTATGTATGTCCGGAGGAAACAACAAAAATGAAACAATTAACGACAAAATAACTAAATAGATAAATAAATAAATATGAAAGTATGCAAACAGTTTGTTTGATATGGCTATGCCGACAATTTTTGGGAGAATATGTGCTTAATTGAAGTCATACCTAATTTGAAAATTAATTAGTTGATAATTAATGAATCAGGCGAATATATCTGTTCAAATGTAAAGCGTATTGACTTTTTCTCGATTTGTTTACGCTTTACATTTGAACAGATATATTCGCCTGATTCATTAATGATCAACTAATTAATTTTCAAATTAGGTATGACTTCAATTAAGCATATATATATATATATATATATATATATATATATACATTCACTATCACCAGATCTTCATTTTTGTCTTGAAAATTATTGTGAAAACATTAAAAATTAAATTAACAATAAAATTCTACTTAAAAATGTCCAGCATTTGTAAATCTCAAAAGTAAACATATTCAATACACCAGGTTTTTGCCCCCCTCCCCTTCTAACCAGGTGACTAGTTCACAATAAAATGAGGACAACAGACCGAAATATCAAAATTATTTATATCCATATAAATCATATTATAATTCAAGTCTCATCTTATAAATACTTATAATAATTCTCTGAATGTTTGAGATGATTAATATTATCTGTGTTATTCGGACTATTGTTCTCATCTTCATTGTTATCTGTAAAACGTTTCGGTCGATATGCCCTCCGGCCTTCTTCGGGTATTTCTTGTCGGACTCGGGAACCTTCTCGGACTCTGGAACCTTCTTGTCGTAATCGGGAACCTTCTTGTCGTAATCGGGAGCCATCACGGAACTTTGAACCCAACCATATATTCAGTCCACGGGGATATCCTGTTCTCATTCCGCTAACCATAGCTGGGGTAGAAGCGTTAAGCTATGTTAATTATTATTCTATGCTACTGCTGCCTTTGGCCAGGATTGAACCAGTAGTCCAATTGGACACATGGCCTAGTGGATAAAGGGGTTAGGTTAAAACAGTTCTAAGTGACAGTTATCTTTGGACTGAAGGTTCAATTCTGGCCAAGGGCAGCAGTAGCATAGAATAATAATTAACACAGCTTATCGCCTCTACCCCAGCTATGGTTAGCGGAATGAGAACAGGATACCCCCATGGATTGAATAAATGGTTAGGTTCGAAGTTCCTTGATGGCTCCCGATTACGACAAGAAGGTTCCTGGGTCCAAGAAGGTTCCTGAGTCCGACAAGAAATACCTGAAGAAGGCCGGAGGGTACATCGGCCGAAATGTTGTGCAGATAACAATGAAGATGATGACAATAGTCCGAATAACACAGATAACACAAATACATATAAGTATAGAATAATCTTGTTAAGAATGCTTTATTCCCAATTTGTCTGAAATGTCAGTAGATAAAGATAAAATACAGATTAAATTGAATAGACTTACTAATTCTACTTCTCTTCTTGGTGGAACTTTGTAGTCTTGGTCCGGTTGGTAGCCCTGGTTAAAGAGAGATTCTGCTGTTCCACTGTTGTAATTTTCTTTCTTTGGCTGGAAAAAGAAAAGACATAATTCAACTAATTGAAACTTTCAAAATAATGGAATTTATAATTACTAGCAGGGCCTGTGGATATATCACAGTGTGATAAATTAATTATTACAACGTTTGATATGTTTACTTAAGAACTATTGCATAATAGTTCAATTGGTAAAAAGTATAATAATATTTATTTAACTCTCTCTCTCTCTCTCTCTCTCTCTCTCTCTCTCTCTCTCTCTCTCTCTCTCTCTCTCTCTCTCTCTTCATCTTTTCATTATGTTCGATTGAAACCGATTAGCGTTACTCTTCCGCGCGCTCACCCTTCTCTCTATCTTTCCCCTACTCTCTTTCTTTTTTTTTTTTTTTTGCTTATCATATTTTTTCTGTGCAGCATGTCTCTTTTTTTCCCTTTCTTTCTTTATTAAAAAAACAAAAACAGCTTGAGAGTCGAAATGAATCTGTAAAATACGTCTCTGTTGTTGACTAAAAGTAGAGAGACAAGTTGAACTCAACACGGAGACTGCGGAGACGGTTCGAATCCAAGGATAAGAAGTAAAATCGAGTGAATGCCGACCCCCCGGGGGGGGGGTCGAGAGTAGCACGCACCGGCTATATTGGTATTCAGTGTTACTTCCCTTCTATTCCATTGAAACAGACGAGTCGTGTCTGATTTGCCATTAAAATGAATAAATAATGCCAAGCTTTATAGATAGATAAAATAATAATAATAATAATGTCGCACTAATGACACGGTCATCCCTCTCTCTCTCTCTCTCTCTCTCTCCTCTCTCTCTCTCTCTCTCTCTCTCTCTCTCTCTCTCTCTCTCTTCTTTCTCCCCATGCTATTCCATTGAAAAGACAATACGCATCTGATTAGCATTATTAATCTCTTCTCTCTCCTCCCCTCTCTCTCTCTCTCTCTCTCTCTCTTCTCTCTCTCTCTCTCTCTCTCTCTCCTTTCTTTCTCATTTTTTATTTCTTTTTCCCTCTGATGTTCTTTTTCTTCCCTTTCTTTCCTCACAATCAAAACGGAAGGGTCCACTATCTATATGATTTGGTTTGTTTGGCCTGTTTTGTTTTACGGCATATCAACCTCAGTGGGTCATTTAATACCGACAAAGTTTTGAAATAAATTCATTTATAATGGATAACAAATTTTGTTTATCAACTCATGTTTTTCTATTTCATCATGGTGCTCCACATTCCCCAAACCTCCAAAACTGGAACCTCAGCATCAGATAGTTTAATGTCATTCCCAGGACATGTAGACTCTCAGCCACCGCCTTCTAGCACCCATATGATAAAAAGGAGTTGGGGCTTGCCATAAAGGCAATAGGGTTGGGAAAATCATATAGGTGCTAGGGCTTGACGTGACCAGCCGATTGATCGGAGGGGGCCTCTCCGACCGACCGTCTAGCCCAAGATAGGGCCAAAGTTTATCTATCAGAGGTGAAAACAGGTGAAAACACGTATTCATGCCTTACATTCGGTTGAAGCAGATGATACAACCGATTACCGTTTCGATTCAATGTCATAATATACAACAAATAATGATTTGACAATAAAGTATGAAGTAATACCGGCCTATACAGGGGGGGGGGCAAAGTTTAAGTACCGAACATATATGCCGAAAAGGGGAGGGGTCCCTTAAGGAAAAATTGTAATATTGTAAAATATATCTCGTAGCTCTAAAGATGGGGAGGGGCGTTACTAAAATGAGTTAATCAAGCTACTACCTGATACTATTAGTATTTTTGTAATTTAACTATTGTAGTTGTTTTAGACAATAACAAAATAGATAAAATTATTCTAATTAATTATTATTCTGATAACTCCATTGCAATATATTAGATTTCGATATGCCACAGTTGAATGAGCTAAATATTTTCATTAAATTATAAAATGACTTGATTAGTTGAGTTGAAGTTAATAGAAACAATGACATCGGGACATGCATTAAAAAAAATTAAATAATTTATAAGTTATTTTAATTTATTATCTAGATATATAAATGAATTATTTATATCATAACTCCATTGACATCTATTAGATTTCTATATGCCACCGTTGAATGGGCTGTCTATTTTTATTAGATTCTAAAATGACTTGATTAGTACAGTTAAAACGTAAAGTCAATAGAAAAAAATTGCATGATGACATGCATTTAAAAAATTGAAATAATTTATCATAAATTATCTTAATTTATTATCATTCATTCATTCATTGGCAATTCAGTCTCGAAAGACTATGATAAAAGTTTTTGTGCGCCCCTGAAGTTGCAGCGAAGTCCTATGTTTGAGAAACATTCTCGACCACAGATTTTGCATTTGTAGGTTGTCCCCGTAGATGATGATGTTCCGATGCTTTGTTGCCGTTGCGTTCTTATGGACCTCTTAGCTTCATGATGTTGTATCAGGGTGACTTATGACATGTACAGTCCTCTATGGAGATTCTGCCGCCACCGAGGGAGTCCTTGAGCCAAATTTTCCCAGATGTAAGGGACAATGCCAAAGCACCTGAGATCATTTTTGCAGACATCC
>CM042153.1:37629136-37631636 GCA_023376005.1 Doryteuthis pealeii
ATCAATCATTGTTCTCAAGAGGTCCTCTTCACAGCATCCAATATCTGCACAGTGTTGGTCAATGTACATCTTTGCTCAACGGTCCACACTGGCGTGCCTGTCTGCTGGTTTCCATACAAAAACATCATGAGTTTGTCCTTGATTCTCCAGCAGTGTCCAGCATTTTACTCAGATTGTTTGTGTGATAAGTGGCAAGTGGCCATACAGCTGCTTTCTCATGGGGTGTTGCTTCCACAACTTTTTTGAAATTACATACTGCATTCTTGTGCAGTTCCCATGTAGCTTATTCTCTAGGTGCTATGTTAGTGTCTAAGTGGTGCAGTTGTACAGTAGCAATGATACAGCTATGGTTGTGAAGAATTGTTGCTTTAACTTGTCAATGAGATCAGATTTCTATATGACTGATAGTCCATGGAAGACCATGCCTTTCACTATGCATTGATTAACATGGCTTTCTTTAGATAAGATATTACTACCTAGCTACATTAATTGTAACACCAATTTCCAGGGTTTATCATCGAACGTGGAGATGCCTCCTTAATTTTAAAAACACATGAACTTGCTATTATCAGAGTTCACATAGAGGGTGATGTTCCATGCTGCATTCGGTGCAGAATATTGCCTGCTTCTTGCCTTTTAAAAAATAATTATTTATAACATCTAATGATGTTTACTTATGTAGTCTAGGCATATTATAAATATATATGGTGTTAACATATCTCCAAGAAAATATATTTAGTATTGTAAAATAATGGGTGCAAGAAAAATAAAACATTTATTGCAAAAACACAGACATAAAATGAGGGTTCAATTTATTTTATTGTAGGAATTTATGAAGAAATTGTTCTTTACCCAGGTAGGAAGTTCATAAATAGCACGGTTCGAATTTTCAGAAGGCATCATGTAGCGTTTTTTAGGGCAAGGGGCCAGAACGCATTAATGCGATATGCACCAATATGTTTCGCGCGTTGATCCCCCGTACCAAGATTTTTTTTTTTTTTTTTTTGTACATAAATCAATTTTACATTTTTCGAAAGACAATTTAATGATGGAACATATGTAAAAAAAGATAATTCACTAATAAATCGGTTTTGGAAATAGGGCATCTTAAACATTGAAACTTAAATCTCGTAAATAAGAAAAAATATGTATCTTTTTCTTTTTTTGTGTTGTTGTTTTTTAATTGTTAGATTATTTTCAAAAGAATTTTATATTAAAAGTTCCTATTGTCTACATTTTTATTTTATTTTTCAGGGATTTTTAAAAATTTATAAAATGTAAAATAAATACTTTTCTTTAATGTACAGCAAAATCGTACTTATTTAATCAAAGAAAATATTGTATAAAAAATATCTTGCTTGTGTTCTGGATCCATAAGTTAATAGGTTCGAATCCGTGACGCATGTATAATTATACTCTGTAAAATAAAACTCAAACAGTGTTTGAAGAAATTTATTATTTTATTTGGAAACAAATAATTCTCCCGTTTATATCCAGAAAGCAGATACTAATGTTCAGTTAAAATTTTATTATAAATAATTTCTAAAATTGTAATTCTGATTTTCCCAACTTTCTTTTTCAATAATATTAAGAGTTAAATCGTGAGGCATCAAGGAAATGCTAAATTAGTAATTTGTTTTGCTTCATAAAATATTTTTTTATACGTTTAGCCCTTCATACTAAGATAAGGTGCACACGTCAAGATGCGATAACTGTCAACAAAGAGTGGGAATGTACGGCAATTTACGGCAATTTACTTTGAAATGCAAAAATGTAGGTTTTATGTAAGAGAAATTTCTTTTTTTTAACACATAAACTTGGAATTGTTCTTTATATTAAACGTAAAAGAAAACATTAAAAAGTTAATTTTCCATTTTTTATTGACGTTTTAAAATATTTTAAACAATTAAACGGACATTTTGAAAGTCCGCGGTTTGCACATCTCTACCATTATGCATAACGCATCTAAAAAAACAAAAAAAAATTAGCGGTGCAAATGTATATACACCTTCCTTTAAAAATATATTTTTTATTCTGTATTGCCACAAATTTTTAAACAAATACAACCGAGTTTGGCTTTAACTTTTCGGAAAAACGCCTTAAATCAGCTATAGAATAATATAATAAAGAAGAAATATGGCCAGATAATTTTTAAAATGTAAATGAATTTAAGTAGAATTAAATGTAAATGGCAATTAAAGTAAAGGAAAATAATTTATTTACTAAAGGAATAGGTATGAAATTATTAGTGAGACCTATATGGTCTTTAGGTACCACCAAACCGTTTAGGCCATCTTGAATAAAACGGAAATAGATATTTCCGAACTTTGTTTATCAAAAATCTCGTAAAAAAAAAGATTGTACAGGGTTGTTACAAAGAAAAATAGTTCATTCAAAGATCAAATTATCCGATTGGGAAAAATTACATCGTTATCTTAAAAAATAAACAAACCTATCCGTATTATATGCGAAAGGGTAATTTTCAGACCGTAATATAGAC
>CM042153.1:37636636-37639136 GCA_023376005.1 Doryteuthis pealeii
ACAAGACATGCTGGACACCAGGTACTTGTTCCAATAACACAGTTTTTCTTTAAGGGACCTCCCCCCACCCCACCATTTTCAGCATACATTTCCGGAACCTAAACTTTAATCTACCCCCCCCCGGTCTATACAGGAGTATCTTACTTACTATTTTGGGTGTCTCAATTGTTGTACCCTTGGACGAACCCATACGTTTCTTCCTTCTGTAGATAAAATACACTAATCCAGCGATTAGCAAAAAAAGGATGACACTGGTAGCTGACAGGGTACTTGCAAGAACACATGCGTTTGAGTTGTTGTTTGTTGTTGTTGTTGTTGTTGTTGTTGTTGTTGTTGTTATTGTTGTTGTTGTTGTTGGTGGTGATGTTGTTGTTGGTGGTGATGGTCGCAGTGCATGCGTTGTTTCGAGTTTAGTTACGCTATACATTGTTTATCATCAATTATGCCAGTGCGTTGGTACACAATTTTTGAGAGTGGAAATTGACAGCTTTCAAGGCAGAAAATGACCAAAAGAAATGTTCACAGCCTTCTGAAAATATAAAAGTAAAGTAATTGTTATATCATCATCATCATCATCATCATCATTATCATGTCGCGCCTACAGCGCGGGTATCCATGACAATCTCTCGCCAACCGTCCCTATCATTCATTGACCCCGAAACGTCCTCTGCACAGCATGTAGTATCCGCGCAAAGCTGGTCTATGTAAGTCTTTGTTGGTCGACCTGCACTAGCATGTCCATGTGCTGGTTTCTATAGAAGGGCGTCACTTATGAGTTAATCCTTACTTCTCCATGACCGTTGAGCAAAGAGCTTTCTCCGCCCATATAAAGGTCTTCTTATTCGTCCTGCAGGGTGTCTAACCACCCATCTCGCCAGACAAAATCCGTGGAGTTACCGGTTTAGTTGCCGAAGATCCGACTATAAAACGGGTAATACTGGGTTACATAGTACCAGTAGGACATTGAGCAACCTGGGAAATAACCTTGGGAAAAGTATAAATCCCACTATTCTCCCTCCAATTATGGGTAAATCGTAGTGCAGACTGGGCTCTTTAATTTTAGTTGGGCAACTAGTTTATGAGAAAAAAAAAGTCTGAATTCAAACTTGTTAAACTACACTTAAGAAATTGACCATGTGTTACATCCTGCTCATATGGAGGGGTTGGTGTATATATATATATATATATATATATATATATATATATATATATAGAGAAGTAAACAAACAGACGATGTTTGTGATATGGCTATTTTCAGCCGACAATATTTGGGAGAATATGTGCTTAATTGAAGTCGGACCTAATTTTATGAAAGTTAATTAATTAATAATTAATTAATTAGGCGGGATTACCTATTAAATTTGAGGCTAAACAAATCGAGAAAAATCAATCTCTATAGGCCGAAATGTACATACAGAGATTGATTTTTCTCGATTTGTTTAGCTTTAAATTTAATAGGTAATCCCGCCTAATTAATTAATCATTAATTAATTAACTTTCATAAAATTAGGTCCGACTTCAATTAAGCACATATTCTCCCATATATATATATATATATATATATATATATATATATATATATATATATATATATATATATATGCAATTGGGAGTAATGGGTCTTTCACTGACACAATGTCCCATGAAATATTAGCAGGGGATTTGAATTCAGGTTTCTTCTTCTATTAAAGTTGCAAGCCGTGTGGAGCCTGTAAATAAAAGGAAAAATCCTATTTCCGTTGTTGAGAAGTGTAGCGATTACATTCCTTACTTGTCAGGGTTCTTCCTTTAGGCCACAAAGTAGAATGCCACAAAGTAGAATGCCCAAAGTTAAAGATTCCCTTTTTACTTTTTTCCGCGAGAGAACACACATCGGTTACATCTTCTGTCCACGTGACAGGGGGTTTTGAGCCCCCCATCCTCGTGTCACAAGTCACACTGGAACATGTTAAGCACTAAGTGTTATAGTTTACTCTATTACCAGCAACACTCACGACTTTCCTATGAAAGTATATTATTCTATTAGCACATTTCTTCGGTTATTTCCTAGTTGAGTAACATGATATTACAGAGTGACCCAGAGAAACTGAACCAAAATTATTTATTTATTTTCCCATTAAAGTCGTCGGGGCGGCCTAATGTCGGTATCAGCCATGCAGCAAGGGAGTCTATCCCCTTTTCAATAACTCTAGACCAAGGAGATTATTTTAGCGTCTGAGGTGGAGCGCCACACCTACCATCAGCTCCTTACTTTACCGCACAGATCCCTGTGCTATTTATACGCTGAGTTGGCGAGGATGGGTATCGAACTAGGAACCTTGTGGCTTCTAGCCGAATGCTCTACCGACTGAGCTAACCTGGCCCTTTAAGAAAACCCAATTTATTTATTTATTTTCCCATTAAACTAACCCTAAACCCCAACCCTAACCCTAACCATAACCCTAACCCTAAACCTAACCCTAACCCTTGTTGGACTTTTAATCTTTTTATCTCTGGATCC
>CM042153.1:37644136-37651636 GCA_023376005.1 Doryteuthis pealeii
GGCGGGATTCTAAGAATTTGAGGAATAAGCACGCCAAAACGCCGCTCAGAGGTGACCCCATAGGCAACCTTTTGTCGGTACCAGCTAGACAACGAGGGAGTCTATCCCCTTTTCGCTAGCGCTAGATCAGGGAGATTATTTTATTGAGGTTGAGCACCACATCTACCGTCAGCTCCCAACTTTATCGCACAGATCTGATTACCCAATCTGTGTTAGCGTCAGACCAGAAAGATTGTTTTTGCTGAGGTGAAGCAACACATGTACTGTCAGCTCCCCATTTTACCAATCTGTGGTACTCATGCGCTGAGTTGGCAGGAACCGGTATCGAACCAGGAACCTTGTGATTCCTTGGTGGGTGTTCTACCGATTGAACTAAACATGCTCCTTAAACTTTATCTAACAGTATTATTGCATTCGTGGTATTCTTTATTACTTGTACAACAATAAATAGGTGGAAATTCCCTATTCATTCCTAACAATCTAATGTTATCCATGTTTTCTATTCAAAATTCGCGTGGGTTATGAATTCTGGTTCATTTCATAGCATGAGAGAAAACAACCAGTAGATCAGGTTCAAACCATTCAACGAAACCGGACAGCGATCTGCCTATCCATTGGTTAATTCTTATGTGGAGTCTTAAACTTGAAAGGCTTCGAGTATATCTTAATAATGTAGATGCGGTCTCTATTTGTCTGTAACCGAAACTACGTCACTGCTTACGACACAATACCCAAAATCGTCAATAAATCTATCAATAATGGAAATTTGGTCTCTATTTGTCCGTAACCGAAACTACGCCACTGCTTACGACACAATACCCCAAATCGTCAATACATCTATTAATAATGGAGATTCGGTCTTTATCTGTCTGTAAACGAAACTACGTCACTGCTTACGATACAATTAACAAAATCGTCAATACATAGAATAAAGAACGATTAATATTAATAAAATGAATTAAAGTTGTTCCTTATAATTCAACATTTGAATAGTTCTCATTGTAATAATGAGAATTTGAATAAATAAACTATGAAATTAATTTTAAAAATTATATTATTGCTTTAAATGGAAAAAATATTTGCGAAATTTGCTATCAATTTTTTAAATTATTTTTTATTCTCGCCTCTTTTTTCAGTAACAAGAAGTTAAGTAAAAAGTTTACAAATAAATAAATACCTGCGATTTTGTGGGGAAAAAGTGTTAAATATTCAAAATGATTATTTAATTAATAATTTCTAGGTGTGTGCGACATTTTATTTGAAGGGGACAGAACTAAGTTTCCATATAGAATTGTTTTATTCTTTTTCTTACTCCTTTAATAAATTTAATGATTTTACTCACATATGATACAAACCTTCTGACATTAAAATTTTAACTCCCCCAACCCCGCCTCTGATAATATGATTCGGAATTTTTTTTTTTTTTTGCTAGTCTCAAGAATGCATTTAACTTTATTTTACTTTATTTCTACAACCAGAATAACAGGAATCCAAGTCGTTTAAAAATCTACAAATATATATGTATTATGTACATTGAGAGAGAAGGACAGACAGACAGACAGACAGACAGAGACAGACAGAGACAGAAAGTACGACTTTGACCTTCATGTTCCGAAGTTTTCTCAGTTCTCTGGCAAGGTCCAAGTATTTGTCTATCTTTTCGCTTTCTTTCATTTTCACTCTATGATCAGTCGGGACGGCAAAATCCACGAGATGACAGGTTCTCTTCTTGTCAGTCAATCCTGACCGGGATTAGGTGATCCAGATCCTCTAGTCCTTTTTCCAGGTTTATTGGGACCGTTCCAAGTGCACCCACTACAATTGGTATCACTTTCACTCTCATATTCCAGAGCTTTTTCAATTCTCTGGCAAGGTCCAGGTATTTATCCATCTTTTCTTTGTCCTTCATCTTCACCCTGTGATCTGCTATGTTGGCAAGACCTCTTCCCCCTTCCTTTCTTGACACATATAATCTATCTCTATCATCTCTAGGGTGGAGAGCCTTGTGCATGGTGGTGATCCGTTATTATTATTATTATTATTGTTGTTATTATTACGTACATAGAGAGAGAGGTGAAGAGAGAGAGAGAGAGTGAGAGAGAGAGACATACAATCATTATTATTATTATTATTATTATTATTATATATGTATGTCACTGTGTTGTCTTGTTCCCGGATTTAAAACCACATGATTTTAAGTGGTTGGTATATTTGTGTGTTCTATGAAAGTCTCTACATCGTGTTTCAAAATACGTTGACACCAGATAAGAGGTAAAGACTTAAATCGCAGCTGGTTATGACTGTAAAATGATTCTTCTCTAGTACTGATGGGGAAGTGGTTAAGTGTTGTTTCCGTCACAGAGTCAAGTTATGCAAAACTTTTGAATATCTACAGTATTGGACAAAAACAGATATTGAAAAAACTGAACTACCTATATATTGATACTCTTGTTCCTTAATCTTCCGACCGTTATCATCTTGCAACACACTCTGATTAAAAATGAGACCATCCAAAATCGTCCAAGATCAAATGCAAAAATATAAATCCTGATTATCCGGTGTTGCTTATTCGCCGAATTCTTATTTCTTATGAGTGTCATCACCTCAGATAAATAATAGACCATTCTGTTTTTATTATAAAGAAAAAAGGGAAGAAAAATGACATACTACACAGAAAAATATAATAAGAAAGAAAGAAAGAAAGTAGAACTGGGAAAATAAGTTTTAAAAAAATGAACCCCTCTCTCTCTCTCTCTCTCTCTCTCTCTCTCTCTCTCTCTCTCTCTCTCTCTCTCTCTCAACTATTTTGTCTAAACGATATAAACATTGGGAAAATGTTTATTTTTTAAATGAAAGACTTCAGTTGAGCCGGATGCTAATAATAAACCAAACATAAGGACGTTTTTTTTTTTGTTGTTGTTTTTTTTTGTTTTTTTTTTGTTTTGTAATTACAAATGGCGTGAAGAATTGGACGAATTATCGTTCAGTAATTCCCAAAGATTACTTCAAGTTAAAATTCTATTGGTAGATAGTTTTTTTTATTAACTAAGTTTTGTTTAGCCAAGCACACGCACTTCTAGTTGCTTATTTGTTTGTTTTGTTTTACGGCATATCAACCTCTGTGGGTCATTTAATGTCGACTAAGTTTTTAAATAAATTCATTCTTAATAGATACTCAAGTTTTGTTTATAAACACATTTTCTATCTAACCCATAGATGCGACCCTAACCAGTAATACCACTCCGGGTCAGAGTAGACCTAGGAGTAATGGTTCTTATATAGCTCCGGAACTTGAACATCAGACAGAGTTTAACTCATACCCAGGACATTAAGACCTTCAGCCACCGCCTTAGAGCACCTATATAATAAAAAGAGTTGGAGCTTGCCATAAGGGAAAAGGGGTTGGGGCAATCATATAGGTGCAAGGGATTGACGTGACCAGCCGATTGATTGGAGGAGACCTCTCCGACTGCCCGTCTACGCTAAATAAGGATCGGAGCTGAGTGTTGCAGGGACTGCTCAACTACGAGGGTTCCATCCTTAAGCATCATGGGTCGCCACTCACGGCCAAGTTCAAACCACCCTTAGATAAAATCAATTTTCAATGCAGTACTCACATTCTAAAATGCCTATAACACTTTTCCTATCAATTCTCCTCCTTCTAGCCTCCACATCCATTAATATACTTTGAAAAAAACTGGAACATATCACCCCTTATGATGGCACTTCGAAGTGCCGAAAGTACTCTGGATACGAACTTCGGTGGACAAATCCACGATTTCCATCCAAATATAAAAAAGTTGGCCAGAAAGCTTGAAAAGATTACAAATAAAATCATTAAACAAGAGACGTGCCTTTTGTTTAATTCAATACACACACACACACACACATACATATATATATATGTGTGTGTGTGTGTGTGTGTGTGTGTGTGTGTGTGTGTGTGCGTGCGTGCGTGTGTGTGTGTTGAGAAAGGTAGACAAAAGAAAGATGTTATACAAAATGGATGTTTATTGTAGTTAGTGATGTCGACGTTGTTACGTTTCGGTCTGTTAGACCTTTTTCAGGACGTTGGATTGAGTTTCAATAGTGAACATTTTCATACAGGTGAATTAGAAGGTCGTGAATAAGGGGAGGGGTGGTCAGTTGTTGGTGTGGGCAGAGGTTGGTAGTGGGAGGTTTTTGTTTTGTTTTGTTTTGTTTTTTTACTATTAGATAGGGTGTGTAGCAGTAAGGTTCTGATAATGATGCCACAGGTGTTAGGTGTTGAGAGTTAGTGGGTCTTATATACTGGGTTTGAAGGTGTAGCAAGTCATGTGAAGTCATGGCGAATGGTATAAGGATTGGTTATGTGTGTTGTGTGTGTGTGTGTGTGTGTGTGTGTGTGTGTGTGTTGTGTGTGTGCATATATGTTTATTAATTAATCTATTTCATTTTATTTTATTCATTTATTTATTTTTGCTAAGTGTCATCTTGCTATCTTTATTATCTATAGCTGTTTGTGAAGGCGATTCTTGGGTATAGGGAAATATATTGAGGAAGCTGGATTTACAATTAACATTTAGTGTGTTACTTATGTTTCAGTCTTCGAATATTTGTCTGAATCTTTTGTTGTGGATGTAATAGAGGAAAGTGGTAGTAAGATTTGTTATAAGTGTATGTGTGGGTGCATGTTTATTATTATTATTACTAGCAAATATATGCACCCTCCGGGTGCAAGTATTTAAGTTTTCATGTAATAAAATATTAGATTAATTTAGAAAGGCTAATGAAACTACATAAGCATGCAGATAAAAAGATTTGAAACTGAGGGTGTATAATCAAAAAATAGAACAACTGAAACATACTCTTCCCCCACTCCCGTCTTTCATTGCTAATTTAACTATTTAGTTAAAATATAAAGTAAAGAATAAAATTACAGTTATTTCTTCTTGCTAACGGTTTTCTTTTAAGATTTATTGAAGAGATTTTTGCTAATATTCATTAAGATAAAATCAAACAATTAGAAATCAGTAATACGAAGCACATATTTATTAAAATCAGATTTTTTATATCAATATGCAAATTAGCCTTCCCATTCACACTGTAAACTGCTATTTTGTTGTGTATATAAATACAATTGCATGTTATTCTTATGTAGATATTGTCAACAGTATTAATAATGTAAACCAATTTTATTAATAATTGAGGTTTAGATTAAAATAAAATCCTGTAGAATGTGACGTAAATAACTAATGGAATTGTGACTTGAATAGTAATATAGTTTCGGTTACAGACAGAAAAACACACAATCTCCATTATAATAAGATTATTATTATTATTATTATTATTATTATTATATGGCGGCCTTTACATACATAGAGATGTATACATTAAAACAGTTAAAATCCCCTTCGCATTCTGTGGGTAACTATATAGACTAGAGGTTAATGTGTCTGATATCGGATTTCAATCCCGGCTGTAGGTATTTTACAAATGTCTGGCCACACCGAAGAAACTTGATAAATCGAAACACGTGTCTGTGGAGGACTCATATATATATATATATATATATATATATATATATATACAGTGGCTATATATATATATATATATATCAAAATAGAACTAAACATATTTTAATATCACATTACTTTGTAGATAAGAAGGCAAATGTGACGGTAGTCAGGGTTTTTAATCTCATCTTAACAAAATGTATTTTCCCACACTTTCCAATAAGGAAGTAAAAAGAAATTAGTATGACAAAGTTAAAAAGTAGATATATATAGCGCCATATATATATATATATATATATATATATATATATATATATATGAGACGTGACCGAAAAAAAGATATCTTTTTCAGAAGGAAAAAAAAAATTGTGAAATGGTATTTATTATAATATCTCACAATGCACACGCTTTTTAAAACCATTTTCAAATTTTGCTCGTACCACAATCTATTCATTCATATATATATATATATATATATATATATATATATATATATATATATATATGTATATATATTGATTATGGAAAAGATGACTTACCGGTGAATATGGTCACGGTGGTTGATGTGAAGTTCATAAAGGTAAGGCAGTGATATAACAAATAAAAAGTGCTCAATACGTTAGTAGAGCAAATTTATTTTAATATAGGTCCAAGTGATAACCTACTCGAGTTTCACCATGTTGAGGATCTTCAGGGTTAACTCCAATGTGTAAATCAAGATATTGGTTGATTGTAGACAATTATATGTGTGTGTCTTTTTAAAAGACACATCCTATTATAATGGAGATTGTGTGTTTTTCTCTCTGTAACCGAAACTAAATCACTACTCAAGTCACAATTCCCTTAGTTATTGACGTCACATTCACCATGAATTTATTCTAATTTTAACCTCAATTATTAATAAAATTGTTTTACATTATAAATACCGTTAACCATATCTACATATTAATTTCATGCTATTATATTTATATATACAACAAAATAGCGGTTTACAGTGTGAACGGGAAGGCTAATTTGCATATTGATATTTAAAATGTGATTTTAATAAATATCTGCTTAGTATTATTGATTTCTAATTGTTTGGTTTTATTTTAATGAATATAAACAAAAATCTCTTCAATTAATCTTAAAAGAAATCCATTAACAAGAAAAAATAACTGTCATTTTATTCTTTACTTCCTATTTTAACTAAATACTTAAATTAGAAAAAATAACAATGAAAGATGGGAGTGATGGAAGAGTAAGTTTCAGTTGTTCTATTTTTCGATTATACTCCCTCTGTTTCAAATCTTTTTATCTGCATTCTTATTTAGTTTCATTAGCCTTTTTAATTTAATACGATATTCTATTACATTAAAACTTAAATACTTGCACCCGGAGGGTGCATATATTTGCTAGTACATATAATTGTTATCACTTGGACATATATATATATATATATATATATATATATATATATATATATATATACTTAAAAAGTAGATATTTACCTAACTTCTTGAATGTGAAACAAGGTCACAAGTATGGGCCGTCCAGTGAGGATCAAAGCAGCGCCTTCTGTATCTTAGAAGGCGCTGATCAAAGTCCCTTTTCAGTAGTAACGGATGAAACTAGCTTGTTAACCATTACACTACGATGGGAAGCCCTCACTAAACAAATAATTTAGATCACAAGCTTGATATGTTCAAGTTAAAATATACAAATGATTTTCTTGAATTATTACAATCATTAGCAAAAATATGCGCCCACTAGATGCAAGTATTTAAGTTTTAATATAATAAAATATATTAAATTAGAAAGACCAACGAAATAAAATAAGAACGCATATAAAAAAAATTAAATTTATCTTTATTGGTTTCTATATAAATCATTAACTATTGATCATTACTTTAGATTTATTTGAAACGGGGGGGGGCTATATTTGAAGAATAGAACAGCTTGAACGCAAGCTCTTTCCGTCAGTTCCGGATTTTATTGCAATTTTTCCTTAATTCAACTATTTAAC
>CM042153.1:37656636-37669136 GCA_023376005.1 Doryteuthis pealeii
AATCAACAATTGCTTATCCGTATTTGCTGATAAATTTCATGAAGCAAATAATTAACAATTTGTGTATAATTTCTGAATTCATTCAAAATTAAGTGTTAAAAAATGTTTAATATCCATGAAGCATGAATAAAAGTAAACGTCTTCGGCATGCAATAACTCATCAAGGGTTGACATGCCATAAAATCCAACCAACCAACCATCCTTTTATCATGGTGTCGTAACATGAAATGAGCATGAGAATCTCTCTGTGTTGCAATTATAGATTCAGCTGTCTTTAAAAAAAAAAACATTTCAACAGCAAAGTTACGCTGTGCACCGGTCCAAGCCACGACCATAACTGATCGTATCTTGAAGAAAAACAGTAAGACGTTAGAGGGGATTACCATTACCGCTTGCATCACACAGGTGATATTTTAGAATGTGGGAGGTATTTCTACCACAGCCACACACACACACAATATATATATATATATATATATATATATATATATATATATATATATATACCAATCTCACAGACAAGTTAAAGAGACAGTTCTTCCAGGCCGTTGTCGAATCAGTGCTGCTGTATGGCTGCACCAGCTGGACCCTAACGAAGCGACTAGAGAATAAACTAGATGTGAGCTGCACAAGAATGCTACAGGTGATCCTGAACAAGACGTGGAAACAACATCCCACGAGAAAGCAGCTGTACGACCAACTGCCACATATCACCCAAACAATCCGAGTAAGACGGACAAGACACGCGGGACACTGCTGGAGAAGCAAGGACGAACTCATAAGCGACGTCGTCCTGTGGAAGCCAGCACATGGGCACGCCAGTGTGGGCCAACCAGCAAAGACGTACATTGATCAGCTCTTTGCGGATGATACAGGATGCTGCACAGAGGACCTCCCGAGAATGATGAACGATAGGGACGGATGGAGAGAGATTGTCATGGATACCTGTGCCAACAGCGCGACATGATGATGATGATAATATATATATATATATATTATTATTATTATTATTACTTGGTGTCCATCGTATTCGATGATGACACCACACGAATCATTTTCCTCCAATTTATTTGGTCTCTGGTTGCGTCTTGCCAATTACATATGGGAATGTTCAAGTCCGGGTTTCCCTTGATGTTGTCTTTTTTACCTGAGCTTTGGTCTACCCATTCCACGTGAGCTCTCTCTCTCTCTCTCTCTCTCTCTCTCTCTCTCTCTCTCTCTCTCTCTCTCTCTCTCATACAGAATCTACTTTAGCAGTCTGTCATCCCCAAGTATGTTTGAGTGGCCAGCCCACCTCAAGTTGCGCTGGACAAGTATGTCGTGCATGCCAGGGAATCCAGTTCTATTCTCTCTCTCTCTCTCTCTCTCTCTCTCTCTCTCTCTCTCTCTCTCTCTTCTCTCTCTCCCTCTCTCTCTCACATATATATATATAATATATATAAGGTTTGTTTAGAATGGCTTTTGCCGATAATTTTTTTGGAGAATAAGTGTTTAATTGGAGTCGTACCTAATTTTGAAAATTAATTAATTAATAATGAATTAGGCGGGAATACCTATTAAATGTATGGCTAAACAAATCGAGAAAATCAATGTACATTTCGGCTATTAATCAGCAGAGCTATAGATAGACCGCGTGCGTTGACTCCCATGAACTTCTTAGCATTCCTCCCTATAACCGGGATACCTATTAAATGTATGGCTAAACAATCGAGAAAATCAATCTCTGTATGTACATTTCGGCCTATTAGGCCTCATCAGCAGAGCTATAGATCGGAAGACCGCCCTGTGCGTGGTTTGAAACCGGACTGCCAAGCTGACAGGCCGATCCCATAACCCCAACACCAAACGAACTTCTAGATTTTATGATTTGTTTAGAGTAGGTTAACATTCCTCTTCTAGTGACTTTTATTACACGATGATGTGGTAAGTTGTAAACAAGTTTGTTTAGAATGGCTTTTTGCCGATAATTTTTTGGAGAATAAGTGTTTAATTGGAGTCGTACCTAATTTGAAAATTAATTAATTAATAATGAATTAGGCGGGAATACCTATTAAATGTATGGCTAAACAAATCGAGAAAAATCAATCTCTGTATGTACATTTCGGCCTATTAGGCCTCATCAGCAGAGCTATAGATCGGAAGACCGCCCTGTGCGTGGTTTGAAACCGGACTGCCAAGCTGACAGGCCGATCCCATAACCCCAACACCAAACGAACTTCTTAGATTTTATGATTTGTTTAGAGTAGGTTAACATTCCTCTTCTAGTGACTTTTATTACACGATGATGTGGTAAGTTGTAAACAAGGTTTGTTTAGAATGGCTTTTTGCCGATAATCTCGATTTGTTCTCCAAAAAATTATCGGCAAAAAGCCATTCTAAACAAACCTTGTTTACAACTTTACCACATCATCGTGTAATAAAAGTCACTAGAAGAGGAATGTTAACCTACTAAACAAATCATAAAAATCTAAGAAGTTCGTTTGGTGTTGGGGTTATGGGATCGGCCTGTCAGCTTGGCAGTCCGGTTTCAAACCACGCACAGGGCGGTCTTTCCGATCTATAGCTCTGCTGATGAGGCCTAATAGGCCGAAATGTACATACAGAGATTGATTTTTCTCGATTTGTTTAGCCATACATTAATAGGTATTCCCGCCTAATTCATATATTAATTAATTAATTTTCAAAATTAGGTACGACTCCAATTAAACACATATATATATATATATATAATATATATTATATATACTCAAAGTATACACACACATATACACATACAATAAAACAGACACATTCAAAGTATACAGAGAGATAAAGAGAGAGAGAGAAAAGAGTGACAGAGACAGTGTGTGTGTGTGTGTGTGTGTGTGTGTGTGTGTGTGTGAAACTCGTCATTTTCTAGCTGACTATTATTACCATGGAATCATTTTACTGTCATTACAACCAGCTTGATATAAGTATTAACCTCTGACCTGTTTTCTATCCGGAACAGCACCATTCCTACATAACATGAAATGAGCACAAAAGCTCTCTGTATAGCAATTACAGATTCAACAGTTTTAAACAGCAAATGCACAATGTGCACCGGACCATAATTGATCGCATCTGAAAAAAAAAAAGTTTTTTAAAATATTTATATTCAATAGGCCTTTTATACCACCACCACCCCCCACCACCCCAAAAAAAAACCTCTGAAGAAACAACTACACAAAAAACTCGATTCCCTAACTTTAAGCATAAAATAACTCGAGACGAGTTGATATGCCGTTAAAAATCAATCAATTAATCAGATACAAGTAAACATTTGAGATAGGTGTTCTCGTAAGATCCATCTCAACATACGTGGTTTCAAGCCATGGTCGTAATTAATCGTATCTGAAGAAAAAAAAGAACATTAGCTAGGTGGAGCTACTATCATTGCCCTTGCCTAAAATCACTTGCATCACACAGTTCAAAATGTGGGAAGTATTTCTGCCGCACACAGAATGAATTATTTGGCTTTCTATGTTGAATAATCTATAGTGATACCAATTGTAGTTGGTACACTTGGAATGGTCCCAAAAACTTGGGGAAAAAACTGGGGGACTGAAAATCAGAGGAAGAATTGAGACCCATCAGTCAGCTGCATTGATGCAATCGGCTAGAATACTCAGAAGAGTCCTGAGACATGAGGAGACTTGTTTGTCACTCAGACTCCAGTGAAAGACTAATCAGCTAACGCTGGTGGTGAAAAATTCTATAATAATATAATATAACATGAGCAAAAGAGAGACTGATTCCAGCAGTCAGTAACAGTAATAATAACAGGACAACAAAAATAGGAAGAAAATTAATTATGCGGATACTTTCAGCGACAAATTGATATTAGTTGGATATTGTTACGAAGAGGGGATCTTAAAAGAGAAACAGAGTTTTTAATTATAGCAGCAGAAAATAATGCCATAGTGACTAATTGTTTGAAATTCTTTGGAACTTGAGATACAAATGGATCACCCAGTCCCGGCTAAAAGACCAGACTTAGTTTTAATTAACAAGAAAGAAAAAAAAAACTTGTCATCTTGGATTTTTTTATGTCAACAGTTAATATATGAAAGTGAAAGAAGGCGAAAAGGTGAAATAAATACTTGGATTTCTCTGAATTTTTTAAATGAGGCTTGATGATTAGTATTATTTGGATTTATTCGGACTATTGTCCCCATCTTCATTGTTATCTGTACAACGTTTCTAATTCTTTAACCACTAGGCCATGTGTCCAATTGGACTCATGGACTAGTCGATAAGGAGTTAGGTTAAGACATTCTAAGCGACAGTTATCTCTAGAACTGCAGGTTCAATCTTGGTCAGGGGCAGCGGAACCTATAATAATAATTAACACAGCTTAACGTCTCTACTCCAGCTATGGTTAGCGGAATGAGAACAAGTAACCCCTGTGGACTGAATAAAAGGGTTAGGTTCAAAGTTCCGTGATAGCTCCCGATTACGAAGAGGTTCCCGATTACGACAAGAAAGGTTCCCGATTCGACAAGAAGGTTCCGAGTCCGATATGGTTCCCGAATCCGAGAAGATTCCCGAGTCCGACAAAAGAAATACATGAAGAAGGCCGGAGGGCATATCGGCGAAACGTTGTACAGATAACAATGAAGGTGAGGACAATAGTCCGAATAATACAAATAATACTAAATACCTGGATCTTGCAACGAATCAAATGTGTACATATTGTTCCATGAACAAGCAGTATGTGAAAGGAGTAACACAAACGGTAAAAGTCCGCTATATAGGGTTAGGGATTAGGGTTATGACTAGGTTTTAGGGTTATTGAAAGAGATAGGGTTGGATTAGGATTAGGTTAGGGTTAGGGTTAGGGTAAGGCTAGGGTTGGTTAGGGTTCAACGAACAAATAAAAAGGCACGTCTTAAACCTTCAAATAACGTGGGCGAACAAAACGAAGTGGATTCTCGGATAGTCACATGACCCCTTGTGGAGCATCTGGTATAAGATGTACATAAAATTGCCACTTATATTAATGGACTTGCCTAAAATCAGCAGCAGCATTTACCAATGAAAAACAACATAGAATGTATTTAAGGTCGTTGGTAATTGACCTGAAATCAGTTGCTAACTGGATTCAATACCAGAAGAAACACAACAGGCGAGGATATCTACTACTTAGACTACACTTTTTCTACCGAGGATTTCAGGAATACTTCAAACTTACGTCACAAGGAATATCCACTGAAACTACATTCAATACCGACTAAACGCCTAAATTGGTGACTAGGGTTTTTATCACCCCAAGGGAGATATTCATTTTGTTGTCTCCTACAAATCATTAATACTGAATGAGAGAGAGTTCTTGAAATGTTAAAAAAGTTTCTGGCATGTATGTGTGTTTGTGTGTAAAAGGGTACAAATGCAGAATAGTGGGAAGAGATAATATCAGCATAGCATTTTACGTATAAATAGTGATAGAAACACAGGGAATGTAATCACCCAAAATGCAAAGAATAGATTATTCTTGATTTTTCAATAAGTACCAACTGTCTTGGCACTGTTTAATTGTGCTTAGCTAGTTCAACAAATAGCATTACATTACGGAAACTCGAAGTAACCTTACACTAACCCTAAAACTAACCCTAACCCTTACTCTAACACCCCAAACCCTAGCGTCTCAAAGTTTCAGGTATTTCCGTGAAATGTAATGAAATGTAATGCTTTTTATACGCAAGTAATTATATTATCTGCTTGTGTTTTATGCTGTATTTAGTACCCGTAAAAACATAGGGAGCGTTATCTAACTGTGATTCGGCCATTTTTCGGTTTACGTCTAATACATCCGCAATGAAGAAAAACTTTGCAATGAAGAAAATTGTTCTTTAATTACTTTAATTATCAAGTACCCAGTATTGTTAAAACCCATTATGCAAATTAACCACACAATACATTATGTAAACCTTTAATTATTTCTTAGTAATTTATTAAACACATATTGCAGGATTTTAAACGCACTATATAATAATATGGCTGTTTTGAGGCAAATCTAACTCAGATTTTCATAGAGTATCGTTGATAAATAAGATTTATATCAAGGTAATTAATGAGTTTGACTATAAGTTGAATACTCATTAATAAACTACGCAATTCCTGGGGGTATGGTGACGTAAGTAGACACATGTAGTTTCGGTTACAGACAGAACCGAGTTTTCCATTATAAATAATTTATATTCATAAAATGATATGAAACTCCAATGAGTGTGGAATGTGGTGTAATGGTTACAATTTAGACTTGCAGATCACTTACTACAAAGTAGTGAGTATCATCCTCACTAAGTGACCTACTTTCAGCGTTGAGAAAATGTAAATTATAATTATTTTTTTAATGGTGCCTCGCCATGGTCTAATGATCAGTAAACAATTGCGGATACTCTATTACTGCTGAGTAGCGAATACGATCCTCACTAGGTGCCCAATATTTTTGACATTGTAAAAATCTAAACTACTCTTGATTTTTACAGGGCATCAGGTCGTGGTATAATTGTTAGTGAGTTAGATAGCGAACCATTGTTTATGAGTTCGGGTGCCCCATATTTCTGACCTTGTGCCAAACTAAGTAAATGCTTAGTAAATAGATACTAATATAAACTTGTTTTTGTTCCTATATATTTTTCTTACTGTAAAACATGAAATATATTATACTTGAAAGTATCAGTTAATCTAATATCTAGTTTATTAATTGCTTGCTTTTGGTTCCCCAATGTCATGTGGTTAACGTACTGGACTGCAACATCGTAGTAAGCGAGTTCGAACTCCAGTCGCGCTTTTACATTCACTTTCGATTAATACTCCTGGGAAAGGTATGAATCTACCAGTTATGGGTTAAATAGTATCACTCGGTTTAGCTCAGTCGTAGAGCGTTTGCCTAGGAACCAGAAGTTCCTAGTTCAATACCGGTCCTCACCAACTCAGCTCATGAGTAGCACAGGGATCTGTGCAGTAAAGTGGAGAGTGATGGTAGGTGTGGCGCTCCACCTCAGAAGCAAAACAATCTCCTTGGTCTACGCTAGGGGAAAGGGGATATACTTCCTCGCTGTCTGGATGACACCGACTATATGCCATCCCGACCACTTTACTGTTCTTCGATATGACTTTGGTATTAAATAACCCACGAAGATTGATATGCCATTAAACAAGAACCAAACCATCATTGCTTGTAACACCTATTTTTTATTTTTTTTTTCAACTTGTGATCAGTTGGAATAAATCTTACAAGGACACTTGTTTATCTTAAAATTTGTACTTGTATCTGGTTGATTGATTGATTTAATGACATGTTAACATGTCAGGGTTATTTTTATGCCTAGAAGTTAGGGAATCTAGTACATTGCACGTTGATATTTTACATTTTTTGTGTGGTTATTTCTTAACAGTTTTATGTTGTATTTTATTTATTTATTTTTATCTTATTTATTATTTATTGCGGGGGGGGGGGTGCACATGGTCCTATCAAATACGTATATTTTCAGATATTTCTTTTTTTTACTTACGATCAGTTATGACCATGGCTTGGACTGGTTGAACATCGTGTGTTTGCTGTTGAAATGTTTGTTGTTTTTTGTTTTGTTTTGGAGTTTGTTTTGTTTTTTTGTTTTTTTGTTGTTTTTTTGGGGGGGGTCGTTTGTTGTTTGTTTTTTTGTTTTTGTTTTTTCTTCCCAATCTGTAATTGCTACACATACATTTTCCGTGCTCATTTCATGTTACATCGGAATGATGCTGTTCCGGATAGAAGATCAATACTGCTATGGGTTGAACATTTCAGAACTATGGTTCATCGATTAAAAGAAAGCCACCTGGAAGAATTAAAGGATGCAATACGCCAAAAAATGGCAGAAATATCGCTCGCCAGGCATGCGTCTTGTGGTCTTTTTGTCAACCTTAAAGAATATATGGTTGGTCAAAAGTCATAACTGGAAAGAAAACAACTGGTAAAACATTAGCAAGATGGAGCTACATTGCTACCTTGCCTAAGTTCAATTGCACCAAATAGGTGACAATTAAAATGTGGGTAGTATTTCTGCCACACCTTGTAAAACCTTGCAAATGAATTCTAAAATTCATTAAAGACACTCATTATATTATGCCAATGAAAGTAAAATGGTAAGATATTAGAAAAATCGAGCTACCATTACACTTGCCTAAGTCACTTACACCAGACAGGTGACAGTTTAAAATGTGGGACGTATATCTGTCGCAGAATGTATAAAGAAGAATTTTCTGGGTTTTGTATTTGCTGTTATAAGTTTATCTTTTTTACTATGCACTAAGAATTTGTAAGACATTAACTAGATGGTTACCATTACCACTTGCCTAAGTTCACTTACACCACAGAGGTGACAGTTTAAAATGTGGGTAGTACTTCTGCCCACACCCTCTGTAACCTTGCAAATAATTCTAAAATATCATTAAAGACACTCATTATATCAATGCCAATAACAGTAAAATGCCAAGATAATAGAAAAATGGAGCTACCATTGCTATTTGCTTAAGTTCACTCGCAGCCAAAGGTGACAGTTTAAAATGGGGGGGGGTATTTATGTTGTATTCTGTATAACAATATATCTATCTCTTTGGTCAACAACAACAAAAAAAGAAGAAATCAAAAATTTCAAAAAAGAAACGAATGTTTCTGTTTATGAAGCTATTTTTCTGACCTCCCAACAGGCTGTGATTGACACAAGGTCATTTTAATGTAGGGAGCCACGCACAAACAGAAGCTCATGTGATAGCTCGTGCAAAGAATGTGTGATTCCCATCGGTATTCCCCTTTTAGGTTTGGTTTGTTTTGTTTTACGGCATATCAACCTCAGTGGGTTATTTAATGCCGATAAAGTTTTGAAATAAATCAATTCTTAATGGATAATACAATTTTGTTTATCAACTCATGTTTTTTCTATTTAACCCATAGATGGGACCCTAACAGGTACTACCACTCCGGTCAGAGTGGACCAGGGAGCAATGGTGATGAAGGGGTGCTCCATTCCCCAAACTCCAAAACTGGAACTTCACCATCAGATAGAGTTTAACGTGATTCCCAGGACATGTAGACCCTCAGCCACGCCTCTAGCACCCATATGATAAAAAGGGTTGGGGGTTGCTATAAGGGCAATATGGTTGGGGCAATCATATAGGGCTTGACGTGACCAGTCGATTGATCGGAGGGGCCTCTCCGACTGCCCGTCTAGCCAAGATAGTGACAAAGTGGAGTATTGCAAGTCATGAACTGCTCATCCACCTGGGTTCTATCCTTAAGCATCACGGGTCGCCACCACGGCCAACAGGTGGCCCCATTGGGGGAGTCTTACCCCTCTGCAGAGGTGCAGTCGGTGCATTCTAACGCCCCACGACAGGGCGCTCCCCTTTTAGGGCGTATCAAGCACCGGACAATAAACTCAGTCCTGTCCCTTTAAATCGAAGGGGTGGTGTTGCCTGGGATGACGGGTCCCTGGGAACACGCAGGAATGTCTAGAAGAGCGTAGTGTTTCTGTTTATGAAACTATGTTATTAAACAACTCGAGTTTCTTTTTTTCTTTTTTTTTTGCATTCCTAGACAACCAAGACTATCAGCTATTTTTATCACCACTCACGATAACTAGCAAACTCTTGAAAACTGTTGTCTCACACCTGATATAGCAATTACCGACAACCACTTCCTCTATTGGGTATGTGCGGCACGTGACGAGTTTAACGATGTGGGGTCATGTTGTGTATGTATAAGGAGGGCTAAAAATAGCCGAAGTCTCGTGACCAATGTCAGGCGTACGTTGAACTATTCTGGCATCCACTCTCTAAAACTCTTGGGACCAGATTCGTCTTTGTTGGGTTTTTTTTTTTGTTGTTGTTTTTGTTGTCTTCTTTTTTTTAATTTATTTATTTATTTATTTATTTTTTTTGTCTTCTACTTTCTAAGTGAATTTAAGACAAGGGTTAAGGAGAAGGAACATATATTACACCTCTAATCTCAGTCCGAAGGTCGAGGGAAGTCGTTTCACTATTTATTGTGTATGCACTAGGTTTGACGATAAATATTAATCACATATTTTTTATCTCTTTATGCATACTCTCTCCTCTCTCTCTCTCTCTCTCTCTCTCTCTCTCTCTCTCTCTCTCTCTCTCTCTCTCTCTGAGCCTGTTCAAGATTTAGATGGGTAACCATTTAAACTACAACAGGTACTGTAATCAACCTGATATCAAACTGACTTGATTTGGCATTAAATAGTCCGAAAAAGGTTGATTTACCGTAAAAAAACAACCAAGAGGTTTTTTTTTTTTTTTTTTTTTTTTTTTTGGGGGGGGGGTCTGCCGTTTTGTATCCACAGCCGGTCTGCTGCTAAACTTGTCACAGCAGGTTTGAATTTAGAATTATTCCTTTTCCTAGATCAATTGCACTACCATTGGTCCGCGAATAACCCTAACGCCACTCGTAGTCACCTTTTATACATAGTAAGCATAAACATGAAACATGCAGCAAGTAAACGTACAAGAGTCACGTGATCTCCCTGGGGGCCTTCATGAGCGCTAGACAGTCGGGTTACTATGCTACGACTACTCCAACTGTTGACGTCTTCCTATGACTACTACTACTACTTCCTAATCACTACTACTACTACTACTACAACCGCAAGAAATGTCACCCACTTCTTAACCTTAGATATCACGAATTAAAAAAAGCCACAGTGTAGGAGAGAAGTAGATAGAAGGTCACTAAAGTCAGGGATGTTTTCCTTTTAACTTGAAGAGTTTAAGTGGCGCGTTCTGCTGGGGTTATGGCTCTGGCCCCAGTGTTCGAAAAATCAGCCACAGAGCCAAACCCAAACTTATTTAGAGGCAAAAACATTCAACATCAAAGCATACATCTATTATTAATTGATATTATCAATTATCTAAGGGAAGGGCATTGTCATAACCGGTAACAACCATTCGCTACTAAAGTACTCCAAAAAACCCAGGGCTCTGTTTACCACTAAAAACAAAATACGGATTTGTGGGAGTTTACAGGAAGTTAACGCTTCAAAGAATAAAAGTCATCTGAAGAAAGTTCCTTGTGCGCTACAGGCTCGTCACACCCTTTCCGGTTGAGTTTGGTAAATTAATTATATTATTTAACCAACTATGGTGATTCCCGCTATAAGAATCGGATAATGTGTTTACCAAATACAATTGGCTGTCACCATAATGCTGAAGTCACCTGGACCGTCCAGACAAATGGCACACTAGTTCGACCATATACCAACCAATACTTTTTTTCTGCGCCGACCAAAAACTCACTTTTGTAAGTAGACTCAGTGTACCAGCATTAGGAAGAACAAAGTAGTTTTTGATTTTCACAGGTATTATTGGTCTTCTGTACCCTTGAGTCTTTGATACAGTCGACGTCAATTTACCGTAAACTAAAAATAAACAAAACAAAAGATATAAACAAATGCATAAATAAACCAGTTAACGAAAGAGAACATTTCAATTACAATGCGACTTACCAACTTTACTTCCCCAGGCTGTAATGAAATGATATTAAGGTCTCTCATGTACTAAATGTACTAATATAGCACATCACATGCAAATGACCCAGTATACAAAACATTGCATGCAAATGACCCAGTATACAAATATCGCATGCAAATGAGCAGTATACAAACATGCATGCAAATGACCCAGTATACAAATATCGCATGCAAGTGATCCAGTACACAAAAAACTGTGCTGCAATTCTGCTTTACTCGCCGAAACCGCCAACCATGCTGCTGCAACAGACAGTTTGGAGCCAACTTTCCCGTTTGAAATTTATTATTACATATAGACACATATACAGGGACACTTTAACCATAAAATAACAACTTGCAATAATACATATATATATTTACCAACCCCTCCGCATGAGCAGGATGCGACACAAGGTCAATTTCTTAAGCGGAGTTTAACAGGTTTGAATTCAGAGTTTTCCTTCTCCTAGACTGGTACCTAGCCATGGTTAAAGAGTCCAGTCTGTTCCTGCTATTACCCATAGCTGGAGGGAGAGTAGGATCCCATACCTTTCCCAAGGGTATTAGCGCTAAGTGAAATGTAATTAACACGTCCAGGATTTGAACTCGGGTCGACGAGTCCATTTCCCATGACTTAACCATTGCACCCACGCACTTCCATTGCCAATACACATATACACAACGCAAGAACATTACTATTTATTACCTTGTATCTTTATGACATAGATAGTTGTTATTTATTTCATTTGTTATTGCCAAATAAGAATTGTCGATTCTTAACCGAATCATCTTGTCTTTGTTTCTCTTTACCTTAGCAACACTTTTAGAATTTTTTTTTTTTTAATAAAATCAACTACCCGAGCTTACAGTGTCTGCAATTGATACGAAATATAGACGTACAAGAATATATATACAACCATAGTGGGTTGACATGATGTAAATCCAACCAATCAATCAATCATACTACTATAG
>CM042153.1:37679136-37719136 GCA_023376005.1 Doryteuthis pealeii
TATGATTTATGAGCAGTCTGTAGATAAAAAAGAATGTTGTGAATTAAACAAACTATAGCATGTAAATTCAAAAATCTATTGATGCTGGTCTTTCTGAATTCTGCAGCCACTCCAAGACGTAATCAACACGGCGCTATTTGATTGGTTAAGTGGACAATATAATGTTGCAGCATTATTAGAAATTAATTATTATTCTTACAGATAATTTTTAGACAGGGTAATGCTGGGTAACCTTGCTGGTAGATTTTCAGAATTTATGAATAACGAAAGTGACAGGGGAAAATAAAGATTGCATGATTGAAGTAATTAATTAATACGGAAGTTGTAGTCTTATATTTTTTTTTTTTTTTTTTTTTTTTTTTTTTTGTTCAATATAAAAGAATATAAACCAAATGTAAATTAAAGAAAATAGAATAAGATAAAATGAATAAAAAAAAAATGTGGGTAGGGAAATCATTTATTATGTCTCTTATCTTTCCCATTCCACTTGCAGACTGACTTGTAATATCTGTTGATTCAAATCTGGACAAATAAGAAAATCCTTTTCAAAATTTACATATCCACTGACACAGACATATATATATATATATATATATATATGTATGTAATACCAGAAGTGAAGAAACCACTACGCATTGGCCACACTAGATTAATCCACTCCTTCATTCTAAAAGAAGAACCTCCACCTAAATGTTCATGTGGAAACCGATACACAATAAAACATATTCTGATTGAATGCACACACCTCTCCCACACTCAAAGAAAGTTCTACAATGTTGATAGCATCGACAAACTATTTGGAAAAATAGATCCCAAGAGGATATTAAACTTTTTGAAAAGAACTTACAAGGATGTAAGTTCATAGACCTACAAAAATCACCCACTCACTCTCTTGATGTTCAAATTCTCAACAGAAAACTTGATTACAGCAAATAAACCCCTATACATTTTTTAATACCTAATTACCAATAGAAATATTCGGCATAAAATAACCCACGGGGTTGACATGCCGTATAACCCAACCAACCAAACCAAACCAAACCAATCAAAATAAAGCCAAGGTTTCGGAAATATTTAGCTGACTAAACCAAGATGGGAACTACACAATTATGCTGCGTGCTGTCTTGAAATCCTGGAAGGAACATACCGTACCCCCCCCCCAGCTGTATGACCACTTACCCCCTATCACAAAAACCATCCGAGTAAGACAAACAAAACACTGCTGAAAAAGCAAGGACGAAATAATAAGTGACGTTCCCCTGTGAACACCTACACATGGGCATACATACCCGGCCTTCGGACCTTGTGTCCAGTGGCTTTCGCCATTGGACCGGTATATCAATATCAGCGTGATCCGGGGGGGCTTCACCCAGGCAACACCTGCCCCGTCGATTTAAAGGGGCAGAGATGGGTTTCATGCTTAGTGTCTGGAGTGCTCCAAAAGAGGAACGCCGAAGAGATACATGTAATTTTTAGCACTGGACACGCATGAGCTTCGGTTCGTACGTGGCTCCCCCACTTTAATCGATCCTTGTCTTCAATTGACCTAATGGGATGTCAGTAAATAACTACCAGTGTGTGCAGACTGGCAAAAATCTACATCAATCAGCTCAGTGTGGATTCTGGACGCCATGTGGAAAATCTGCCAGGGAGGATGAGCGATAGGGACGGTTGGTGCAAGAGAGCGAGAGTATCACGGGAATCCATGCTTTCAACGCGACCTGATGATGATGATGATGATATCGATAAATCTTCGGAGAACTCTAGTGTTAAAACATTTCGTCTATAACATTCATTTGAGGCTATTTCAAAAAGGACTTTTTTTTTCTTTTTTTTTTTTTTTTTTTTTTTTGCTATTTGAATCTTTTGGTATTTTAGGCTCTTTGGTTACATGTCGGCTCAATCCACCCACAGTTGCGGTTCAGTTAAAATGTAAGTTCAAGCATTTGGTTATGTTTGGATATTGTGTGGTCGAAAAGTACTAACCGACGTGCTGGAAATAACGAGAAGCTAGAGGGGAGGCAGAAGAGACTTCATATCAGGAAATGCAATGAATTGTGGGTGTGATAGTTTGGGATAAAAATCAACAAGAGAATAAATGGTTTCGACTTTAACAGTTCACAGGTGCATGTTCATGTCGCCATCTTGGGTTTTTTTTTTTTTCTATCAATGATCGTTGATGCTCCATTGTTGTTCTGCTGCTTTTTACTGAAGAGTGATATTGTTTGTTCAGAAAGAGTTATCTCCCCTAACACATAGATAAAATCTTTTATATATGTGAATGTTCAGTGATGTTAGCCTGGAATGTTATTGACAGGTTAACAACGGGTTAACAAATCTGATCTCTTTGATAAAATAAAACGGGAATTCTCCCCAGCTGTAGCCATATCAGTACTATTGTCTGGTTGCACCACTTGGACTCTAACAAAATTCTTGGAGAAAAAAGATTGATAGGAACTTTATAAGAATGTTGTGTGCTGTTTTGAATAAATCCTGGAAGCAGTAACCTACTAAACATCAACTGTATGGCCATTTACCTCCCATCTTGCAAACCATCCAAGAAAGATGAACAAGACATGCTGGGTACTGCTGGGTAAGAAGGCATGAAATCATAAGTGATGCTGTCCCATGAACTCCTACACATGGACACACCAGTGTTGGCCAACCAGATAAAAACTTATACTCATCAGCTCTGTGTAATCACTGGGTGCTGTCGAGAGGACTAAATATGATCACCGATAGGGACAAACGGCAAGAGAGTGTCAAAGTAATCCATGCTGTTGGCACAACCTGATGATAAGGATTGCAAGCTGAAATTTATCTGTACTAAAATGAAAGTACATATGCCATCAAAAATTATCAAGCCATCCTTAACTCTCTCTCTCTCTCTTTCTCACCATCCGTCCCTATCGGCCATTACTCTTGGCAGGTTTTCTAAACGGCATTCAGTGTTCACACAGAGCTGATGAATGTAAGTCTTATCACGAGTATATTTCAAACATAATCCAGAAACAGAGAGATGGTGATCCAATTAGAAATCTAATGATTTATCGGATTAACAAGGGATCACCTTGGCTAATCCATGAGATGATAGTTATTGGTTTGAAGGAATTACCTTTTTTTTTTTAGCAAAGGTCTTAAGTCAGTTGTAAGTTGTTTGCCTCTACACCGCGTCACATTGGAGTTTTGACTTGTGCACCTCAAGGGGTAAAGAAGAACAGTTTTCTCGTTTATTCCTACCATAAAATAAACTGAACCCTCATTTTATGTCCGTGTTTTTGCAATGTTTTATTTTTCTTGCACCCGTTATTTTCCAATACTATATATATTTATTTATTTATTCTAATATTCACTTCAATGTGTATATTCTAAAAGTTTTTATTTTGTGAGAATGGTAGTTTTAAAGTGGGGGTTTGTTTTTACACTTCAATTTTTTATTCGTAAATTCCTACCATAAAATGCCCAAGCCTAATTTTATGGTAGGAATTTACGAGTAAAAAGTTGAATATTACCTTTTGTTGTTATTTCTTTTCTTTTTGGCTTTGGTACTAAAAAATAAAAACGTCAGATTTTATTTATCGTCGATGAAAAAACAAATTTATGGTCATAAAAGGAGGATCCAATTTATGCCTAAATTGTAAAACAAACCCCCTACTTTAAAACTAAACATTTTCACAAAATAAAAACTTTTAGAATATACACATTCAAGTGAATATTAAAATAAAGAAAATATATTTAGTATTGTAAAATAACGGGTGCAAGAAAAATAAAACATTTATTGCAAAAACACGGACATAAAATGAGGGTTCAGTTTATTTTATGGTAGGAATAAACGAGAAAACTGTTCTTCTTTACCCCTCAAGGTTGGTGTATACACAAGTATGTGCCATCCAGTGATTATTGAACTCACTATTCAGTAGTGATGTATCCACAAGACTAACTTAGTAACCCTTATACTACAATAGGATGCCATACCTTTCCCAAGGGTATTTAGTGCGAAGTGAAATCCCCAACAGCCTCATCCAAGATTAGAACTCAGGTCACCAATTTCATTTCCTACAATAACCGTTATTCTAAGTGCATCTCCTAAAGTTTGTATTGGTTTAATGGCATATCAACCTTCATGGGTTATTCAATACCAAAGCCATTCTTGTAGAAGAATGGTAGTGGTACTATTTAACTCATAGCTGGGGAGGATGAGAAGTTTCATACCTTTCCCAAGGGTATTAGTCCAAATGTGAACACAATAGCATAACTGGAGTTTGAAGATACTTACTACAATGTCACAGTCCAGCATGTTGGTCACTTTAATGAGCTTGATCCACACTGGGTGCCTCATGCACTTTTCAGATGATAACACATAACTGTTGCAATATCATGGTTGATAGTTGATGGTTCGTTGAATTTTACGGCATGTCAACCCTTGTTGGGTTATTTTATGCTGAAGACATTTTGTTTTATTCATTTTTTATGGTTACTCAATTTTTTTAAAACTCAGTTTTTTTCTATTTACCTCATAGATGAGAAACCACACTGGGTCAGGTTGGACCTGGGATTAATGGCAATAAAGAGGTACTCTACATTCCAGAAATAGAACTTTTCCATCAGATAGAGTTTAACATCACGCCCACGATACTCTCAGCCACTGCCTTCTAGCATATATATCATAAAAAGAGTCAGGGCTTGCCATAAGGGAAAAAGGATTGGGGCAATCATATAAATGCTAGGGCTTGACATGTCCAGCTGATTGATCAGGGGGAGGCTCTATGACTGCCCATCTAGCCTGAAGATCAGAAAGAATATAATAGACTATGATGCATATCTTAAATGAAAAAAAAAAAAAATTGAAAAGAAAAAAGAAATTATAATTTTTTTACAAGAAAATCATTTATAAAATCTTGAAAAGTTGTTTCATTTTTGTAATTTTATTTCCGTTATTATAAGAAGAAATACAGAAATTTGTGAATATATTACAAAGAGAATCCAAATTGCATTCAACACAATTTGTTTAAAATATACAGAGATTCATAATAACCACCATTTTGTAAAATGGTGCGAAGAAAAGTAACCTTAAATCGTTACAGGCACAGATGTGAATAAATTTAAAGATAGACTTTCTTTTTTGGTGAAACCATTGTTTCTCAGACCTTTTGCAGGCAGAGTGATATTTTTGTTGCCATCAGTATACAGGCAGAGTGACATTACTGTTGTTGTTCAATGTAAGGCATTTTCCTATTGGCTGCTCATTGACCAATTCAATGTTAACATATAGAAAGATCACCAGGAGGCCCCATTGTAAGGTAGAATTGTGTAAAGGTTGTTTTGCAAAATATCATAATTAAAAGCGAGTGTTTTATTATTTTCACTAGTACAAAATAAAAAAACGCACTCGGGGCGATGTAAAAATAGATTTTTGAAACATATTGCCTGAGGGGTAGGATTAAAAATGCAATGTCAGCGAGTTTGTACCCTAAGTAAGTAAAATCATCAAATTCATTAAAGGATTAAAAAATAAAACAATTTGAAATGTAAACTTTAAATATGTATTAAAATAAAACAAACTATATATAGATATATAATACCAGTCATGTATTTATTAAAACTTATTTTAAAAAACAATGAGGACTGTCTAATGTTGCATGTTCAAATTTTGAGTGTATTTATTCTATGTTATGACAATTTTGGGTAATGTGACGTAAGCAGTGATGTAATTTTTGTTACAGACAAAAACCGGAAGCAAATCTCCATTATTAATAGATGTTATTGTACTATGACATACAATTGCTGGTCAAATTATCAATTTTTCTTTGGGATCTTTTATATGTTATTATAATGGAGATTTGGTGTCTGTAAATGAAACTATGTCACTGCTTACATCCCAATGCCATCAAGAATGGTGTAAGTTTATCAAGGAGCATTTACATTATTGTCAAAATCATTAATACATAGATTAAATCTCATTTATTAACGATGTCTCTATGAAATTCTGAGTTAGATTTGCCTCAAAACAGCTCATGTTATTAGTGCATTTAAAATCCTGCCATGTGTTTAATATATCACTAAGAAATAAAGCTTTACCTAATATATAGTGTGGTTAATTTGCATACTGGTTTTAACAAAACCAAGTTTAATAAATAATTACTCTAATATTGTTTTAATCAACATTATGAATGATTTTATATAGAAATCAATTAAAATATAATTAGAATAAGTGTAATCTTTTTATATACATTCTTATTTAATTTTATTAGTCTTTCTAATTTGATATATTTGATTACAGTAAAACTTAAATATTTACAACTGGAGGGCACATATTGCTAGTATGATTAACTGAGTTGTTTAAATATACTATGTATTTTGCAAATTTTCAGAAAATAATTTGTCCACTTTACAAGAATTCAAAAAAGGCATCTACTTGCAAAAGGGTTAAACAAGGTAGTTTCAATTCAAAAGCCTATGAGTGGGTATATAGACTGTGAGCAAATCATTCAATTAAGATACACTAAGTTCATTCAGATATTTAAAAATACAGCAATCCCAATGTCAAATGAAGATTAGTATTATCTGCGTTATTCGGACTATTGTCCCCATCTTCATTAGGTTTATAAGTTTCCAAAATTCCCACTCAATTGTCCAATTGGACACATGGGGTAGTTAGGTTAAAACAGTTCTAAGTGACAGTTATCTCTGGATCCTGAGTTCAATCCTGAGTAGAGGCAGTAAGATAGAAAAATAATTAACATAACTCCTACCCCAGCTATGGTTAGCGGAATGAGAACAGGATACCCCTGTGGACTAAATAAAGGGTTAGCTTCAAAGTTCCGTGATGGCTCCCGATTACGACAAGAAGGTTCCCGATTACGACAAGAAGGTTCCAGAGTCCAAGAAGGTTCCCAAGTCCGACAAGAAATACCTGAAGAAAGCAGGAGGGCATATCGGCCAAAACGTTGTACAAATAACAATGAAGATGGGGACAATAGTCCGAATAACGCAGATAATACTAATCTTCAAGCCTCAAACATTCAAATGAAGATATACACATTACTACAATCATAACCGTCTCTTTCTCTCCTCTCTCTCTCAAATATGCATGCAATATATATATGAATATATATGATTATATACACATAAATAATTTTGGTTGGTTGGTTGGTTGAATTTTATGGCATGTCAACCATTGGGTTATTTTATGCCAAATATGTTTCTGTTTTATTCATTCTAGTTGGGTACACAATTTTTTCAACTCATTTTTTAAACACATTTTTATATCTATTTAACCCATAGATAGGACCCTAACATGTACTACTACTCTGGGTAAGAGTGGACCTGAGAGTAATGGCAATGAATTTGTACCCTACACTCCCCAGAATTGGAACCTAACAACTAGATGCAATTTGTCATACCTAGGATACCAACACAGCCACCACATTAAATTTGTAAAAAGATGTTTTTATAAATAACTAAAATTAAAATACGAAAGGAAACGTGAGTCAAAAATCTATATATATATCTTATATTAAATTATCTTATTCCGTCAGGGGAAATTTTTGTCATTTTTTTCTCTTAATGGTCCAGTCATTTACAGCAATAATTTTTTTAAATGGTTCAGCGTAACACAATAGGGATTTGCATACACTTCAAGGATGTCTTGAAAATTTGTATTCTCTGATTTGCTATAAAACCACAAATTCATAATTCTAGTTACTAGTACACACCTATAAAAATTCAATTTAAACAGCAACTACTGGCAGAATGTTGAGTTAGTGTGACATTGTTTCATATGGGGGTTCCACATGAGTTCATTTTTACTTATATGGGGGGGATGGGTTCACAAGATTTTCATTTTTACTTATATGGTGGGGGGAGGGGTTCACAAGATTTTCATTTTTACTTATATGGTGGGGGGAGAGGTTCATAAGATTTTCATTTTTACTTATATGGGGGGAAAATTAATTTTGTGTATTAAAATTTGCTCGAACAAGTCAAACAAAAGTGTAAGGCTTTGTGAAACCTTTCTTTAATGGCATATCAATCTTCTAAGGTTATTTAATGCTAATGCTATCCTTGTAGAAGAATACTAACCCTAGTGGTACTATTTAACCCATAGGTGGGAGGATGATGAGAGGGTTCATACCCTTCCCAAAGGTATTAGTCCAAAAGGGAACATAATAGGGCAACTGGAGTATCTTGATAAATAAACATTTTATTGGTAATTTCTTAGATATTCACATTTCAAATTATGTCAAATTTTTCTTGTCAACCTATATATATATATATATATATATATATAATAAAATAAATATATAAAGGTTTTACATATCTATTTATTAGGTGACAAAGGAACATTCACAACCATTTTGGTTTCATGCGAGGCAATCATCAGGTGAAGATGTTTCAAATGCAAGGAAAATCGAAAAAATGTCAAAAAATTCAGAAAATTCAATAGACATAGGATGTGTATGATTGGATAAAGTGATGTGCGTATGTATGTAGTGGTAATTTGAATGTATGAGAGTGTTTATGGACAACATAAGGGTTGTGTACGGGTAACTGGTCACACACATAATACATTGTTCTATGAATGTGTAACATTTGATCAATGCTGACATGTGAGCGTTTGTGTTTGCGTGCGTATGTGTGTGTGGGTGTGTGTGTTTTTTTTGCATGTCTTGATGTGAGCGGCGTGTATTGTGTTGCGGGGGAGAAGGGGATGTATATTGTCGGGACAATTTAATTGAGGGGGGGGTTGAATAATTTTAACTTTAAGATTACAAATGTTGTATATTATGGGCAGGGTGGGGGGTTATAGAATGATGGGGCTGGCTAATTGTTGCAAGTACACATGCGAATACGCACAAGGTCATGGTGTCAACCAAACATGCTTGCACGTGGGCACACATACACACAACATAGGAAGACGTGCATGCGTAAGTACATATGCCTATGCGTGCGTAAACATTTGTACAAAGAGTACTCATACACACTGATATGCACACACATAAATAGATATGTAAAACCTCTATATATTTATTTTATTATATTATATAACAGCTCTATTTTATATTGAGCACTCTACCAATAATACAGCCTTTGGTACGCCATTCCAGCAAAAGCTGAAACAGTGACCATCCCACACTATAGTAATATATATATATATATATATATATATAATCTTTGCATATACTTTCCTGTATTACCAGAATATTCCATTATAAAGAAATGGGTGAATTGAGTTATAATAAAATGCGTTGTTATGGCAACACAGGTCATGCTCGCTATCACTCAAAGCAAGTGTTGTATTACCATAGTAACAAAAATGTGGTAATTAAAAAACTGCAGTAAATATACATAAATACTTGTAAATATATTATTTAGTTGAATTTTTTTTACATTTAAATGATCTCAAAAAATTCAAAAATACCTGAATTTTTTTCATTAATTCAAAATTGATTATCATAAAAGTACAATTTTAATTTTGGGTTTTGAAAATCTGCATGAAATTTTTAAGAATTTTAAAGATTCAATGTCTTAGAAAAAAATTAACCCTTTTGTCACCAACATTATACAGGTAGAGTGAGATTTTTGGTTGGAGCTTAATGTAAGGCATTTTCCTATTGGCTGCTCATCGACCAATTCAATGTTCACATATAGAAAGATCACCAGGAGACCCCATTGTAGGGTAGGATTGTGTAAAGGTTGTTTTTCAAAATATCATAATCAAAAGTGAGTGTTTTATTGTTTTCATGCTATTGTACTATGACATACAATTGCTGGTCAAATTATAAGGTTTTGTTTTGGATTTTTTATATATGACTTGTTTGAAATTAGAATTTATTTTGCAAATTTTCAGAAAATAATTTGCCCACACTAGAAAGACTCAAAAAAATGATCTGCTTAAAAAAGGGTTAAAAAAAAATTAATTACATTCATAAACTTGTTTTCTAATTTTGCATCCATTGCAGCCAATAACACACACACACACACACACACACACACACATACACATACACACACTAATACTAACAATTAAAGAATACTGGCCCATTGTTTCTAAAGTTTTCAAAATGGTCTTATTTATTTATTTATTTTTTTTTTTATTGCCTTGAATTTTGGTCAGTCCAATTGTTTTTTATATTAAATATTTTAAAATAGCCCTTTTTTCTCCAAAATGACAACATTTAAAACAATGTTGAATACTGGCAAGATTTCAATTATATCAATTTATATAATAAAGTAAAAAAAAAACTTTGGAGATTTCAAACTGAACATATCCCAGAAAATCATGTCCATAAATTCATCATATGGTAAATTTATCACCGGTAAATTCATTGTATGGTAATTTTCTTGCAAGTAAATTCATCATATGATAAATTTATCACATGTAAACCATTTAAATTCAAAATTTAATCATTGCTTTTAAGAATTTAATAAAAAAGACCTAAAAGAGTTTGGGTTAAGGAAACCCTATATTATAAAAGCAATTAATCTGATACAATGAATTTACCTAGTATCCCAGAAAATGAATTCAGATAAAAATGGCACAAGTGAAAAACTAGAAGAAAATAAATGGCATATCTCTTATTAATAATGGAGATTCAGTGTCTGTAACAAAAAATTCATCACTGTTTACATCACAATACCCTCAGGAATTGCATAAGTTTAGCAATGAGTATAGTCAAAATCACTAATACATACAAAAAAATCTTATTAACTGTGTCTCTATAAAAATCTGAGTTAGATTTGCCTGAAAACAATCCATGTTATGAGTGCATTTAAAATCCTGAAATGTGTCTTATATATCACTAAGAAATAAAGGTTTACATGATATATGATGTAGTTGATTTGCATATTGGTTTTAACAAAACCGGTATTAATAAATAACTTCTTGGTGTTGTTGATCTCTAATATTTTTGTTTATTCTCCAACAATCCTATGAATAATCTTATGTAGAAGCCAATTAAAATATAATTAAAATAAGTGTAATCTTTTTATATGCATTCTTATTTAATTTCATTAGTCTTTTTAATTTAATATATTCCATTACATTAAAACTTAAATACTTATGCTCAGTGGGTGCATATTCTTGCTAGTTAATTTAAATCAGCAATAATTTTAAGAAGAAAAAAAAAAGAAGGAACAATTTGAATAAAATAAATTTAGTTTCTTTGTATACACCATTGTATCTACTTAGCTATCAGAAGTAAATGTTTTGTAAGACTAACCATTATACCAAAACAAGGCTCTCCTGTGGGTAATTCCATGTCAAATCATCCAGAAAAAAGTTAAATTGTCACCCACTCCCTTCAATTTTTCTGAAATCTTTTACAGGTGTGGACTATTCTAACATTAGACAATCCCCCCAAAATTGGCAGAGTTATGTTGATTTTTAGCTCTCCAAATTTGGTGGGGTTGGCGAAAAATGGCGACTTTTTGTAATCTATTTTCGTCTATAAAATGAGTTCTACAGCTTCCCTACTACTAAAAATAGGTTTATAAAAGCATTTTTGCCCATGAAATCCAGAAATACTATCAAAAATGTCTTAAAGTCAACCACTTTTAAGTTATTGATGATTTCTGATTTTTTTCATAGCAAGGTCGATATCCCGATGTGGCACTGTGTCTATGACAACAATTTTTTCTATTATTATTTCACATATATTGAACATTATTTGTACCAAAAAGATAGTTTGATATTTGCTCTGTATTTAATTGGTTGTGATTACATCATTTCAGTGCTTTTAAAAAATCTCATATGTCACCTTAGATTTTTGTGCATATAGAAGGAAAAAAATAGAGGGGGGGAAATAAATATTTGTTTGTTCTGCTTATGATCAGTCTTTTGATCTCCAGTCTGTTTAAGATTGGTTTGGTTTCTTTTCACAATTATGGGGTTTCAAGTAAATGTACTTTGTTGAGGTGGAGGGGCAAAAAGAAGCAAGTCAAATGCCTTATTCGCAGGCTACAACACTGTTGTCGTCTACCAGCAGCTGAAGTCGCAACACTCTTACTGCCGTCACCCCACTTCTACTTATACTGCCGTTTCCCCTTATCATCCGGGCACATCAGTCGAACCTCACGCCCGTGCACAATTCTCGTGCATTAGGATGGATGCGTGTAGGCCCCAACATCCGGGCACCTGAATTGCACCTCGCGTCCATCCAGCACCTAAATCTCATTTCTTTGCATTCTGGAGGGCACGGGTTCAACTCCGGCAGGCAAGACACTCTCACTCTATTTCCAAATGAGTACGGTGGTACTCGTTCTCCGTCACAGTGCATAATATGTTTACGCATAATAAGAAACTAGAGAGAAAAAGAGAGAGTGGGAGTAGAGTGAGTGAGAGAGAGTGAGTGAGGAGGAGGAGGAGGGTAACAATAAAAGAAAAGATGGAGAAAATGGGTTAGAAAGGAAAAGAACAGAGAAAAATGAAAGCAAAGAAAGAAAGAAAGAGTTAAAAAGAAAGAAAGAGAGTTAAAAAGAAAGAAAGAGAGTTAAAAAGAAAGATACAAAGACAAAAAGATAGAAAATAAAAAGATAAAAAGAAAGTGTTATTGCTTCCCTGCACTCATCCCCTCTATCTTCTCCTACTCTTTCTTCTTTATTTATTGTTATATTTTTTCTGTGTAGAATGTCTTTTTACTCCCCTTTCTTTCTTTATAGTAAAAACAGAATGGTCTATTATTTGGCTGAAGTTTTGACACTCATAAGAATTCGGTGGATAAGCAACACCAGATAATCAGTATCATCACGTACAGATACCCATGACTCGACACAATCATCCTTATCAGTCATTGCCTTAGGTAGGTCCTCCATACAGCACCCAGAATCCACACAGAGCTGAATGATCTAGGTTTTTGCTGGTCACCTACACTGGTGTGTCCATGTGTAAGTGTCCACAGGAGAAACATCACTTATGAGTCCAAATTTGCCTCTCCAGCAGAGTCCAGCATGTCTCGTTCATTTTACCCAGGGGCAAGTGGCCATACAGCTGCCAACTTGTGGAGTGCTGCTTCCAAAATTTGTTCAAGACAGCACACAGCATCCTTATAAAATAATAAAAATAATAAATTTGAAAAGAAGAATATATATATATATATATATATATGCATTTACCCAAATCCTCTTCATGAGCAGAATAATACACAAGGTCACTTTTAAGCAGCATTCAATAAGTTTTAATTTTGTTTAGTTTAACAGCATATCAACCCTAATGGGTTATTTAATGCCAAATCTGTTTTTATATATATGATTTTCATTAACTTCATGTGTATTACCATGGGCAGGATGTGACACAAGGTCAATTTTTAATTGGAGTAAAAGTAGTTTGAATTCAGTTTTTCTTCTCCTAGACTGGTTGCCTTACAAAGCAAGAGTAACCATTATGCCACCAGCACCTTCTTTTAATGGTACTGAGGGATACTCAGGAGTTAACATGCTACTGGTCTTGAATAAAGCAACTTGATGAACTGGGTTCTTTTCCAGCAAACAGTCTGTCCTCACAAGTGTTTTAGTGCAAAGTGAAATGCAGACTTATCCAGGATTTGAAACCAGATTGCTGATTCCATTTACTATGACTAACTGTTGCACTAACTGCATGTATGGATATGGATAGCAAAATAAGAAGAATTTAAGCCAATAGATTTAAAAAAAAAACAAAAAAAAACCTTGGTTAAAAATTCCCAGAAGTCTACTACTAACTACTAGAGACACCTGAAGAAGGTTGCTGGTTGGTTGGTTGGGTTTTTACGGCATATCAACCCTTGCTAGGTTATTTTATGCTGAAGACATTTTTGTTTCTTGATGGGTACTCAATTTTTTAAAAACATTTCTTTTAAACTCATTTTTCTATCTAACCCATAAATAGGACCCTAACAGGTACTACCACTCAGGGTCAAAGTGGACCTGGAAGTCATGGTGATGAAGGGGCATTCCACATTCCCAAGAGCTCCAGAATTGGAACCTCACCATCAGATAGAGTTTAACGTCATACCTAGGACAATACGACCCTCAAGCCATCTATCACATATATGATAAAAATGGTTGAGGCTTGCCATAAGGGCAATAGGGTTGGGACAATCATATGGGTGCTAGAGCTTAACGTAAGGGCGAAAGTGGAGTGTTGCAAGTCATGGACTGCTCATCCACCTGGAACCCTAACTGATACCTGAAGAAGGTACTGAATCCAAAACCATATGACTATAGCAACAAAATGAGGACATAACCAAAGTCAGAGTTGTATGGAGTCAGCATCCTAGGAATACTAGGAGCCAGACTGAATCTGCAATTTTGTTATTTACTAATAATAATTTTATTGCAGACTAAGATTTTATTACTATTCATTTTTTGTTTTACATTTGCATTAAACACATAAAATATTTATTTATTTTTTGTTACAGATTTACAGATATATACATTTATCAAAAATATAATTTCATAAATTTATCTTATAAAACATGATGCACCCTTAACATGGTGAGAAATAGAGCCAGGCTCACATTATAGTGCAGAGCATGTCTCAAGTGACAATGATGAAATAATAATTTTTTTTTTAGTTAAATTATTTTAGTTAGCTACTTTGCCTTTGTTGACAATCTAACTTAATTCTAATTATGTTATGGAGTTGGAGTCGGAATTATACAAGTCGGAGCCTGACATTCTAGGAATACTGGGAGTCAGACCTTATAACTTTGGATTCTGCAACCTGGACACTACTCCAAATATGTCAGTATAATCTTATTATAATGGAGATTGTGGGTTTGTCTGTCTGTAACCGAAACTATATTACTATACAAGTCACAATTCCTTTAGTTATTTACATCATATTCTCCATGATTTTATTTTTATTTAAATCTCAATTATTAATAAAATTGTTTTACATTACTAACACTGTTGACCATATCTACATACTAATAACATGCCATTATATTTATATATACAACAAAATAGAGGTTTACAGTATGAAAGGAAAGGCTAATTTGCATATTGATCTTAAAAAATTGGTTTTAATAAATATATGCTTAGTATTATTGATTTCTAATTGTTTGGTTTTATCTTAATGTATATGAGCAAAAATCTCTTCAATAAATCTTAAAAGAAATCCCTTAACAAGAAGAAATAATTGTAATATTATTCTTTACTTCCTATTTTAAGTAAACATTAGGAAAATTTACCAATGAAAGACGGGAGTAACGGAAAATGATGGAAGAGTTAGTTTCAAAGTTGTTCTATTTTTCAATCATACCCCCTCTGTTCCAAATCTTTTTATCTACATTCTTATTCAGTTTCATTAGCCTTTCTAATTTAATATCATATTTATTATAAAATTTAACTAAAATACTTGCACTCGGAGGGTGCATATATATGCTAGTAATAATAATAATAATAATAATAATAATAATAATAATTTCTCATTAGATTGGTTGTTTGGTTTAATAGTATTTCAACCCTTATGGGTTATTTAATGCCAAATCTTTATATATACGAATGGTTTAAAATATACTGACTCGAGTTTCTCGCAATAGCACAAATCTTCGGGGTCCCCAAAGATTTGCACTATTGTAATAAACTCAGGGACCCCCAAGATTCATGCAATTGTGAGAGACTCAAGTTGATATATTTTAAACCATTCGATTTTAATCGCCTATTTAGCTCTTTATATTGAGCACTTTTTAATTGATTTTAGTGAAAAAATCCCAAAGTAAATAAGATTGTATACTTATTTGCTTGGTGGATTTAATGGTACCTGTGATATATATATATATATAATTTATTTAAGAAATAATTTAAATTTCATGTGTATTAATAAATTAGTAGAAATAATTTACATTAACTTCATGTATATTAATGAATACTGGGGATTGATGTTCAGCCTTCTCTTTTAACAGCCATATGATAAAAAGGGCTGAGTGACTGCATCTGAGAAATTCATACAAAAACTACACCAAACTGAAGTTATAATAAAATGTACCATTTTTTCCCCCCTAGATTTTTGCTTGCACCATTTTTCCAGACCCCACAGAAGAGCATCTGGTGTGAAAGATTAAAAAAAAAAAATTGTACCCATTCAATTATTAATTGGATTTTGGAAGTTACAAAGTAGACATGCAACAACCCACATCTGAGAGATCGCATCCTTCATACTGTTAGGAATGTGATGGAATATCATATTTTCATGGATCCGCTTTATGACCGGATCCACATGTGTCCGCAACCGGGCGATCTCTTCTACAGACACCACTTCTGAAGCCTCTGTGTACGGTTCCCCATTCTTGTACGGAGAATGGTACATCTTGATTCCTTTTTCAGTGCAGACATCCCCAATCACAAAGTCTACATCGACCAGCACTGCATCTCCTTTCTCACACAACTGCAAGACGCCCGATTTTACAACAAGTTCGGTATCAGACAAGGAATGAGCCATGAGGCGTGAAGCAAAAGTCACGGTACCATTTGGCGCCAAACCTATTAGCCCTTTATGTGTATATGATGATTTATAATCTTTGTACGACTGGCTTTTGAGAAGCAGTGTTGAAGAATCTTCATTCCTCAATTCGGCATATTCAAATACGACGCGAGTATCAACGTATTTGCTCTCCTGGAAAATAGCCGGCAACATAGACTCTTTGACTTGTTCTCTTGTTGGCCAAACGGTACAGACACCAAGGAAGAAAAATAAAATATCAGCCCATGTGATAATAATGTTCATCACAGTAGCCACGGGAACTATAAACCGTGCTGCTAGGTCCCTCTCCGACAATCCACGATAGACGTACATTTGATAAAGAACAAACTGGTCAATCAACTGAAGGCCCTTCTCTGATCCAACTGGTTGCAGCTCTTCTGTCGCCCGACTATTCACTCTTATTTTTGACCTCATGATAGAAGCATGTTCCCATTCCTCAAGGGTTTGGAAAAACTTTGTAAGGGTTTCATACGATGTAAAACCCGTGTAGTGTTCGATGATTGTACTATCGGTGCCATAACGCTCCAAGGAAAAGCGAAGAGTCTCTACTTTTGTCTGATCAAGTTGTTTGCGCAAATCTCGGATCACACCATGAGCATTGTCCAGTTCACTGGGAAGACTATAGTTATGCATCATATCAATAACAGGAAGTTCTTTCTCTTGTGACTCTGCCGTCTTTGGATCAGAGGCATTGTCTGTTTGTTTGTCAACCAAATCGGGTTCCGTTGCCATCTTATCAGCAGTACAAGTAGTGTCCCCTGGGGGATTTTCTTTCGGCGCATGTCGAGTTTTTTTGCCTTTACCCCAATTGTTCCAGCTGAAAAGTGTCGGGTAGGCATTGTCGTTGAGTCTATGTGAATGCCCAGGGAGCCCATATAATTTATTTCTCTTTGTTCTTGGTTTGTAATCAGCACTGTTGAAGTGCTGACTGCACACAAGAGTGTCTTTTGTTATCCTACAAAAAAACAAAGAAAAAACATTAATACAATCACCATCAAAATGTAGAAAAAAAATATAAAAGAATGTCCTTTAATTCAGGAATGTCAAACTGAGTAGCCCCCAGGGCCGCATAGATTTACATATCTATGTCATATGGGCTGTATGGACTTACATATGTCTGTCATGAGGGCCGCATAGGACAACCAAGTCTTTAAATCCTTTTTCTACAGTAACAGAAGAAAGTGGGGATTGCCTTCATTAATTTTTTTATTATCAACTAAAAGCCAATGAATATATATAAAAACAAACAGTTTTGTTAAAAAGAAAGGAAAAAAGACTATTACTGGCTGAGTTCAAATAATAAAACATACAAGTGTCACTGTCACTGTCACTTTCAATTATAGCCATGTGTTGATTGAAAGCAGGAGAAGGCAAAAGGAAAGACTCAACCCCTTTTATTGGCTGAGTTAGCCTCTTCCTTCCGCAACTCAAAGGAACAGGTGAGACAATGCATTGATAACAGACTATTTCCTAACAATATGTTGCCCAAATGAAAATAAATGACTGTTTTTGCCTAGGAAAAAACTTTTAAAAACCTGGGGTACTGTAAAAGTGTTGTACAAGAGGGCAGTCTGAGTGCAGGCCACACCTGTGGTTGTCGAGGGCTGCATACTGGTATTTCAGGTTCTGGACTTAGAAAATTCTCAACAGGATGTTAAGTGTTAATTTAGTATTCTTTTCTTTCTAAAGAAACCATTCATTTTCTTGTGTAATAATAATTAGATATTTAGGGGAACCAATTATTTATTTACTTTTACTACAAAATTTTTTTTTTTTTTTAACCATTTAAGATACAGATGAATAATAGGTGCACAAATTCTAAAATAATACCTGATACCAACAATAGGCTACTCTGTCAACTTTACTTACTAGCATCTCTTGTGGAGATATCTCTATGTTTAAAACATACAAACTAAAGTAAGTTGAGTGGCCTAATGTCAGTATCAGAAGGACAGCGAGGGAGACTATCCCCTATTCACTAGTGCTAGACCAGGGAGATTGTTTTTTTGTCTGGGGAGGAGCGCCACACCTACCCTCAGCTCCCTACTTTACAACACAGTTCCAAACCATGCTACTCAAGCACTATGTTAGCAAGAACCAGTATTGAACCTGGAACCTTCCAAGCCAGATGCTCTACCGACTGAGCCTATGACCAGCCTATGAACTAAACCTACAAAATATGCCCCATTAATATTTTGATAATGGACTTCCACTAATTTATCTTATTCTAATTCACTTTTTTTTCTTTTTTTTTTAATTGTTTCCATTATTTTTTACTCAGTCGGTAGAGCACCCACCTAGGAATCGCAAAGTGCTGGGTTCGATACATGTCCCAACACAGATTAGGTAATCTGATCTGTGTGGTAAAGTGTGGAGATGACAGCAGGTGTGATGCTCCACCTCAGCAAAAAACAATCTCTCTAGTCTAGTGCTAGTGAAAAGGAGATACCGACAATAGGCCACACCCCGACAACTTTATTTACTTTTAAACTTCCTGAGATTAACTTTTCTTCGCATTTGTGGTTTAAGACTTTTTAAGTCTAAGGGAGGTAACTCGTCAAAATTAAATGGGATGTTAAATCATTACATCCCACTAAGCAACAGTGTGTATCTTTGTCACTTTCGTAATGGGGACGGCATTAAAGTGACTGATTAAACAGAGGGTCAGATATGCCCCCCCCCCCATCTTCTTACTAGACTAAATTCAAAATGTATTTAATAATTATTTTTGTGTCAATCAAAATTTAAAAGATTGTAAATTATAATTTCTACTTAAAACAGACACACTCTTCTAATCTATCTATCTATCTATCTCATATATATATATATATATATATATATATATATATGGCAGTTGGTGTGTATGTATGTCCGGATGAAACTACAAAAATAAAACAATTAAAGACAAAGTAAATATATATACACATTAAATATCACCACTTCCTACTTATTTGATTTATATTTGAAGATATTTAAAAATTAAAATATATATAGAAATAGCATTGTAATTCTACTTTTAAATTCCCACCCTCACCCAGGCGATGCTGGGTAGCCATTCTAGTGTTACATAATTGATAGGTAGTCTATTATTTATGTACAGTAAGTGTAGTGTATATTCAAAATAACGGTTAGTGGAAAAACACAGGGGGGATGATGGACACTTTTTAACCCTGTGTTGACCTACTCTTCCGGTTCACCAGTGCAAGCCATGTAAAAAAAAAAGTAGCTAGGAAAGTCAATTTTTTGGCTGATGCTGGAAATAATAAACACACAGCATCTCTAATCCAAATAGCCAAAATTTCTGCTCTTTTGTTTGTTGGTTTGTGATTCATGAAAAAAAAAAAAAAAAGGTTGAAACAAAAAGAAAGTCTTGTGTTGTTAATAAAGAATAAAATCATAACACAAGACATCCCAGATCAGCACCAGAATAACAGAAGATCTAGCAAATTAAAAAAGAAGATAGAAGAAACAGAATTTAAGTATCTCAGATAGGTTTACAACACAAAAACAAAATTTCCAAGTGTAATGAAACAAGAGAAGGCTGAGGGTGTCCTGGCATCGCTCAGCAAGACCTTTGTCAGCTGCTCACACTTAGAATTTGCATCACCAGTCTGGAACCCCTATCTCGCTCAGAACATTAACCTCCTAGAAACTGTACAGAGACATACAGTGCAACCAAACGAATACCCTCCATCAGGCATCTGCCATATTCTGAACGTCTTGCTGCCCTGGGAATGGATTTGTTGAAACTCCGGCGTCTGACAACTGACCTAGTAAACATTCATAAGGTCATTAATTATCTTAACAACAGCAACCTTGAGCACCTTTTTGATCTCCATGTTTCTAATACACGTGGACATGCCTACAAAGTCAGAAAACAGCATAGTTCACGTGACTTTCGGAAACATTTTTTCATGCTCACAGTTGCTGAGGCATGGAATAAGCTGCCTGCGTTCGTTGTGGGATGCCGAAACACTGCATCTTTCAAAGCTTCCATGCTTCCTGTAATCCACCAACACTATACCTGATACTCCCATCCACACACATATGCACACACGCGCACACATACATGTATATCATTACTGTATGCTGTTCATGTTCCTGACACTAATACATTATTCAGTGTACTAGACATGAGACTTTGATGAGTTGTGGTACACCTGAGCACTGTACACAATAAATTTCATTAACCCTAGACTGGAACAGATGCCGCCCCCACCCCGCCCATTTTAATCCTCATCAACAGAAGTCTCATACTTGAACACATACATTCCACTACCAATTAAAAAATTACTTTTGCCATCCAATAAGGAATTATGCATGTTTTGTATATTTTATTCTTATCTTTAAGATCTTGGTTATTTTCATCAATTATCATCATAATGATAATACTAATGATGATGATGATTGGTTATTTGGTTGGTTGGATTTTATGGCATGTCAACCCTTGTTGAGTTATTGAATACATTTTGTTTTATTCATTCTTCATAGGTACTCAATTTTTTTTTCAACTCCTTTTTTCTATTTAATCCATAGATGGGACCCTAACAGATGCTAGGACTCCAAGTCAGAGCGGACCTGGGAGCAATTGTGATGAAAGGCTATTCCACATTCCCCAGGGCTCCAAATTTGGAACTTCACCACTAAATGTAGTCCAACGTCATACCCAAAACATTAAGACCCTTTCAGTCACTGCCTTCTAGCATATTATGATAAAAAAGGTTGGGACATGACAAGCTGATTAATTGGAGAGGGCTTCTCCAACCGACCGTCCTGCCTAAGTAAAGGCCAAAATGGAGTGTTGCATGTCATGGACTGCTCAGCAGCCAGGATTCCATCCTTAAGCATCACAGGACACCACCCACAGTCAATAGCTGGCCCCATTGGGGTGAGAGTCTTATGCCTCTGCAGAGGTGCAGTTGGCATATTTAATAGCCCCAGCCGACAAAGTGATAATAATATGAGGCTCAGAAATAAAAGTTATGTCTTTAATTACCAACACAACTCCGTCTTTTGATTTTTCTTAGTTCTGTCTTCCCTCCACATATTCCCTAAAACATTACACAACACCACTGGCCTAGTTAAAAATTTAGTAAATACACATATGGTACTTGTTCAATTTGTGGGTCCCAAGAAAAATACACCTGATGTCAGAGTTAAATTTGTAAGGGTCGGCGGATAAGTTCATAGATTGACCAAGATAATCTCATGGTATGTGATGAAATGAGATATATTTTTCAGCATAGTCCCCCTTGCGGTCCACACACTTCTTCCATCAGTGTCGCACAGTGGTTGGATCCCACTTGTAAAAAAGAAATCATCAACAGCAGATATGATGTCAGCCTATAAACTTTTCAGTCCACTCCACATACTCTCATCAAAGCTAGTCGAGTTTGTTTTTTTTGTTTTTACATTTCACTGACCTGTTACTTGGGTTTTTTTTAACTCAGTTAATTCCAATGAATGAATTTTAAACAACAAAACAAAAAACTATTTACTATCATCAACATATTATGAATTAAATTATATCAAAATTAAAAATCAATTAAAATGGATTTTCTTTGTGTTGTTTTTAAATGTCAAACATTTTTTCCAAATAACTGTAACATTTAATAATAATCTTATTATAATGGAGATTGTGTGTTTTTCTGTCTGTAACCAAAACTATATTACTACTCAAATCACAATTCCCTTAGTTATGTACGTCACATTCTCCATGATTTTATTTCTATTTAAACCTCAATTAATAATAAAACTGTTTGACATTATTAATACTGTTGGCCTTACCTAAATACTAATAACATGCAATTTTATTTATATATACAACAAAATACCAGTTTTCAGTGTAAACATAAAGCTAATTTGCATATTGATATTAAAAAAACTTATTTTGATAAAAATATGCTTGGTATTATTGATTTCTAATTGTTTGGTTTTATCTTAATGAATATGAACATAAATCTCGGGGATAAATTCTAAAAGAAATTCATTAACTAGAAGAAATAACTGTAATTTTATTCTTTATTTCCTATTTTAACTAAATAGTTAAATTAGCAAAATTTAGCATTGAAAAATGGAAGTGATGAAAGAGTAAGTTTCAGTTGTTCTATTTTCCGATTATACCCCCTCCGTTTCAAATCTTTTTATCTGAATTCTTAATTAGTTTCATTTGCCTTTCTGATTTAATTTAATATTTTATTACATTTAAACTTAAATACTTGCACCTGGAGGGTGCATATATTTGCTAGTAATAATAATAATAATAATGAATGGTCACTAAAAGCTTTAAAAAAAAGAGACTAGAAGAACTTGAAATCAGAAGAACTGAGATCATCCAGACAACAGCATTGTTGAAATCGGCTAGAATACTCAGAAGAGTCCTAGAGACCTGAGGAGACTTGTTTTCACTCAGACTCCAGTGAAAAACCATCAGCCTATGCTGGTGTGAAAAACTCACGAGTGAAATAATAAGACCAGACCTAGTGTTGGTTAACAAAAAAGAAAGAACTTGTCAACTGGTGGATTTTGCAGTTCCAGCAGATCACAGGGTGAAGATGAAAGAAAACGAAAAAAAATAGACAAATACCTGGACCTTGCCAGAGAACTGAAAAAGCTATGGAATATGAAAGTCAAAGTGATACCAGCTGTAGTTGGTGTACTTGGAATGGTCCCAAAAAGCTTGGAAAATCTGGGAATCAGAGGAAGAATTGAGACCATCCAGAATACTGCACTTCTACAATCTGCCAGAATACTCAGAAGAGTCCTGGAGACTTGAAGAGACTTGTTGTCCCTCGACTCCAGTGAAATACCATCAGCTAACACTGATGTGAAAAACTCAAAAGGAGTGAACGATAATAATTCCAGGAAAAAATCCAAATAATCTATTTAAATACAAATAAATACCAAGCAGAATAAACAATCTATAATTGAGAATTGTGCAATTGTACTGACTATAGCACATTTAACTGTGATGTCAGTTGCATTCCACTTGGGGCCCACATAAATGAACAAGTACCTAAATATAGACAAGTTATAATAGGCTATACAATAGGCTCAATAAAAACTCTGAAAGTATTTTTTCGCAATTTAATTTTTTAGCACCAGATCATATCAAATATAGTTTTAAAAATACATAGTCCTTAAGGAATCTAATTATATCAAATGCACATATTGGTCCGAAAGTCTTGTCATCCCTACATATTTTTTTGAGGTAAAACAATTACATCTTTTCATAGAAAATAATTTTATTTTTCAAGATATTCTTAGAGGTAGAATAATTGAATAACTTATATATCATATCATTAAAAAGAAAATAATGCAAGTTGAAACAATGTGTATGAGTGACATGACTTTCAGACCACCCTGTAATCTTATTATAATGGAGATTGTGGGTTTGTCTGTCTGTAACCGAAACTATATTACTATACAAGTCACAATTCCCTTTGTTATTTACATCACATTCTCCATGATTTTATTTTTATTCAAACCTCAATTATTAACAAAATTGTTTTACATCATTAAGACTGTTTACCATATCTACAAGCTAATAACACGCAGTTGTACTTATATATACAACAAAATAGCGGTTTACAGTGTTAATGGGAAGGCTAATTTGCATATTGATATTAAAAATTTCATTTTAATAAATATGTGCTTAGTATTATTGATTTCTAATTGTTTGGTGTTATCTTAATGAGTATGAGCAAAAATCTCGGGGATTAATCTTAAAAGAAATCCATTAACAAGAAGAAATAATTGTAATTTTATTCTTTACTTCCTATTTTAACTAAATAGTTAAATTAGGAAAATTTACCAATGAAAAACGGGAGTAATGGAAAACGATGGAAGAGTTAGTTTCAAAGTTGTTCTATTTTTCAATCATACCCCCTCTGTTCCAAATCGTTTTATCTGCATTTTTATTAGCCTTTCTAATTTAATATGATATTTTATATTAAAAGTTAAATACTTGCACCCGGAGGGTGCATATATTTGCTAGTTCAACTAATATTCATTAAATTTTGGATTAAGTGATTTTTGTAGATATATTTATAAAAAGTAGGCATTTGTTGAAAAAAAAAAAAAAAAAAGTTATTTGGAAAACTATATGATATCAAGTATTCCTATCTAATACAAATAATTTGCGCATAGTTGTATGGTTTCTTATCTAATATGAATAATTATATGGTCTCAAGTAATTATTTCTATAATTGATAGCCCATCCAGACAACAGCACTGTTGAAATTGGCTAGAATACCCAGAAGAATCCTGAAGACCTGAGAAGACTTGTCACTCAGACTCCAATGAAAGACCATCAGTCATTTGTTTACATACATATTATATGGCTTCAAGTAACTAATAATAATAAATTATTAGTAAACAATCATAGTTTTAAGTATCAAGTATTCCCATCGAATATGAATATTTTAAAACAGATTTATTAGACTGATAGATAGAAGTTAGAACCCTAATAACAGGTGCTACAGTTATTTCCTATAACTCCAACCTAAAAAAGGGGAACCACTCTGAATTAATTTTATCTGCTAATTAATCTACCCATTAAACTAACCCTAACACTAAACCTAACCCAGTCTTTTTTCCTAGTAGATCAATGAATAATTTATAAAATTCATTCAGAGTGGTTCCCCTTTTTTAGGTTGGAGTTATAGGAAATAACCGGTACTACCACCCCATATCAAAGTGGTCCTGGGAGTCATAGCAATGAAGGGGAACTCCAAACTCTCCAGAACTGGAGCCTCATAATCAGATGTAGTTTAGTGTCATACCCGGTAGAAGTGGCTGGGTAACCCCTCCTAAGGAGATAGTCTGCATATTCTACACCCCGACGACAGAACGGCTTTCGTTTCTAGTCCGTGCAGTTCCAGTCATAATAATAAAATATCTTTTAAACGAGTTTTTAAAAAACCATACCAGCCCTAGCCAACTCAGCGTATGAGTACCACAGGAATTAGCGCAGTAAAGTAAGAAGCTGATGGTAGGTGTGGCGCACACCTCGGCAATCTCCTTAGGGAAAAGGGGATAGACTCCGTCGCTGTTTGGCTGATACCGACTTTAGGCCACCCAGACGACTTTTACTTAAAGCATCACATTTCACGGAAATACCCGAGACCTTTGAGAGGCTAGGATTAGGGTGAGGGATAGTGTTGTTTTAGTGTTAGGCTACTTTGGGAGTTTCCGTAATCTAATGCTATTTATACGTAAAATGTGATTCTAATAATATTATCTCTTGTGCGCTGTTCTGCATTTGTACCAAATAAACGATCATTTAAATGAGTGTTTTTAAAAATTAACTAAAAATGAAAAGATTGAAAATAGTCGAAATTGATAATACTACATCTAAAAAATTAAAATAAATAAAAATTAAAAATAAATATTTCTTGTTGAATGATGAATCTATCTTGTATATCAACAACTGGTACGTATCTTCAAGTGTAAAAAAAATCACAACATACTTCTTCATCGTAAAAAGAAGAAGAAATCTTCCAAATTAAACGCCGAATAAAACTTACCTGAAAGTCAACCTTCTGATTTGAGAAAGCCAGACTTTGCGTAGATTCTCTCCACGTCGCTCTCCAGACATAATTGTCTTATCATCTTTTGGGAAAGTATGGAAATGGAGGTTGGGATTTTTCTTGGACGAATTCTTGCACGTGGGCACACAGCAGAAGGCATTCTGTCCTTTTTTCTTGCAGAGGAGCCGTAAGAGTCGTTTGTTGGCACCGTTGGTAGTTGTAACTGAACTGTCCGTAGAGTTAAGGTCGTTAATAACCGTGACAGGTCGTGTGGAGGTAGTGGTAGCTGCTGTTGTGGTCGTTGGAGCCACCGTTGTTATTATTATTGTCGTTGTGTGATTTTCGTCAGCCATTTCTTGTTTATCCGGAAACGGAAGTACAAAGAAAAAGGTTTCCTGTCTATGGAACCGGGGAAACTAATTATTGTTCAATTTACCGAGCTGTTTGATTGTTTAAAAATGTTTTTTCTTCATCAGTTTCTTATATTTAATGTTGAAAAAACACTGTTTCATATTCGATTTTTCTATGAACCGTTGAACGCCTGTTTAGATGTTTTCTTTGTCTATTTTTTTAACGGCTAATCATATCCGTTTTGGAAAATAGATACGTCACTTCCGGTTCGGTTACGTATAGCCAGAATAGGGTATTTTATTTATTTATTTATTTATTTTGGTAAATATTTCTGTTAATATCTTATTTGAATAAAAAATTTAATGAATTTTGATTCTTTTTTATTCATTTTTTTAGATAAATTTCGGAGAGATGAATACAAAAATCATTTAAAAAAACACGCTTTCATGTGATTTTATTTTTCATATTTTAATATAGTTTTTTTTTATTGCATTTCAAATGCAAAAAAGCATTTTTTAAAAAACACTTTAATGTAATTTTATTTTTCATTGAAAATAGAGATTATTTCGTAAAATATATTTGATGTGATTATTGAAAGAGTTATTTTCTGAAAGAGAAAGAAAAATAAAATAATTGCACTACACACATAATGACTGAAAAACTGCCTTAAGATTTTGTGTACTTTAAATTTATTTATTTCTAAGACTTTAGAAATATACCCAAGACTGTAACTAAGAAGATTAACTGCAAATTGCATTCTTAATTTTTGTAAAATACACATATATGGTGGAAGAAGTGGGATGTTTGATGTCAATATTCAATAAAAGTGTTCAAACATTTAAAGACCATAAATAAATCAAGCAAAATGGCATAGAAGACAAAACTCTTGATTAAACAAACAAAATTGTATTAACAGAAGTTTACAAAAGGTAACATTGAATACTGGGCGAGGTTCCACCAAAGTTCTTTTTTTAAAATTCAAATGTAAAATGTAAGCTGGTATTTCACAGTTCAAAAGTGAGAAAGAAAAGTGAGAAAGTCAACTCAAAAGCAGTCAGGCATAAGTTGAATGAATATAAGGTTTATCTCCGAAAGCATAGGTTATTCAAAGAGAAAGAGAGAGAGATACCTTCAGCGTGTAAGTGAAATGTTCTTAAAAAGGGTGACGTGAATTCCCTTAGGCAAATGAGATCTTTCTGGTTAGGATCTGAAAGGCTGGCTTTATTTATAGTCCAGCATAGGCTCCAAAAGGGGTCTAGTTGATTAATTTTCTTATTAGGTGGGAACGCCTCTGATTGGTTGAATTTTACGAATTTTATTTTAAATTTTATTTTTACTAAGGTTGCGCGATCACATGCGCAAACTACTTATTTTTGTCATTCGACCTCTGTCTGTTGAAGCGATAACTTCCGGCTTCACCACACATACATGTATATTATTACTGTATGCTATTCATGTTCCTGACACTAATACATTGTTCTGTGTACTAGACATGAGACTTTGATGATTTGTGATGCACCTGAGCACTGTACACAATAAATTTCATTATTAGATAAAGGACTCATGAGGTGATTTCTCACTGATGTAATGAATATGTAAATACCTTGGTACCCCCTCACTATAATCTGATTGGACAATGTCATGTATAAATATTCGACACTGCGGTGGTACAAGCGCCTAAGCCTAATCCTACTAGCCTAAACTTACTCGCAGACTACCCCATGACTGCTCGGAAGACGTATTGCTATTCGACGCACCAGCTACTACTGCAATAATATACCAAATACCAACTTCATAATATATCCCTTAACACAGATATATCCCTCACAATACTTTAAAAGAATAATTCATGAAGAAAAGGAATACAAAAAAATTTAAATTAAATTAATTATTACTGTCTGTGTCAAAAATGTCTTGTTAATAATGTGCAAAAGTTAATTCTTATAAAATGTATACTAAATAGAATATATGAAATGTTCATATTTATGTGCACTACTACACAAGTTCAATCAATGTGCCCTTGTGGGGATTAAAATGAAATTAAAATGAAAATCAACTTAAAATATTAAAAATAACAATTTCCCAGGAGGCACCAGATAGGAAGAATCCTCTGGGCATGCACAGATAAAAATGTCCCTTCCAGGCACCAAAACGAATCCTTGGTCATTGAAACACTGACCTTAACTGTCAACAGACACTATTGACTGGCTCGGGAGAAAATCTCTTCTCCAAGAAATAGCCATGAACCTAGAAATAAAGTCTGAAACCTAAAAGTATATTTTGTCTTAGTCTCTTCTTTTCTCTTCCTTTAATTCCTTTTCAGCCTGACAACCTACAACAAAGAAGAACCACATATAATGGGATTTAAAAGAAACAACCAGCAAACGCACAAAACAATCAAAGCCGAGTCCCAAACATAAAATTCTATCCCATATCCTGATGTGAAAGGAAGAGTCTTTGGTAAATTGTTGATAGAGAAATAAAGTGTTGGGTGAAGACTTACATGTATGGGCTTTTATGATTTTATGTGGTATTTGGCTTTTAAGTTATTTTTGGTGCATGTTCTCTGTTAGTTTCTTTTAATCCCCATTATATGTGGTTCTTCCTTCTTGTGGGTTGTCAGACTGAAAAGGAATTAAAGAAAGGGAAAAGAAGAGACAAAGACAAAAGGTATTTTTAGGTTTCAGACTTTTATTCTAGGTTCATAGCTATTTTGTGGAGAGGAAATTTCTTCCTGTGCCAGTTGTAGCATCTGTTCCCAGTCAAGGTCTGAGTTGGAATGGTTGAGGGTTCTTCTTTGCATCAACAAGGGGGTCCTTTTCTCTGCACATGCCCAGAAGGTTCTTCCTGCTTGAAGGCTCCTGTGAGATTGTCATTTATTTATTTATTTTTATTTTTTATTTTAACTCTTAACATCCTATACCACCTCATTCCACCTGGCTGGAAGTCACATTCATTTTCCTAATCTGCCCCAGACAATAGCCTTTGTTTAAATGCAATATTAAACATATTTAGAAGTCTTTGATTTACGGTAAATAACAGGTAACTTTAAAGGAAAAGGCCATTTTTAGCCATTTATTGGTTTGGTTTGGTTTGTTTTGTTTTATGGCATATCAACCTCAGTGGGTCATTTAATGATTTTTGAAATAAATCAATTCTTAATGGATAATACGAGTTTTTTATAAATACATTTTTCTATTTAACCCATAGATGGGATCCTAATAGGTACTACCACTCCGGGTCAGAGTGGACCAGGGAGCAATGGTGATGAATGGGGTGCTCCACATTCCCCAAACCTCCAAAACTGGAACCTCACCATCAGATAGAGTTTAACATCATTCCCAGAACATGTAGACCCGCAGCCACCGCCTTCTAGCACCCATATGATAAAAAGGGGTTGGGGCTTGCCATAAGGGCAATAGGGTTGGGAAAAGCCATTTATTGATAAATCCTTATAGGAATGGGGCTATGAACTTAGAAAATTCTCAACAGGATGTTTATGAGTTAAACCTCATACACATTAGTGCAATGCAATACGAGTTTGTTGGTGGCACAAATCCCCTATCCACGGCAGACAGAGCACACATGGTGTGTTCTATTTGATTGTCAAGGCAGAAATGGAGAGATTGACTTTGGCACATCTTATTTTATATGTTGCTTTGACCATGCCATCTAGTGGTAATTTGCAGTACTATTTGCAGATGCAAACACGAGGTAATTATCTTTTGAGTCTTCTACCACCAAATAACGGAGCTGTGGCAGGTAAAGTATGTAACCCCTACAATGTGTCTACCAGTGTTCGTTTGTGTGTGTGTGTGTGGGGGGGGATTACATCCTTTGCCTACTAAACAGTCATTATCTGATGAAGACCATACAGGGTGAAACATCATAAACACAACAACAAATTAGTTTTCACATCAAATTTCTCTTACATTCTGTTGTCCATATTTTAGCCATTAAATTAAATGCAATATTATTTTTTTAAATGTTAAAACAATAAATCACTTAAAGTTGAATTTAAACTATTTTTCTCTGAAAAATCCTTTAATGACAACAGATGTTATTAGGTATGGCCAAAATTTCAGCAAAATTTCAACAAAATTTCAACAAAATTTCAACAAAATTTCAACAAAAATTGGGAAAAATAAATGAAACTTAATGTAATTTTTGCTGTATTATACAGAGGAAGAATTTTTTAAAATTCACTTGTAAAAATTATTTGTTTTACAGTCTTTAAAATTGGAGAATTTTATAAACTAAAATCTGTATCTGTGAAAATGGCGCTTTTTTTTCTCTCTTAAAGATGAGATCTTTTTAATGTGGTTTATTTCATTGGTATAGTTTTTTTTTAATTCATAGAAAAAAATGTATATATAAGTTTAGGCTCTGTCCTTAAGGAATTTTTTTTTTTTTTTTTTAGATAAGTGACAATTTATAATTTTTTAATAAAAGTTTAAAGAAGGGGAAAGGTACTGTCATGCCGAAATTTTGGCCATACTTAGATGATAACAGTGAAAGAATTAATAAATAAATAAACCATGAATTAAAACAAATTAAAACAATTAAATTATATTAAAACAATTAAATTAAATTAATTGAATTAAACCAATTTCTATGTCCATAAATGCGTTACTTATAAATGATAAACTAGTTTCGGAATTTTAAAAATCGTAATGTCAAAATAATCATTTCTTTTTTCCGTATTTATTTAATCAAAATTAATTCTTAGCCATAAAAGTTGGTAAAAAAAATGTTGCCTTTTTCAACCTGAGGAAAAAGTCCGTAAAGATTACTTTGGCAAGGGAGATAACTACACAACTCACTCATTTCCTGTGAGATTTTCTTTCTCAAAGAAGCACGTGTCTCCGTTCGGCAGTCAATTTTCTGTTTTTCTCTTTGACAATGTCCGCCCTCCTCGGTGTAAAAGATGCACCGATTTCTAAAACAACCCAAACTTTTCCTACATTAAACAAAATTGGAGGAGAACCGGTGAGTACATGATTTCTTTCCACCTACTAACAGGCTTATAATTTTGTTGATAACACGTGGAATTTTTGACGATGACAACTTCTTGTTAATTAACTTGTCGAAAAATTAATTCTCATAAAAATTTAAAAAAAATAACTTCACCAACTTGTATTCTATATATTATGAAAAAAGAAGAATTGTGTGAAAAATTATCTAAAAATTAACTTCTATTTTATAGAAACGAATTAATATGATTGTTATTTGTATTGTATTTGTTTTGTTTAATATTTGTTTACATTACCTTACATGATTTATTTGAAAAATTATTATTATTATTATCTATCAATTAATTAACAAGAAGAAGAAGTTGTCATCTAGTGGATTTTGCCGTGCGAGAAGGGCACCGTAAAAATGAAGGAAGGCAAAAAACTGGACCCTGCCAGAGAACTAAAAAAAAACTGTGGAACAACATGAAGGTGACAGTGATACCATTTGTAGTTGGAACAGTTCCCAAGAAATTAGATGAACTGGGAATTAGATAAGGAAATGAAACCATCTAGACCACAGCACTGTAAAAATCGGCTCGGATACTTAGAAAAGTCCTAGGGACTTGCTGTTACTCGGACTCCCGTGAAAAAAAAAAACACCAGTTAATTGATGTAATTTAATAAAACTTTAGTTTTTTTTTTATTTAGATATGGCACAACTGAGTTAGTGTGGTCCCACTCGTTAAAGATTGTTTTTTTTTTTTTGTTGTTTTTCAAATATTTTTGCATGTTAATTTATAAATTGAAAATTTCCATCTGAAGAAATTCGTAGAATTTGACATTGATACTTAATGGAATTAAACGAGGGTTCATCTCTACTACATAAATTCCTCGTGTGGTGTAATCGTTATCTAGCTAGATTAGCAGACGATTGTTAGTGAGTTCGATTCTCACTGGGTGCCCCATACTTCTGGCCTTGTGTCACAGCTAAGCTTAGTAAATGACTAAATTGTCTCTGAAGATGTCATTCTGCATGTATACATGTACACGAGTTATCTGCCCTTTGTTTTGATTTTTATTGAGTTGATGTTGACAAGACTGTACAAATTACATTATGGGTACAACTTTTGTTTTACATTTATTTATCAATAATATTCCTTTAGCGGGGGGGGGGGTCCCTAAAGATAACTCCTGTACATGTATTACAGAATGACGTAAAGTCAGAGTCCCTAGTATTTATGTTCTAGACTGTCTAATTCTATTAAAAAAAAATAAAAAAAAAACAAATGTCATGAATAGAGGAAGTTCTGAATGTAAAGCAAGCAAAAATATTAACAAAAAAATTGGGGGGGGGGGTAACAAGGGCCTACACCAAAAGTTATTTAGGAAATTTGAAAAAATCTGATTCAAGCAAACGATGTAAAGAAGGAAGGAAAGAAAAACAAAGAGTGAGAGAGAGTTAAATGAAGATTATTATACTTTTTACATATTGAACCATTTCGCAATAGCTCTTAAGTAAATATATCAAACATAATAATTAAATTATCATACTGTGGTATATACACAGGTCCTGCTAGTTATCATTATTATTATTAAATCTGTCCTCACAAAATAATAATTCAGTTACAGATTATTGAACTGGAAATTGATTTATTCTCTAGAGCATTTAAAATATATTGCTCTAATATAACGCACTCTATGCAGTGGCATTTTTCTGAGTTATAGTTATTACATACACATATAAATATATATCAACTTTTTAAGGTTATTTTTTGTTCTAAACATGATCATACCATAACTCCAAGCAAATGCCCTCCATCAGACATCTACCATATTTTGAACGTTTTGCTGCCCTGGGCATGGATACATTGAAACTCTGGCATCTGGCAACTGACTTGGTAAACACTCATAAGGTTATTAACCATCTTACCAGCAGCAACCTTGAGCACCTTTTTGATTTTCATGTTTCTAACACATGTGTGCATGCATACTAAGTCAGAAAACAGCACTGCTCACGTGACTTTCGGAAACATTTTTTCAAACTCAGTTGTTGGCTGCCAAAGCACTCCATCTTTCAAAACCTCTGTTTCCTGTAATTCGACAACACTATACCTGATATCCACCCTCCATACACATGTGCACATGCACATACATATATATTACGATTATATGCTATTTATTTTCCTGACATTAGTACATTATTCTATGTACTATACATGCGCCTTTGATGAATTGTGGTGTACCTGAGCACTGTATGCAATAAATTTCATTATTATTTTATTTTGTTTCTTTTCTTGGGAGTGTGTGGAAAAAAATATTTGAGTGGGGCCCTCTACTCATGTATGGTGTCGGCTGGAGTGGCAGTGTCTGGTACAAAATGCCAAAGGCGAGATCTGCAGCAGACGGAAGTTTTATGACCACTACGTGCGCAGGTCTGCCTTTGGTATAAATGGACTTCACCAGACAGAGACTGGAGCTTCGTTTGACGTCGTACTGGGCCATTGTTTCACACTATTCATCGTTTTTCGTCGTACTGATTGTTTTTTACCTGACTAGTCTTCTTGAGATTGATATACATTATACAGAAAGAAGCCATGTTACCCTCGAAAGAATGGTTAATGACCCCTTGATTATTACAGAGGGTCGCGAAGCTGGCATTGTTTCGCAAGGAGCTGGATAACTGACCACGGACTCTATGCCCTTGTCCCATTTTCTTTTTCTCACCCCCTCACGGTTTGTTGCATACTCATACACATACACATACACATATACCCATGTTGGGTACATACACAAGTGTTCTTTTACTGGAGAGAGGGGGAGAGATAGACACAGGTAGATAGAGAGATGCATAACTTACTTCTTTGGCCATTGGTAATTTCTAGTCGTTTCTATTCTTTCTCTATGACTTCTATTTCTCTATTTTTGCTGGTTGGTCATCCTTGATTCATTTCTTCTTCTAGGTCAGTCTTGTTGCCAAGACATTCATCAACCACAAAACCATATTATTTATTTAAACTTTTATTTACAATCATCTTCCTCTAACTAAACACAGCGCGCGTGTGCAAGTGAGCCCCAGCTAAGGCAGATATGCCTTCTCTGCTTGATGTCCAAGCTGAAACTACCCCCAACCAGGTCCCACGTGACTTCACATATTTCGCGGGCTTTCTGTAATATTCCATGGAAAGTACCACCCGTGACATGAAAAGGGCCATCCCTTCAGAAATACAGGGGATTGACAATAATCTTATGCAACTGCATAGATTATGCAACAGGTTGAATTAATACTTTTTATTTCTCTGAATGTTTGAGATGAGGCTTGAAGATTAGTATTATTAGTGTTATTCGGACTATTGGCTCCCAAATATGACAAGAAAGTTCCCGAGTTCGAAAAGAAGGTTCCCGAGTCCTACAAGAAATACCTGAAGAAGGCCGGAGGGTATATCGGCCGAAACATTGTACAATAACAATGAAGATGGGGACAATAGTCCAAATAACACTAATAATACTAATACTTTTTTGTTATTCAAGTTATTTGGAATTTACTCTTGTATTTTTTTCTAAAAATTTCTTTTTTTTTTGTTTCTTTTCACCTCAGGACCATTTTCTGAAGTCTGATGTTCCACTCGAATGTCCTCAGTGTGGGAAAATGATGTATTTAGTGGTGCAACTCTATTGTCCGCTTGACAATTCTCCTTACCATAGGACTCTTTATATCTACACGTGTGTTACAAAACGTTGCTGGGGAAAGAACACCAGGTAATCTAAAAATTAAATCATCTTATTTCTCTGAATGTTTGAGATGAGGCTTGAAGATTAGTATTATTAGTGTTATTCGGACTATTGTCCCCATCTTCATTGTTATTTGTACAACGTTTCGGCCGATATACCTGAGTTCCCTACAAGAAATACCTGAAGAAGGCCAGAGGGTATATCGTCCGAAACGTTGTACAAATAACAATGAAGATGGGGACAATAGTCCGAATAACACTAATAATACTAAATCATCTTAATTCTTGTAAATTGTTTACCTCCTCAAACATAAGACAACAGTTTCTATTGTAGTGGTGTATGAGTTATGGTTTCAATCTGTTAGTCTGAAAGTTAAGCATCATGTAAATATCACATATTATATATCAAAATAATTCTGAGACTAGTATTAAGGACATAATGCTTCTTTTTTTTTTTTGTGCTTAGCTTATACTTTTTAAAAGAACTTGCGTCAAATTTCGTTGGTAGTGGTTTCGCTTCGGAAGGTCAATAATTAAGTGTGTGTTCAATTTCAAGAATATTGATAGAGATTATCCTCTTTGATTTTGCAATGCAAACTAATGACTAAAATTTAGGCTCGAAAAAAATTCATATTTTTTGTTTTCAACATTTCAAAGCAAAATACGGTTTTAAATCACTGTAAAAAAATAATTCAATGGATAAAAACCCAAATTAAATATTTGGAAAGATTATTTTCTTTTCTTTCCAACCATATAGATATTTTTAAGATTGGATCAGAAATACTCGAGAAATTGCAAATTAAACTGATTAAGGTCGCAAATTTGTCAATGTCCACCGATATCAGCTAGCTGCTTACCTTGCTAGTTATGGTTTTAATGTGTTAAGGTTGTCTTTGTAATTTTGTTGGTTTGGAAACCACAACAATTTTAGTTGTAATTGAATAAACCATGACATATTGTTGTTCAACCCTTTTTGTTGTAAAATGTATCCTTGTGTGTAAAACAGTTCACAATGAATTAACATGAACAATATTTATTCAATGGGCAAACTTAATAGAGTAGAAATACAGAATATGATAGAAGATACAAAGAATAGGTTATACATACTAGCAAGAATATGCATCCTCTGCATGTAAGTATTTAAGTTTTAATGTAATGAAATATATTAAATTAGAAAGACTAACAAAATTAAATCAAGAATGCATATAAAAAGATTACACTTATTTTAATTATAATTTAATTGGTTTCTATATAAAATAATTCATAGAATTAATTTTAATATGTTGTAGAATAAAACTATAATATTAGAGATCAATAACACTAAGTAATTATTTATTAAACCTGGTTTTGTTAAAACCAGTATGCAAATTAACCACACCATACATTATGTAATCCTCTATTTCTTAGTGATATATAAGACATATTCCTGGATTTTACATGTACTAATAGCACGGGCCTTTCGGGGCCTGTGTCTATTAATGTAATTAACAGTGTCGATCCCAGGGGGCTATCCCCCAGGCAACACCTGCCCCCTTGATTTAAAGGGGCAGGGCTGGGTTTATGGCCCAGCACTTGAGGCGTCCCCCTCGAGGGGGAATGCAGACAGGATCGACGCATTTTTTGTGACTACCACCCATGAGCTTCGGCTTGTGGGTGGGCCTACATAAAAATGTCCTTGTGTCATGCCCTCATAAGTGGGATGAGAGGCAAATACCCTAATAACATGGGCTGTTTTAAGGCAAATCTAACTCGGATTTTCATAGAGACCTCGTTGATAAAGGAGATTTATTCTCTCTCTATATATATATATATTAATGATTTTACTATAATATACATTAAGGTGCTGTTCACAGAATTCCGTCCCAGCCTCCTGCCTTAAAAAACGCTAGGCGGTGATAGCTGAAAAAATAACACACCCTACGAATGAAGTCCCTAGCTGGAGCGGTGCCTGCTGAAGTGCCTAAGGCGATTTTCCTGAAAAGTTAATGCAATATTTTACCCCCTCCAGTCTTTTTTTGACAAGTAAATGTAAATATTTTAACCCTCCCCCTCTTTAAAATATTTTAAGGAAGGGGGCTAAATATTTACATTTAGTTGTCGATAAAAATATGCCTTACTTTTAATGCCTTCAATCTGCTAAAAAATATCTTTTTTTTTTCTTTTTTTTTTCGATAATCAATTACAAATAAAAAATCAAAAAAATTTTCTCAGTATTTTATTTTATTTAGAGAGGGTTGTTTTTTCAGCTATCACCGCCTAGCGTTTTTTAAGGCAGGAAGCCAGGATGGAATTCTGCGAATAGCACCTACATTAAATACTCATTGATAAATTTACACAATTCCTGAGGGTATTGTGACATAAACAGTGAGGTAGTTTCGGTTACAGACAGATATGGATATTCATTAAAGAAAACGAAAAAATAATGTTCTGTAAAATTTTTTTTTTTTTTTTTTTTTTAGCTGGAAAGTCCTACGTGAACAAAAACTAGATGAGAGTTTGACTTCAGCTGCTTCCAAGCCAATGGCAGTTGACAGTCAGAAGGATGTCTGGGGTGCAGATGAAGATGACTGGGGTGATGAGGATGATGGAGATGATAGAGTGGAGGCAGATAGACACAACCCTTCAGATGTTGGAAAGATGGACGATATTGGGGAAGTTGTTACAACCATTGATGAAAACTTGAATCTTAACGTTGATGAACACGAATCATCCGAATCTTCTTCTGAAACAGAAGAGGAAATGCCTCCAGAACAACAGGCTATAAAGTAAGTGACCTTAAATATTTTGCAAGAATATACGTACCTATTGAAGTCAGTCAGTCAGTCAACAATTGGCTCGAACAATGTGACTGGCCAAGCACAACTGCACCAGTGTCAAGACAACTGGTACTTATGGGAATTCAGAACAGTCCACTCATGCATTTGGGTGATTCCATTCCCTGAGGCCCGATTTGGCTGTTTGGTTTGTATAATCCTCTGAGGCTCCATAAATCCTGCCACTTTGCAGTGGTCTTTACAGCATACCAGAATCATATTGGGTTACGATTGCTTGCTATCTTGTCGTGCCAATTCGATGGTAATTGGACTTATTCTACAGTACCATAATTATTAGTGCATAACATACACTTATAACTTTGATCTACAAATTTCTGGAAAAAAAATGTTTTCTGTATAATATGCACTGACATTTTAAAATTTGTAGCAGTTAAATTCATCAGACATCCAATTTTTATTGGTAAGAATTTATATAATAATAATGATGATAATAATAATGATAATTAAATTTATTGTGTACATTCCTCAGGTGCATTATAACTCATCAAAGTCTCATGTCTAGTACATAGAATAATGTATTAGTGTCAGGAACATGAATAGCATACAGTAATAATATACATGTGTGTGTGCATGCATATATGTGTGTGTTGGGAGGGGATATCAGGTATAGTGTTGGCGGATTACAGGGAACATGGAGGCTTTGAAAGATGCAGTGTTTCGGCTGCCTTCAACGGATGCAGCCAGTTTATTGATAAGAATTTATATAATAATAATGATGATAATAATGATGATAATTAAATTTATTGTGTACATTCCTCAGGTGCTCTATAACTCATCAAAGTCTCATGTCTAGTACATAGAATAATGTATTAGTGTCAGGAACATGAATAGCATTCAGTAATAATATACATGTGTGTGTGCATGCATATATGTGTGTGTTGGCGGATTACAGGGAACTCCATTTGAAAGATGCAGTGTTTCGGCTGCCTTCAATGGATGCAGCCAGTTTATTCCATGCCTCGGCACCTGTGTGCGTGAAAAAATGTTTCCGAAAGTCATGTGAGCTATGCTGTTTTCTGACTTTGTAGGCATACCCACATGTGTTAGAAACATGGAGATCAAAAAGGTCCTCAAGGTTGCTGTTGGTCAGATGATTAATGACCTTATGAGCATTTACCAGGTCAGTTGCCAGACGCCAGTTTCAACGAATCCATTCCCAAGGCAGAATATGGTTTACATTATGTCTTAAAACACAATATTTACAATCTTGCACTGTTAAGCACTTACTCCTAGAATGTAGGATTTTTGCTCACACCAGAAAGTGCTTTTTTAATGCAAATGATCTATTTGGAAAAAAATCAACATAGATGACATTCTGTCTTTTTTGAGAGAAATAAAATCATTCCAAAAAATATAAACACAAACCTGATCAATACAATACAAAAGTAACCCCTTAACACAATGGTCAACAATGCTAACATATCATTAAAACCATTAACTACAAAAGTGTAAATATAGATATAAAACATTATTTCCTAACCTCTTGGCATGAAATAACCCTAGATGGGTTGATATGCTGTTAAAATCCTCCAACCAACCAACAAAATTTATATTCCAAACTTAAAATTCTTAGTTTTTAATACTAATAGGAAAAATACATCTTATAATATGCTCTAGATGGAAAAATACATCTTATAATATGCTCTAGATTTTATATTACATCAACTATTTTTTAATACTAATAGGAAAAATACATCTTATAATATGCTCTAGATTTTATATTACATCAACTATTTTTTAATACTAATAGGAAAAATACATCTTATAATATGCTCTAGATTTTATATTACATCAACTATTTTTTAATACTAATAGGAAAAATACATCTTATAATATGCTCTAGATTTTATATTACATCAACTATTTTTTAATACTAATAGGAAAAATACATCTAATAATATGCTCTAGATTTTATATTACATCAACTATTTTTTAATACTAATAGGAAAAATACATCTTATAATATGCTCTAGATTTTATATTACATCAACTAATTTTTAATACTAATAGGAAAAATACATCTTATAATATGTGCTAGATTTTATATTACATCAACAAATTTGATTTTCCTAAAAATGTTAAGTTTAAAAATCTCTAAAAAAAATTTAATGTAGAATGTTGTTATCTTCACATAAAAATT
>CM042153.1:37724136-37740068 GCA_023376005.1 Doryteuthis pealeii
GAATTGATAACTCATAAGAAATAGGAATTCGGTGAATAAGGAACACCAGATAATCAGGATTTAAATCTTCGCATTTCATCTTCGACGATTTAGACCATCTCATATTTAACCTGAGGATGTTGCAGGATGACAACGGTTGTACAATTAAAGAACATCTGCAAGACTCACTTGCTAACCATTACACCACAATGGGACACCCTACCTTACATGGTATATTGCCCCCATCGGCAGGGGTTAGAATACACCATCTATCTCCTACTGAGGGGTAAATCCCCCCCCAAAAGAGGTGTCCTGGATATGACCCTAAACTGCATCTGATGGTGAGGCTCCAGTTCTAGAGTGGAGTACCTCTTTAATGCGATTACTCACAAAAGATAAATTGACAATCCTTCCAAGTTGTAGCCGTGTCAGAGTTATTGTATGGCTACACCATTTGGAATTTAATGAAACGCTTAGAGAAAGGATGCTGTTTTGAACAAATCATGGAAGCAGCACCCAAGAAAAAAGCAGCTGTATAGCCACTGGCCTCCTATCACACAAACAAGACAGACTGTAGAAGCAAGGACAAACTCAGAAGTGACATTTGCCTATGGACACACTAGTGTAGGCTGAACTGATAAAACCTACATCAATCAGCTGTGTAGTAGAACCTGGCAGGGGGTTATGATCGATAGGTATCTGTGCTGTTAGAGTAACCTGATGGTTAGATAGAAATACTTGATGTCATATAGTTATTTACTCCAGAAGTATGGATGCCCAGTGAGAATTGAAGTCACTAACAATGGTCTGCGAATCTAGCTTGCTAACCATTACACTACATGAGATGCCCAACTTGATATATAACCTTGTGTAAACAAGAAACTACAAAAAAAAAAAAAAAAAAAAAAAATGCACATGTAAATGTAGAATGTCTGCAATTTCCTAACCTGTAGGCATAAAATAACCAAATCAATCCATGGTATAATGGATCACAGACCATTTCTAGAGAATTCAATTCTCAATAGGTGCCTTATATTTCTGGCCTTGTGTCAAGCTAATCCTCGTAATTGATCACATGCTTGCTAGCAACATGAAAATAACTACCCTTTTATATCAATAATGAAATTGAGAAGAAATGGAAGCAGTCCCTCCCCCTAAAAAAATGTATCCAGAGTTAAAAGGGGTAAGGGCTGGATTTATTACCGGTGGCTGAGACCCCTAAGAAATTTTTGTCTCAGGAATTTCAGTTCCTGTGGAATATATAACCACATTAACCCAACCATATGCTTCTTGTGGGAAAAAAAGGGTCCTGGGTATGACTCTAAACTGCATTTGATGGTGAGACTCCATCTAGGAGGTTCATTCTGGCTAGGAATGGTAGTACCTGTTAAGCTCCCTTAGATCAGTTTAAAATTATTTGTATTCAATTGGAATACTTGGGTGTCATAACTAGCATCCTTGTGTAACTCCCATCTAACTCTTTCTCTAAGTGTTTCATTAAATTTCAAATGGAATTAACGTATATAACTAAAGTATTTGTATTAATATTTATTTGAAGCTATAATTGTTTACTAAGTATTAGTTACTTGTTTACTTATGGTTTAACAGTTGGTAGGTTTCAGGTTGGATACCAGTCCTTGCCAACTCCATACAATCTGACTAATCTGATCTGTGTGGTAAAGTGGGGAGCTGGCAATTGGTGTGGCACTCCACATCAAAACAATCTCCCTGATCTAGCACTAGAAAAAAAAAGGGGCTGATACTTTTACTTAAAACCATATAACTGTGTGCAATTAAATAGAAATAATTATATCGTTTAAAGTAATTAGTTATATTAAGTATTCCTGTTTTGAAGAAACTACAGTTAATATCAATGTCTCTAGACAAACTTCAATAGGTTAATGTGCTTTTTTTTTTTTTTTTTAAATAGGCATCGTTTATGATTATATCTCCCCTTTTGTCTTTTTCTAGATATGAACTTGGCGGAACAGCTTTACCTTTGTCATCTGAACAATTACAAGAAGGAGTGTGCACCCATTGTGGATCTGCTCGACAATTTGAGTTGCAATTAATGCCAGCACTTGTTTCTGCTCTAACTTTTCCTGGTTTTCAAGGTCAGTATAAAAAGATAACAGAATTATTCACTTAATAGGATTCCCACTAAATAAAATAAAGAATTACTGTTGAATTGAATTAATATTGATAACTTTATTAGGAAGGGATTTATTGGATGGATATATATCCAATAATTAGTAACTATACTTATTACTAGAAAACTTAATTCTTCCATTGAAAAGAAAAGGAGAATCTAATTGGTTCTAATTCCTCAAAAATGGAGATATTGGTTGGCAGGGAATGCCAAACATTTGAACATTCAAATTTAATTTTTTTTTTCTTCAAGTGAAGCAAGCTATGTTGCATGAAAAGTTTTATATATTGTTAAAAGTATAGATTTATTTTTTAGTTTCTGAAAAGCATTATGGAATTATATTGTCAAATATTTTCCAGATCTAAAGGCAAAACTCATCTTTGTTATATTTACACACAATTCAGTGTTTGAAATTGTTATGTACATATTTGGATAAAGAAAGTCTGAAAAAAAAAAAAAAAAAAAAAAAAAACAACAAAAAAACTAAATACAAATTAATCAAGCCTCATTTCAAAAACTCTGATAAATATCAAAATTGGGTATCATTTTATTGTCGCTAATATTGACCATCACTAACAATCACTTTCTAAAGATTCTCACCAATAATAATTTATGCCCATTAGGCCTTTACTTTGTATAAAACCTTAATCAGAGCCCAAATCTTCCTATGTTGGTTACTTCAAAGACTAGAACACTTATTCAGAAATGCAAAAATTAAGTATCTAAGCAAAATTAATAACTATCTTAAGATTCACACCATGTGATAAAATTGAATTATGGTAACATGAAGATCCACCTCAGCCTTTATTACTAATTGTAGAAGTTTTTAGTTAAATCACTGTTCTTGACTTAACTTTGCACTACAATTACCAGAATTGAAATCAATTTTTTTTAAATTAACATCTAAAAAATTCTTTATTTGCAGATTATGCTGTTGAGTTTGGAACAATTCTTATCTTCACTTGTACAAAAAGTTGTTGGGATAAAGATAACAATACACCAAGATTAGAACAATGTATTGTACAATGTGAAAAAGAACAATTTTTGCTGCAATGAAACCCAATTTTGTAAAGATCTGTAAAAATCAATATGAAAAAGAACAATTTTTGCTGCAATGAAACCCAATTTTGTAAAGATCTGTAAAAATCAATAATAAAAGAGTCAATATACCAAACTATTAACTGGAGGAAAGTTTGAATTTTTTTTCTTTTCCAGGAGCTACATCCTAGGTTTATAGTTTTTAAAAAAAGTTTATTCTTCCACAAATAATCAAAGTCCCTTTGGACTATCAGTTAATCCCCTAATTTTTCCACCAGAGACTCATTTCCTATAACTCCAACATAAAAAAAAGGGGAACCATTCTGATTTAATGGGAAAATAATTTATCAGTTAACTATCCCTAACCCAATCTTTTTTCCTAGTAGATCAATAGAGTTATAGGAAATAACCACAATTACACCTACAACCAGATTGAAACATACATTTAATTAGTGGAGTGGGTAGGGGCAATAGATTATATTTCACTTATCCGTTCCGTTTATGGTTTTATGTAGAGTTTTGTTTTTAATTTTTCCATAGTCTAGAAATGTTTCTCGTGAACCAATAGTTCCTCTTAAAATCATGAAATTTACATCACTATAAATGCTTTGCAAATTAAAATTGATAGAGTGTAAGAAGAAAATATTACAGTCCAATTTTACTAAGTAAAATACAAAATTTCTATTAAGCTTAACTTGACCTGCGATGAAGCAAGCAAAGAAAAGAGAATATTTAGAAGATCTCCCTCTCATTGGTAAAATTCATTAAATCAGCATTAAAAAAAAAATTGGGTTTTACAGTGGTGCCATCACCCACCCCAAAAAGTGTTAAAAAGTTAAAATGACAAAAAAAAAAAAAAAAAAAAAAAAAAAGTAAACAGTTTAGTTTTTTTAACATTAATTCCAAAAATTATTTTCAGTTTCTCAAATAATGGAAAATAATTTTTTTTTTTTTTTTTTTTTAGAAATAATACATTTGTTATAAAAACTATCTACAATTATAGCACAACAATAGACAAAAAGATTATAATACCAAGTTTATTGGAATTTTTTTTTTTTTTTTTTTTTTTTTTTTTAAGTATCACTGAATTTTTCTTTGTTTTTAATGGTGATGAGTCCTTGACCAGATGCCATGTGCATAGAAGCACATAAACACTGAATTTCAAAATCAAAAATGGAATTACCAAATGGATACACACTTGGCAGATTAACCTACAACAAAATTTTACATATAAAATGCACAAGAGAAGAAAAGAAAAAAAGTATAGACAAAATAAAATAAGGAGCAGCAGAAAAAGAAAAATTTGAAACACACAAACTTATATTTTTTTTGTTTTGATAGATTCTGTTATGTAAAAATAGTTTTTCTGGTTAATGAGAGAAACAGCCAGATTAACTTATTGACAACTTCTAGCCATGATTGTCCTTTTTTCCTTTTTTTTATGCAAATATCCTTAAAGTATAAGATTAAAATTTAAAATGGCAGAATGCATTCATGGTCACTAGATTCTCAACACTGGGAATAAATTTAGTTATTGAAGTCAATTATAAAGGGCTGATGAGAAAATTAAAGAGATGAGAAAATGAAGTCCCTTAAGATTTTTATTTTAACTAGGAAGAGAGAGGGAGAAAGTGAGAGAGAGAGAGAGAGAGAGAATATTCTTTTGGAAGCTGAGAGAAAAATGGTTATAAGAAGTGATTAAGAGCAAAACATAAATTAAAGAGAAGAGAGAGAGAGAGAGAGAAAAAAAAAAAAGTTACATGATTAAAAAGTAAATAAAAGAGAAATTAAAAAGTTCCATGAAATTGCGAAATAAAATAAAAATAAATACATAAATAAATTAAAAACAAAAAAATAAAAAAAAAACTGAGATTCTCTCAACTTCCATTAAGGGAAATTTTTTTTATTTATCTTTTTTTTATTTTCTGTTTTCTTCTTTATTTCCTAGATTTTTCCCCCCCAGGTTGACAAATTAAACAATTTGTCATATTCAGGGCTTTGGGTTTTATAAATTGGTTTCCATAAGCAAGAGCCATTTCAGTTTTCACTTTTCAATATAAATGAAAGCCACTTAAAAAATTAAAAAAAAAAAAAAAAAAAAAAAAAAAAAGATTTAGAGATGGCTTCCTAAACGTTAATTTTACATTTCAGCTGAGTATTCAACAATTGAAGGTGTATTTTGCCCCCCACCCCCAACAGCAAATACTGTTTTGTTTTAATGCATGTTTTTTTTAATTTTATTTATATTTTAATGAGCGAATTTCAAATCTAAGGCATCCGTGTAGCCAGTTATCAAAAGAGCATGATCACCACCAGAGAGAGACAGAGAGAGAGAGAAATTGGGAGTGTCAATTTTTGTGTTGATGTCAAAAAAGGTTGTAGTCACATTAGTCACAGCCATTTGCTTTATGGTAATCAGTCAAGAAAACTCAATTCTTCCTGAAGAAGAGGATGATTCAAACAAAACCGAAAGCCTTGGTCTTTATGGCCAGAAGAACTTTGCTTCGGAGAATGGCTTTTGTAGAATAGAGTGGGATGTAAAGGCGAGAGATGCACGTGTTGGCTGTGGGCAAATGGTCATCATCTGCAGGTCGGATTGTTATGCTGGGCATTGGTTGGAATCCCTCTTCACTGGCTGGCAAGGCTGGGCTTGAGGTCCAAAAATACACCTAGAATAAAAATAAATTTTTTTTTTAAAATCAAGTCTTTAGTGCAGACAAAAGAAATAAGACAAGAAAAAAAAGAAGAGTAACGGGGGAAAGTGGGGGTGGAGACAAAGAGTAACGGGGGAAGTGGGGGTGGAGACAAAGAGTAACGGGGGAAGTGGGGGTGGAGACAAAGAGTAACGGGGAAGTGGGACAAAGAGTAACAAAGAGTAACGGGGGAAGTGGGGGTGGAGACAAAGAGTAACGGGGGGAAGTGGGGGTGGAGACAAAGAGTAACGGGGGGAAGTGGGGGTGGAGACAAAGAGTAACGGGGGGAAGTGGGTGGAGACAAAGAGTAACAGAGGGTGGGGTGGAGACAAAGAGTAACAGAGGAGGTGGGGTGGAAAAGAAAGAATAGCAGAGAATTGAAATGAGTCTAAAATTTAAAGGAAAAAAAAAAAATATGGAGAAAAAGAAAACGTGAGAGTAAACACGGTGGCCAAAATGTGGAGAGAGACAAAAAAAAAAAAAAAAAAAAAAAAAAATAGAAAGGATAAAACTGAAGCAAAATTTGATAAAAGAGAAAATGTGGGAAGGAAAATACTTACTAAATCTTGCCTTTCATGGTTGTTCATTTTTTCAACAACAGACCAAAACCATCGCTTGAAACGTTGAACTTTCTCACTACTTTCACCTAAAAACAAACAAAAATAAATTAGAACAAAGAATCAACTTATAACTGTCAATTCTCCATTTTAAAATATTTCTGCATCCAGAAATGGTCAAGCAGTTTTCAATTTATCTGAATAGAAATTGATGAAATTAAAATTTCAAATTAGCAGAGATGAAATGAACCAGTGTTAGTATTGATTGATTTTAACAGCATGTCAACACACCTTGGGAGGGGGTGGGGTATGCTTAGTGGTTAGGAAACTCTTCATTGTATATTCATATTTAGATTTTTTTTTTTTTGCATTGTCCTATTAAATACAAATAATTTTTTTTAACAGATTTGACCCAAGGATGAGATCCTAACAGGTATTATCACTCCACATTAGAGTGGATCTAGGAGTAATGTCAATGAATGGTACTCCAAACAACAGACCAGAGCTCCAAAAGTGGAGACTCAACATCAGATGAAAATAAAATAAAAAAGAAGGGTATCCTGAGTATGATATCCGTCTTTTTTTCGGGGGGGGGGTCTTACCCACAAAGCAAGGGATGCAGTCAGCATATTATATGCCTCACTGACACAGCTGCCAATTAAAAAGGCAACCTTTAACCGTACATTTATACAAATAACATACAACCCCATATATCCTGGTTAGGGACATATTCAACTCAGTTTCCTATAATATATTCAGGAGTGCTAGGAACCTGCATGTAGTCCTTTTTGTATGTACTTACCCAACCCCTCCACACGAGTAGAATGTGACACAAGGTCAATTTTTAGCAGAGTATAGCTGTCCTGTAGCTGACCGATTGCCATACCAAGGTTAAAGAGCGCAATCTGCCCTACTATTTACCTATAGTTGGATGCATACCTTTCCAAGAATATTAGCAGGAGGTGAAATGCAAACAGCCATGTTTGGGATTTGAACTCGGGTTACAATGTGCATTTCCTATGACAATAACAGTTACCACTTGTTATGTTCAACTAAACAAATAGCAACAATTTTTCACGCACACACACACACAGAATACAAAAAGTTGATAGGATGCAAAGAGGGAGGAAAAAAATTTATTTAAAAATCAGGCTTAACTGGATAAAACTTCTTTACAGCTGAATAAACCCAGCTTACCGCTTTCATCATTAAAGGATGTGTAGCTGATGAGCGTCTGTACATTAATATCTCCAACTCCATTTAATAATAATCGGAAATCTTCAGCAGTTAGTCCATCTAAGGAATTGGCAGGAATGACATCAAATACACCCAACTTCAGGTGCTAAAAATAAAGAAAAGAAAAAAAAAAAATTTTTAGTCAAAAGAAAAATTAACACAATATTCAATCAAGATATTAAGACCAGAGCTTTCCAAATCAATCATTTTTTTTTTCTCTTCAATAAATAGGTCTTTTCTATAAAATAAAATAAAAAGACTTAAATTGTAGTCTTAAGCAGGGGGATTCAGAAAGGACTAGTTTGCCCATGACTATAAAGTAATGTTCTTTCTATAATAAATGGACTTTACTCTTATATTTATAGTATTATCATTTTTATAATATAAACTTTTCATTAAAATGAAAAAAAAAAAATTTTTTTTTTAAATTAAAAAATGAAGACTTCTGAATTTAAATAAAATTGTTAATATGTCCACCCAAATTAAAAAAATCAAATAAAAATTTACCTTTAAAGCTTTTTCAGCAACTTTGACCATGCGATACTCTGCATACCTACGCACATAATCATGGACATTTTGTGCATTAACTTCAATATCAGCACCTCCAGCAATCAATTCTACAGTCTCACCACCCTAGAAAAGAAAAATGTTGTGAGATGGTTAAGATTTTAGAAACTTTGAGCCTATCATAAATTTACAAACATAATAATGCATTCATAGAAAAACATTTCTAGACTTAAACACATCAAGTTTAACTCCAATCTGTTAAGTTATTCACAAAAATTTGAACGAGGCTAGAAAATATATGCACATATCTAAAATGAGATTATGTAAATGCGGGTGAAAATAAAAATCTTATTTCATTAAAAGAGTCCATTACAAAGAGATGGACAAACTAAAATTCATGATTACATGAGGTAGACTTAAACAAAATGATTTTAATAGATCAAGCCATCTAGGGTTATTTTATGCCAAGAGGTTAGGGAATCGTATACATTGTACATTTATATTTACATTTTTTTTGTGTAGTTTGTTTCTGGGAGTGGATTGCACACAACTATATGATATCAAATATTATTCATATTAGAATATCTTATTGTAATACAAATTTTTAAATTAGAGCTATACAACTTATAGAAGGGACCCTAACAGGTACAAGGGTAATCCCAAAAGTAAGGTCTCCAAGGTGCTGGAGAAACCGGGAAATTGTGTGGCTTTTGGTAACACTTGTTTGCTGTGCAAGGTGTTGGCCTCACTGCCACACAGTCTTGGCAGTCATTTCTGATAAAGCTCCCGACAAACATCACCAAGTGTGAAATTCATGCACTTATTTGGTATTTGAATGCAAAAGGCATTAAACCAATTGAATTTCATCACCAATTAACAACAGTGCATAGAGTCGTACATGGATGTCAAAAATGTCTGCAAGTGGTGTAGGGATTTTGCCAAGATGACAAGGTTCAACACTCCCTCAACAACATGGTGGCAAGTTGGTATGATATGGGCATACAAAAGCCGCCACAGCACCAACAAAAATGCATTGACCAATATGGCAATTATGTAGATATGTATGTACATGTTCAAACTTTAAAATGATGTAAACATTGACAATAAACCCGATTTCTAAATATTTTGGAGACATGGGGGGAGGGGGGCATTTAGCTTAGAGCATCTGTTTAGGAACCACAAGGTTCCAGCTTCAATCACCAACTCAGCACATCAGTAGCACAGCTCAGATCTGGGTGGTAAAGAGGGATGTTGATGGTAGGTGTGGCACCCCACCTCATATGCAAAGAATCTCCTTGGTCTAATGAAAAGAGAATTGATACCATCGCTGGCTGGCTGATACTAACAATTGGCCACTCCTGCAATTTTACTTTTTAACTTACCCTTAGGATTATCCTCATACTACTATTCCAGGTCAGAATGGACCTAAAAATAATGGTATTAAAAAGGAGTACTCCACTACCCTCCAGAACTGCAAACTTATTGTGCAGGACACTCTTTGGGGGAGGGGACAATCTCACCCTGCATAGGGGTAATAGTCATTCAGAATTTTAAGCCTTGCCAACAAGATGGCTAACCAAAATGAGAAAATCATTCTTAAAATGGCCATAAATCAGTTTTAATTATCAAATTTCAGAATACAAAACAGTAATACTTTTAATGCATGTTCAAAGTAAACAACGATATAATAGAAAATCTTTATTTGTTACTGAAAAATGACAAAATGACTAAAAAAAACTCACATCCTTGCATTTCAATGAATCCTAGTTAAATGCCTTCAAATTATTCACAAAAATCAAAGTATTTTGTGCAGCATTGCAGAGGTAAGTCTGAAAGGAATGACCCTCTGCAAAACTGCACACAACCTTTCAATCCAATATCTGGCTTGGTACTGAAGTCATAAGAGTTGGATCATGGTGGTGGGTGAGAATAAGTATTGCATTAGCACTCGCAGCCAACGTGTTAAGAGAGGACAGAGAGATTCTATTTGTAAACTAGAATGTTTAAAACAATGGAAGATAACGCTAAACAGAAAATATATAAGCTTATTGTGCACTCAGAACTGTTGTAGAAAAAGTTACAATATATTCAGTAAATATTTCCTTGAACTTACCTCTTCCGCACAAAGTTCCATACAGAAATTCATGTCAAGGGCAGTAAATAATAGAGAAGCATCTTTAGTTTCAGAATCAACAACCAATTGTCGTAAGCTTTCATACATAACCGGATCAAAGAATGCCAGATCATGCCACCCAATTTTACGACCAAGTATATACTTGATCACATGTCTGTTGAGGAAAAGGGGACACATCTCATTCTGTAACAAGCATAAACCAATAACCCTGAAAAGATTTAAAAAAAAAAAATTAAAAAAAAAAAATTAAAATGTATAGATTAAATAATTGAACATCAATACACAAATTATACAGATTAACTTACACAAAAATAGATAAATCTTTCCAAAATTTATGGCCCAAAGATCTTATTCATGGGAAATTCCATGATTGCATGAGTACTGAAAGGACTCAGGAAATCATGACTCCACAGCTTCCTTTATCAAAAAAAATTAGCCAGGCAGTTCAATGATTTTCCACTAACCCATCCATGATTGGAATTCAGTTTTCTTTCTCAAAGACTGGTTGCCCAACACCATAGGTAAACAGCCCAATCAGTACTGCTATTTTATTTATAGCTGAGGGAAACATTGATGCATGCTTTCTCCTATAAAATTTTGCTCACAGTGAATGCAAACAACCTCAGCCTGGATTTGAATTTTGCATACCAAGGTTATTCTCTACCCTCATAACATTAAGCTAACTGTACTTACATTTTCATTTTTTTTTTTTTTAAACGAAAAAAAAAAAAAAACAAAAAAAAAACAAATATGGCAGAGCTTCAATTGTAAAACAAAAAATCTATTTAAAAATAAAAGCCTAAACTAAATGTCATGCCAATTAGTCTTTAATTCTTTGCCTACTTTAAGCTGCTCACAATGGCTCTCCCACCACTGCAATCCTACCATAAGCAAAGTAGAAAAACTGATGGTTAGTTCATTATAATTGAGCAAAAGGACCGATTACACTAATAGAACTTAATTTGAATAAGAGTTCTGAGGTAAATAGTGAACTTTGAAATATCCCATCATACGGTAGGAAATACCAAGAGAATTTGGCACTGGGGGAAATTTGGTAGGCAAAGAGTTAGAATCTTGAACTTAAATCTATAAAAAAAGAAATAATTCCAATTAAATAATAGGTTTGTATTCACAAAATCAGAAATGACTAACTGGAAATCTCCATGAATAAGACTTTACTGTAGTTTAGTGTCAAGTAAAACAAATGACATTTAGCTGATAAAATGTTTTTTTTTTAATTTGTTAATTATTACTAAGTGTTAAGTATTCAATGTACATTCAGAACTGTAATACACACACACACTTATCTCCTCTTGTGTAAATGTGAATACAACTTATGCACTCCTGAATGATTCTTTTCAGTTTCTTACAGTACCTACTATTGATTAGTCAATCATCTAAGTATTGAACAGGCTCATTGCTGCTTAACTTCAGTGATCTAGTGGGAACTGGTGCTTTCAACATAAATTGACCATGAGCCTAAATATAATAATTTCCTAACTACTTTTTGAGATTTCTTTTTATGAGAAATATATTATTGGGATATTATGTTCTAAAGTCAAGGAGCATGATTGATTTGACAAGACTGCTGGATGATTTAGAATATTCCTCCTGCCCAGGATGTATACATTTTTTTTTTTTTTTCTTTAAAAAATTCCCTTACCTTCCGACATTCCTGAAGGCATTTAGTCGTTCTGCTGAACTTTTTCCTGGGTGGGGTGAATAAAAGCCACGCTTTCCAGGTTGCCAAAATAAGGGTGCATTGTCTTCTAAGTCTTCATCATCATCAACATTATTGGACTTTTTGTTTTTGTCAGCAGTTAAATTGAAGATATCCAAATCCAGCAGATTCTCTGGGTTCATGTCACGGCTAAATTTAAGAAAAGACAAATAATGAAATAAAACAATTTTTTTTTTTAAACATTGAATAATTGGTGTTCATTAAAAAGTTTTAGTTTTTATAAAGGAATTTTATGATTAGAATTTTGTACACAACTTTAAAATAAGGCCACAGATTTAACAAATTTTGAATTTTCATTCAAATTTTCATTAAAAAAAAAAAAAAAAAAAAAAAAAAAAAAAAAAGTCAGAAAAATTAATTTCATAACATAAATAACACTTTTTTAAAACAGCTTCTAGATATAAATTCTAGAAATACTAGAGTACTTAAACATTGAGCTTTAAAGTTGCTGTTGATGGTTTTAAACATTAAGAGAGGAGAAAAAAAAAAATGATTTCATACTTACTTGTTGTGAGAAAGTATAATTTCCATTGCTTCATCAACACGTTGACGGAGAGATTCTTCTGATGCTAGCAGAAGCAGTAATTGGGCTGGAGACAATTCCAGTAACATTCCTGTGATCTTTGGAGCCATTGACTAGGGAGAAAAAAAAAAAAAAATTTTTTTACCACAGCTTATAAAATTTTAAGATTTAATTACAAATTAAATTTGTTATTTCCTAGAAATAATAGTGGATATAAATCTTAGTATTAAAAAAACTTTTGACCAAAGTTTTCATGTATAAACTCGTTATATACATACACACACAATTATATTATGTCTTTCTCAAATTTGAGTACCAACAGAAGCCACCACACACACACACACACACACACATACAAAAAAAAAAAAATAAATAAAAAAAATCAAGGCTCACAAAACTTGTTTATCAATAATTTCGTTTTTACAGATGGTTTGATAAACAAAACCGAAATGCTGTAGCGTCGGCTAAATATCACCCTTAAAAACAGTTGTCATAGGAAATAGACATGTCAACTAGTTCAAATATTAGATGAAGATGTTTGCATTTAACAGTGATAATACCCTTAAGGTAGGCATCCAACTGTTCCCCCTCCAGCTATAGTTAAAATAGTAGGGCTGACCGAGCTATTTAACCTTAATATGGCAATCAGTCTAGAAGGAAAACTGAATTCAAACCTGTTAAGGTCCACTTAAAAATGTACCTTGTGTCAAAATTCTGCTGGTGCAGAGGGATTGATTAAATACATATAGAAGGTATAATTTTGTAAGTGAAATTGAAACAATGGAAAGGACTATAGTCCAGGTTAAAAACACAGTAAGGGTAACCTGAAGTCACCCCCCCCCCCATCCGATGTAGAAAAAAGATAAGTTCAGGTAATACATGACCTTAGAAATTAATGAATCTATGACAATGAAAAGTAAGTCTATATATTAAAATATATGGTAAAGGACTCTGGTTGCTTACAATACCAACTGTTGCTTAAGTGGTTACCCAATTAAGTATTGAACAGGTTCATTGCTACTCAACTTAGGTAATCTAGCAGGAACTGGTGCTTTCAGCATGACTTGACTAATCCAACTGACCTGGTGTGAATGCAACTTTAATTTTATAATGGTGAGTATACTAAAAATCTCAGGTAAAAAAAAAAAAAAAAAAAAAAAAAAAAAAAAAAAAAAAAAAAAATGGAAATTGTGATTTATGTGAATACTCCAGAAAATTTTTTTTTTTAAATTCTAAATTTAAAAAATTTAAAAAAAAAAAAAAAAAAACTGAATTTAACGTAGTTAAGAGAACTTACCGGTTGCAAGTCTCTGACTTTTGGATAAAGTCTTTCACCTAATTGGCGTCTATAATTTGAAGAACTGTCATTCTCAGAGTTGGTTGTTCATTGTTGCTACTGCTAACCGCCACCACCTCCTCCGCCTCCTCCGCCACCACCGCTGCTACCCCACTACCACCACTACTGCCACCACTACCCCCACCGCCGCTGCCACCACCACCAGCTGCACTTCCACTGGTACTGCTGTCAGAAGGCATGTAAAACGGAGGCATCATAGGAGAGGACGTCTTGTGTCTCTCGTACGTCTTTGTAATGCAGACCGCATACGTTCCCGTTCTCTTTCACGAGATCGTAGTCGTTGAATCAAATCTTAAATAAAACATTCCAGATTAGCAAGAGAAACAGTATATAAATTTCAATTTTAGTGTTTAGGAAAATACAATATAGTAATTTCTGATATTGAAAAAGGTTACAGAAAAAAATTCTATGAATACACATTACATTTTATATATGTAGATGATATCTATCTTATAATGGAGATTCAGTTTCTCTATAATCGAAATTACACCACTGTTTAAGTCACAATACTCCCAGGAATTGCATAAGTCTATAAACGAGAAATTTATAGACAAAATCATTAATACATAGAATAAATCTTATAACAATGTCTATGAAAATCTGAGATTTGCCTCAAAATAGCCCATGTTATTAGTGCATTTAAAATCCTGTAATGTGCCATACTACCAAGAAATAAAGGTTTACATAATATATGGTGTGGTTAATTTGCATATTGGTTTTAACAAAACCGGGGTTTAATAAATAATTACTTGGTGTTATTAATCTAATATTATCGTTTATTCTCCAATGTATTAAAATCAATCCTATGAATAATTTTATATAGAAACCAAGGAAATATGCTTAAAATAAGTAATCTTTATATGCATTTTATTAGTCTTTCTAATTTAATATATTTAATTACATTAAAACTTAAATACTTACACATAGAGGGCACATATTTTGCTAGTGAACTTAAAACTTTATAGCCAAGAAAATAGGGCTTTATAGTCAGCATATTTCTCTTGTTTATTAAAACTAAAATAAATTTAAAAGATTCACCTACATTCTAATTGAATAAGAAAATTGGAATTTCAATCCTATTTGGTGGGAAAAAAAAAAAATCTTTTAAGAACCAACTTACTGTATTGTAGGCTTTTACCCCCCAACAAGCACTCCTTCCAAAGATGGCAATTTTCAGAAGTGAGGACAGCCTAGGAAAAGGAAAAAGGAAAAACTCATTAAATGTGGTTTTAGTTTTTATATCTACTTTATACATTAAGTTTTTCAAAATTATTGAAAAAATTCTCCATAATTGAGGAAAAAAATTATCCACTTACATTTGCCATAGCAGTGTAAAAACTCCGAGCAACTCCACTTCCTTCTCCGGTTCATCTTTGAAAGTAACTTTCACTTTGTGCACAGCCAAAGGTGGTCCAGTGGCATTGGTCCGACGGTTAAACTGAGTATTCAATTGTTTAAAAGTTTGTGTTATCAGAGAGGTTCGATCACGCTCCACCTGAGAGAGAGAAATAAAAAAAAAAAAAAATTAAAAATAGAATAAAAAAACAAAACAAATAAAAAAACAAATAAAACTTGTGTACTTATGTTAAAAGGCAATTCCTGACCAACAAGACATTTCACATCCTTTTAAGCAAAGGGTAACGCATTCAGAGAAAGTTGCCAGGAGTGGGAAAACGCAGTTGTTGAGAAACCCAACACCATCAGGTTGGTTGGATTTTACAGCACGTCAAACCTTGCCTTATTTTATGCCAAAGACGTTTTGTTTGATTCATTCTTGTTGGGTATTCCAATTTCTTTTTTAAACAATCTTAATCTTTTTAATCCATAGATGGGACTCTAATAGGTACTATCACTACAGGTAAGAGTGGACTTGGGTGTAATGGTGATGAAGGGGTACTACAGAGCTCCAGAATTGGAACTTCCTAGATGCAGTTTAACTTCATAACACAGGACATTATGATCCTCAGCCACTTTCTTCTAGCACATAAAAAGGGTTGAAAATTTGCCATTAGGTCAAT
>CM042153.1:37745078-37747578 GCA_023376005.1 Doryteuthis pealeii
TCTTGTACCGTCTATATTCGTATCAATTGCAGACACTTAAGTCGGGTAGTTGATTTATTTTAAAAAAAAAATTCTAACGTGTTGCTAAGGTAAAGAGAACAAGACAAGATGATTCGGTTAAGAATCGACAATTCTTATTTGGCAATAACAAATGAATAAATAACAACTATCTATGTCATAAAGATACAAGGTAATAAATTAGTAATGTTCTTGCGTGTGTATATGTGTATTGGCAATGGAAGTGCGTGGTGCAATGGTTAAAGTCATGGGAAATGGACTCGTGACCCGAGTTCAAATCCTGGCGTGTTAATTACATTTCACTTAGCGCTAATACCCTTGGGAAAGGTATGGATCCTACTCTCCTCCAGCTATGGGTAAATAGCAGGACAGACTGGACTCTTTAACCATGGCTAGGTAACCAGTCTAGGAGAAGGAAACTCTGAATTCAAACTGTTAAACTCCGCTTAAGAAATTGACCTTGTGTCGCATCCTGCTCATGCGGAGGGGTTGTAAATATATATGTGTATTGGCAAGTTATTTTATGGCTTAAAGTGTCCCTGTATATGTGTCTATATGTAATAATAATTTTCAAACGGGAAAGTTGGCCTCCAAACTGGTCTGTTGCAGCATGGTTGCGGTTTCGGCGAGTAAAGCAGAATTGCAGCACAGTTTTTTTGTTGTACTGGATCCACTTGCATGCGATATTTGTATATGGGTCATTTGCATGCAATGTTTGTATACTGCTCATTTGCATGCGATATTTGTATACTGGGTCATTGCATGCAATGTTTGTATACTGGGTCATTTGCATGTGATGTGCTATATTAGTACATTTAGTACATGAGAGACCTTAATATCATTTCATTACCACCCCTGGAGGAAGTAAAAGTTGGTAAGTTCGCATTGTAATTGAAATGTTCTCTTTCGTTAACTGGTTATTTATGCATTTGTATATCCTTTGTTTTGTTATATTTTTAGTTTACGGTAATTGACGTCGACTGTATCAAAGACTCAAGGGTACAGAAGACGCAATAAATACCTGTGAAAATCAAAAACTACTTTGTTCTTCCTAATGCTGGTACACTGTCTACTTACAAAAGTGAGTTTTTGGTCGGCGCAGAAAAAAAGTATTGGCTGGTATATGGTCGAACTAGTGTGCCATTTGTCTGGACGGTCCAGGTGACTTCAGCATTATGGTGACAGCCAATTGTATTTGGTAAACACATTATCCGATTCTTATAGCGGGAATCACCATAGTTGGTTAAATAATATAATTATATAACCAAACTCAACCGGAAAGGGTGTGACAGAGCCTGTAGCGCACAAAGGAACTTTCTTCAAGATGACTTTTTATCTTTGAAGCGTTAACTTCCTGTAAACTCCACAAATCCGTATTTTGTTTTAGTGGTAAACAGAGCCCTGGGTTTTTGGAGTACTTTAGTAGCGAATGGTTGTTACCGGTTATGACAATGCCCTTCCCTTAGATAATTGATAATATCAATTAATAATAGATGTATGCTTTGATGTTGAATGTTTTTGCCTCTAATAAGTTTGGGTTTGGGCTCTGTGGCTGATTTTTGAACACTGGGGCCAGAGCCATAACCCCAGCAGAACGCGCCACTTAAACTCTTCAAGTTAAAGGAAAACATCCCTGACTTTAGTGACTTCCTATCTTACTTCTCTCCTACACTGTGGCTTTTTTTAATTCGTGATATCTAAGGTTAAGAGTGGGTGACATTTTTGCGGTTGTAGTAGTAGTAGTAGTAGTGATTAGGAATAGTAGTAGTAGTCATAGGAGAACGTCAACAGTTGGAGTAGTCGTAGCATAGAACCCGACTGTCTAGCGCTCAATGAAGGCCCCCAGGGAGATCACGTGACTCTTGTACGTTTACTTGCTGCATGTTTCATGTTTATGCTTACTATGTATAAAAGGTGACTAACGAGTGCGTTAGGGTTATTCGCACGACCAATGGTGAAAGTAGTGCAATTGATCTAGGAAAAGGAATAATTCTAAATTCAAACCTGCTGTGACAAGTTTAGCAGCAGACCGGCTGTGGTACAAAACGGCAGACCCCCCCCCCAAAAAAAAAAAAAAAAAAAAAAAAAACCTCTTGGTTGTTTTGTTTTACGGTAAATCAACCTTTTTCGGACTATTTATGCCAAATCAAGTCAGTTTGATATCAGGTTGATTACAGTACCTGTTGTAGTTTAATGGTTACCCATCTAAAATCTTGAACAGGCTCATGGAGAGAGAGAGAGAGAGAGAGAGAGAGAGAGAGAGGAGAGAGAGAGAGAGAGAGAGAGAGAGAGAGAGAGAGAGAGAGAGTAGCATAAGGATAAAAAATATGTGTTAATATTTATCGTCCAACCTAGTGCATACACAATAAATAGTGAAACGCACTTCCCTCGACCTTCGACTGAGGATAGAGGTGTATATATTGTTCCTTCTCCTTAACCCTTGTCTAAATTCACTTAGAAAGTAGAAGACAAAAATAAATAA
>CM042153.1:37752578-37778557 GCA_023376005.1 Doryteuthis pealeii
CATTCACAAACGATAATAACAAAATGTGGAGGAGCATCACCAACAATGAGACAGATTTAATTGCCATATATTCAGGAACATACAATATATGTTCTCTGTTGAATTTTCTCTATGTTAGTTTAAAGCACAAGGACTGAGAAGCATTTCTACACCTCCTTTTCCATGAAGATGCCGACACAAATATCCATCCATTGCCAGTTTTATGATATCTTCTAGTTCACTATAGTAGTATGATTGATTGATTGGTTGGATTTTACATCATGTCAACCCACTATGGTTGTATATATATTCTTGTACGTCTATATTCGTATCAATTGCAGACACTGTAAGCTCGGGTAGTTGATTTATTTTAAAAAAAAAAATTCTAACGTGTTGCTAAGGTAAAGAGAACAAAGACAAGATGATTCGGTTAAGAATCGACAATTCTTATTTGGCAATAACAAATGAAATAAATAACAACTATCTATGTCATAAAGATACAAGGTAATAAATAGTAATGTTCTTGCGTGTGTATATGTGTATTGGCAATGGAAGTGCGTGGTGCAATGGTTAAAGTCATGGGAAATGGACTCGTCGACCCGAGTTCAAATCCTGGACGTGTTAATTACATTTCACTTAGCGCTAATACCCTTGGGAAAGGTATGGATCCTACTCTCCCTCCAGCTATGGGTAAATAGCAGGACAGACTGGACTCTTTAACCATGGCTAGGTAACCAGTCTAGGAGAAGGAAAACTCTGAATTCAAACCTGTTAAACTCCGCTTAAGAAATTGACCTTGTGTCGCATCCTGCTCATGCGGAGGGGTTGGTAAATATATATGTGTATTGGCAAGTTATTTTATGGCTTAAAGTGTCCCTGTATATGTGTCTATATGTAATAATAATTTCAAACGGGAAAGTTGGCTCCAAACTGTCTGTTGCAGCATGGTTGGCGGTTTCGGCGAGTAAAGCAGAATTGCAGCACAGTTTTTTGTGTACTGGATCACTTGCATGCGATATTTGTATACTGGGTCATTTGCATGCAATGTTTGTATACTGGCTCATTTGCATGCGATATTTGTATACTGGGTCATTTGCATGCAATGTTTGTATACTGGGTCATTTGCATGTGATGTGCTATATTAGTACATTTAGTACATGAGAGACCTTAATATCATTTCATTACCAGCCCTGGAGGAAGTAAAAGTTGGTAAGTCGCATTGTAATTGAAATGTTCTCTTTCGTTAACTGGTTTATTTATGCATTTGTTATATCCTTTGTTTTGTTATATTTTTAGTTTACGGTAAATTGACGTCGACTGTATCAAAGACTCAAGGGTACAGAAGACCAATAAATACCTGTGAAAATCAAAAACTACTTTGTTCTTCCTAATGCTGGTACACTGTCTACTTACAAAAGTGAGTTTTTGGTCGGCGCAGAAAAAAAGTATTGGCTTGGTATATGGTCGAACTAGTGTGCCATTTGTCTGGACGGTCCAGGTGACTTCAGCATTATGGTGACAGCCAATTGTATTTGGTAAACACATTATCCGATTCTTATAGCGGGAATCACCATAGTTGGTTAAATAATATAATTAATTTACCAAACTCAACCGGAAAGGGTGTGACGAGCCTGTAGCGCACAAAGGAACTTTCTTCAGATGACTTTTATTCTTTGAAGCGTTAACTTCCTGTAAACTCCCACAAATCCGTATTTTGTTTTTAGTGGTAAACAGAGCCCTGGGTTTTTTGGAGTACTTTAGTAGCGAATGGTTGTTACCGGTTATGACAATGCCCTTCCCTTAGATAATTGATAATATCAATTAATAATAGATGTATGCTTTGATGTTGAATGTTTTTGCCTCTAAATAAGTTTGGGTTTGGGCTCTGTGGCTGATTTTTCGAACACTGGGGCCAGAGCCATAACCCCAGCAGAACGCGCCACTTAAACTCTTCAAGTTAAAAGGAAAACATCCCTGACTTTAGTGACCTTCTATCTTACTTCTCTCCTACACTGTGGCTTTTTTTAATTCGTGATATCTAAGGTTAAGAAGTGGGTGACATTTCTTGCGGTTGTAGTAGTAGTAGTAGTAGTGATTAGGAAGTAGTAGTAGTAGTCATAGGAAGACGTCAACAGTTGGAGTAGTCGTAGCATAGTAACCCGACTGTCTAGCGCTCAATGAAGGCCCCCAGGGAGATCACGTGACTCTTGTACGTTTACTTGCTGCATGTTTCATGTTTATGCTTACTATGTATAAAAGGTGACTACGAGTGGCGTTAGGGTTATTCGCGGACCAATGGTAGTGCAATTGATCTAGGAAAAGGAATAATTCTAAATTCAAACCTGCTGTGACAAGTTTAGCAGCAGACCGGCTGTGGATACAAAACGGCAGACCCCCCCCAAAAAAAAAAAAAAAAAAAAAAAAAAAAAAAACCTCTTGGTTGTTTTGTTTTACGGTAAATCAACCTTTTTCGGACTATTTAATGCCAAATCAAGTCAGTTTGATATCAGGTTGATTACAGTACCTGTTGTAGTTTAAATGGTTACCCATCTAAATCTTGAACAGGCTCATGGAGAGAGAGAGAGAGAGAGAGAGAGAGAGAGAGAGAGAGAGAGAGAGAGAGAGAGAGAGAGAGAGAGAGAGAGAGAGAGAGAGAGAGAGAGTATGCATAAAAGAGATAAAAAATATGTGATTAATATTTATCGTCAAACCTAGTGCATACACAATAAATAGTGAAACGACTTCCCTCGACCTTCGGACTGAGATTAGAGGTGTAATATATGTTCCTTCTCCTTAACCCTTGTCTTAAATTCACTTAGAAAGTAGAAGACAAAAAAATAAATAAATAAATAAATAAAATAAATTAACAAAAAGAAGACAACAAAACAACAACAAAAAAAAAAAACCCAACAAAGACGAATCTGGTCCCAAGAGTTTTAGAGAGTGGATGCCAGAATAGTTCAACGTACGCCTGACATTGGTCACGAGGACTTCGGCTATTTTTAGCCCTCCTTATACATACACACATGACCCCACATCGTTAAACTCGTCACGTGCCGCACATAACCCAATAGAGGAAGTGGTTGTCGGTAATTGCTATATCAGGTGTGAGACAACAGTTTTCAAGAGTTTGCTAGTTATCGTGAGTGGTGATAAAAATAGCTGATAGTCTTGGTTGTCTAGGAATGCAAATTAAAAAAAGAAAAAAGAAACTCGAGTTGTTTAATAACAATAGTTTCATAAACAGAAACACTACGCTCTTCTAGATATTCCTGCGTGTTCCCAGGGACCCGTCATCCCAGGCAACACCCACCCCTTCGATTTAAAGGGACAGGACTGAGTTTATTGTCCGGTGCTTGATACGCCCTAAAAGGGGAGCGCCCTGTCGGTGGGGCGTTAGAATGCACCGACTGCACCTCTGCAGAGGGGTAAGACTCCCCCAATGGGGCCACCTGTTGGCCGTGGGTGGCGACCCGTGATGCTTAAGGATAGAACCCAGGTGGATGAGCAGTTCATGACTTGCAATACTCCACTTTGTCACTATCTTTGGCTAGACGGGCAGTCGGAGAGGCCCCCTCCGATCAATCGACTGGTCACGTCAAGCCCTATATGATTGCCCCAACCATATTGCCCTTATAGCAACCCCCAACCCTTTTTATCATATGGGTGCTAGAGGGCGGTGGCTGAGGGTCTACATGTCCTGGGAATCACGTTAAACTCTATCTGATGGTGAAGTTCCAGTTTTGGAGGTTTGGGGAATGTGGAGCACCCCTTCATCACCATTGCTCCCTGGTCCACTCTGACCCGGAGTGGTAGTACCTGTTAGGGTCCCATCTATGGGTTAAATAGAAAAAACATGAGTTGATAAACAAAATTGTATTATCCATTAAGAATTGATTTATTTCAAAACTTTATCGGCATTAAATAACCCACTGAGGTTGATATGCCGTAAAACAAAACAAACCAAACCTAAAAGGGGAATACCGATGGGAATCACACATTCTTTGCACGAGCTATCACATGAGCTTCTGTTTGTGCGTGGCTCCCTACATTAAAATGACCTTGTGTCAATCACAGCCTGTTGGGAGGTCAGAAAAATAGCTTCATAAACAGAAACATTCGTTTCTTTTTTGAAATTTTTGATTTCTTCTTTTTTTGTTGTTGTTGACCAAAGAGATAGATATATTGTTATACAGAATACAACATAAATACCCCCCCCCATTTTAAACTGTCACCTTTGGCTGCGAGTGAACTTAAGCAAATAGCAATGGTAGCTCCATTTTTCTATTATCTTGGCATTTTACTGTTATTGGCATTGATATAATGAGTGTCTTTAATGATATTTTAGAATTTATTTGCAAGGTTACAGAGGGTGTGGCAGAAGTACTACCCACATTTTAAACTGTCACCTCTGTGGTGTAAGTGAACTTAGGCAAGTGGTAATGGTAGATCCATCTAGTTAATGTCTTACAAAATTCTTAGTGCATAGTAAAAAAAGATAAACATTATAACAGCAAATACAAAACCCAGAAATTCTTCTTTATACATTCTGCGACAGATATACGTCCCACATTTTAAACTGTCACCTGTCTGGTGTAAGTGAACTTAGGCAAGTGGTAATGGTAGCTCGATTTTTCTAATATCTTACCATTTTACTTTCATTGGCATTAATATAATGAGTGTCTTTAATGATATTTTAGAATTCATTTGCAAGGTTTTACAAGGTGTGGCAGAAATACTACCCACATTTTAAATTGTCACCTATTTGGTGCAATTGAACTTAGGCAAGTAGCAATGGTAGCTCCATCTTGCTAATGTTTTACCAGTTGTTTTTCTTTCCAGTTATGACTTTGACCAACCATATTCTTTAAGGTTGACAAAAAGACCACAAGACGCATGCCTGGCGATATTTCTGCCATTTTTTGGCGTATTGCATCCTTTAATTCTTCCAGGTGGCTTTCTTTTAATCGATGAACCCATAGTTCTGAAATGTTCAACCCATAGCAGTATTGATCTTCTATCCGGAACAGCATCATTCCGATGTAACATGAAATGAGCACGGAAAAATGTATGTGTAGCAATTACAGATTGGGAAGTAAAAAAAACAAAACAAATAAAAACAAACAACAAACGACCCCCCCCAAAAAAACAACAACAAAAAAACAAAAAAACAAAAACAAACTCCAAAACAAAACAAAAAACAACAAACATTTCAACAGCAAACACACGATGTTCACCAGTCCAAGCCATGGTCATAACTGATCGTAAGTAAAAAAAAGAAATATCTGAAAAATATACGTATTTGATAGGACCATGTGCACCCCCCCCCCCGCAATAAATAAATAAATAAGATAAAAATAAATAAATAAAATACAACATAAAACTGTTAAGAAATAACCACACAAAAAATGTAAAATATCAACGTGCAATGTACTAGATTCCCTAACTTCTAGGCATAAAATAACCCTTGACATGTTAACATGTCATTAAAATCAATCAATCAACCAGATACAAGTACAAATTTTAAGATAAACAAGTGTCCTTGTAAGATTTATTCCAACTGATCACAAGTTGAAAAAAAAATAAATAAATAGGTGTTACAAGCAATGATGGTTTGGTTTCTTTGTTTAATGGCATATCAATCTTCGTGGGTTATTTAATACCAAAGTCATATCGAAGAACAGTAAAGTGGTCGGGATGGCATATAGTCGGTGTCATCCAGACAGCGAGGAAGTATATCCCCTTTCCCCTAGCGCTAGACCAAGGAGATTGTTTTGCTTCTGAGGTGGAGCGCCACACCTACCATCACTCTCCACTTTACTGCACAGATCCCTGTGCTACTCATGAGCTGAGTTGGTGAGGACCGGTATTGAACTAGGAAACTTCTGGTTCCTAGGCAAACGCTCTACCGACTGAGCTAAACCGAGTGATACTATTTAACCCATAACTGGTAGATTCATACCTTTCCCAGGAGTATTAATCCGAAAGTGAATGTAAAAGCGCGACTGGAGTTCGAACTCGCTTACTACGATGTTGCAGTCCAGTACGTTAACCACATGACATTGGGGAACCAAAAGCAAGCAATTAATAAACTAGATATTAGATTAACTGATACTTTCAAGTATAATATATTTCATGTTTTACAGTAAGAAAAATATATAGGAACAAAAACAAGTTTATATTAGTATCTATTTACTAAGCATTTACTTAGTTTGGCACAAGGTCAGAAATATGGGGCACCCGAACTCATAAACAATGGTTCGCTATCCTAACTCACTAACAATTATACCACGACCTGATGCCCTGTAAAAATCAAGAGTAGTTTAGATTTTTACAATGTCAAAAATATTGGGCACCTAGTGAGGATCGTATTCGCTACTCAGCAGTAATAGAGGTATCCGCAACTTGTTTACTGATCATTAGACCATGGCGAGGCACCATTAAAAAATAATTATAATTTACATTTTCTCAACGCTGAAAGTAGGTCACTTAGTGAGGATGATACTCACTACTTTGTAGTAAGTGATCTGCAAGTCTAAATTGTAACCATTACACCACATTCCACAACTCATTGGAGTTTCATATCATTTTATGAATATAAATTATTATAATGGAAACTCGGTGTCTGTCTGTAACCGAAACTACATGTCTACTTACGTCACCATACCCCCAGGAATTGCGTAAGTTTATTAATGAGTATTCAACTTATAGTCAAACTCATTAATACCTTGAATAAATCTTATTTATCAACGATACTCTATGAAAATCTGAGTTAGATTTGCCTCAAAACAGCCCATATTATTAGTGCGTTTAAAATCCTGCAATATGTGTTATAAATTACTAAGAAATAAAGGTTTACATAATGTATGGTGTGGTTAATTTGCATACTGGTTTTAACAATACTGGGATACTTGATAATTAAAGTAATTAAAGAACCAACAGTTTTTCTTCATTGCGGAGTTTTTCTTCATTGCGGATGTATTAGACGTAAACGAAATGCCGAATCACAGTAGATAACGCTCCCTATGTTTTACGGTACTAATACAGCATAACACAAGCGATAATATAATTTACTTGCGTATAAAAAGCATTACATTTCATTACATTTCACGGAAATACCTGAAACCTTTGAGACGCTAGGGTTGGGGTTAGAGTAAGGGTTAGGGTTAGTTTTAGGGTTAGTGTAAGGTTACTTCGAGTTTCCGTAATGTAATGCTATTTGTTGAACTAGCTAAGCACAATTGAACCAGTGCCAAGACAGTTGGTACTTATTGAAATCAAGAATAATCTATTCTTGCATTTGGGTGATTACATTCCCTGTGTTCTACACTATTTATACGTAAAATGCTATGCTGATATTATCTCTTCCGCACTATTCTGCATTTGTACCCTTTTTACACACAAACACACATACATGCCAGAAACTTTTTAACATTTCAAGAACTCTCTCATTCACGTATTAATGAATTTGTAGGGAGACAACAAATGAATATCTCCCTTGGGGTGATAAAACCCTAGTCACCAATTTAGGCGTTTAGTCGGTATTGAATGTAGTTTCAGTGGATATTCCTTGTGACGTAAGTTTGAAGTATTCCTTGAAATCCTCGGTAGAAAAAGGTGTAGTCTAAGTAGTAGATATCCTCGCCTGTTGTGTTTCTTCTGGTATTGAATCCAGTTAGCAACTGATTTCAGGTCAATTACCAACGACCTTAAATACATTCTATGTTGTTTTTCATTGGTAAATGCTGCTGCTGATTTTAGGCAAGTCCATTAATATAAGTGGCAATTTTATGTACATCTTATACCAGATGCTCCAACAAGGGGTCATGTGACTATCCGAGAATCCACTTCGTTTTGCTTCGCCCACGTTATTTGAAGGGTTAAGACGTGCCTTTTTATTTGTTCGTTGAACCCTAACCCAACCCTAGCCTTAACCCTAACCCTAACCCTAACCTAATCCTAATCCAACCCTATCTCTTTCAATAACCCTAAACCTAGTCATAACCCTAATCCCTAACCTATATAGCGGACTTTTACCGTTTGTGTACTCCTTTCACATACTGCTTGTTCATGGAACAATATGTACACATTTGATTCGTTGCAAGATCCAGGTATTTAGTATTATTTGTATTATTCGGACTATTGTCCTCACCTTCATTGTTATCTGTACAACGTTTCGGCCGATATGCCCTCCGGCCTTCTTCATGTATTTCTTGTCGGACTCGGGAATCTTCTCGGATTCGGGAACCATATCGGACTCGGGAACCTTCTTGTCGTAATCGGGAACCTTCTTGTCGTAATCGGGAACCTTCTTGTCGTAATCGGGAGCTATCACGGAACTTTGAACCTAACCCTTTATTCAGTCCACGGGGGTATCTTGTTCTCATTCCGCTAACCATAGCTGGAGTAGAGACGTTAAGCTGTGTTAATTATTATTATAGGTTCCGCTGCCCCTGACCAAGATTGAACCTGCAGTCTAGAGATAACTGTCGCTTAGAACTGTCTTAACCTAACTCCTTTATCGACTAGTCCATGAGTCCAATTGGACACATGGCCTAGTGGTTAAAGGAATTAGAAACGTTGTACAGATAACAATGAAGATGGGGACAATAGTCCGAATAATCCAAATAATACTAATCATCAAGCCTCATTTAAAAAATTCAGAGAAATCCAAGTATTTATTCACCTTTTCGCCTTCTTTCACTTTCACTATATTAACTGTTGACATAAAAAAATCCAAGATGACAAGTTTTTTTTTCTTTCTTGTTAATTAAAACTAAGTCTGGTCTTTTAGCCGGGACTGGGTGATCCATTTGTATCTCAAAGTTCCAAAGAATTTCAAACAATTAGTCACTATGGCATTATTTTCTGCTGCTATAATTAAAAACTCTGTTTCTCTTTTAAGATCCCCTCTTCGTAACAATATCCAACTAATATCATATTTGTCGCTGAAAGTATCCGCATAATTAATTTTCTTCCTATTTTTGTTGTCCTGTTATTATTACTGTTACTGACTGCTGGAATCAGTCTCTCTTTGCTCATGTTTATTATTATTATTATAGAATTTTTCACACCAGCGTTAGCTGATAGTCTTTCACTGGAGTCTGAGTGACAACAAGTCTCCTCATGTCTCAGGACTCTTCTGAGTATTCTAGCCGATTGCATCAATGCAGCTGACTGGATGGTCTCAATTCTTCCTCTGATTTTCAGTTCCCCCAGTTTTTTCCCCAAGTTTTTGGGACCATTCCAAGTGTACCAACTACAATTGGTATCACTATAGATTATTCAACATAGAAAGCCAAATAATTCATTCTGTGTGCGGCAGAAATACTTCCCACATTTTGAACTGTGTGATGCAAGTGATTTTAGGCAAGGGGCAATGGTAGCTCCACCTAGCTAATGTCTTTTTTTTTCTTCAGATACGATTAATTACGACCATGGCTTGAAACCACGTATTGTTGAGATGGATCTTACGAGAACACCTATCTCAAATGTTGTACTTGTATCTGATTAATTGATTGATTTTAACGGCATATCAACTCGTCTCGAGTTATTTTATGCTTAAAGGTTAGGGAATCGAGTTTTTTGTGTAGTTGTTTCTTCAGAGGTTTTTTTTGGGGGTGGTGGGGGTGGTGGTGGTATAAAAGGTCCTATTGAATATAAATATTTTTAAAAACTTTTTTTTTTCAGATGCGATCAATTATGGTCCGGTGCACATTGTGCATTTGCTGTTAAAACTGTTGAATCTGTAATTGCTATACAGAGAGCTTTTGTGCTCATTTCATGTTATGTAGGAATGGTGCTGTTCCGGATAGAAAACAGGTCAGAGGTTAATACTTATATCAAGCTGGTTGTAATGACAGTAAAATGATTCCATGGTAATAATAGTCAGCTAGAAAATGACGAGTTTCACACACACACACACACACACACACACACACACACACTGTCTCTGTCACTCTTTCTCTCTCTCTCTTTATCTCTCTGTATACTTTGAATGTGTCTGTTTTATTGTATGTGTATATGTGTGTATACTTTGAGTATATATATATATATATATATATATATATATATGTGTTTAATTGGAGTCGTACCTAATTTTGAAAATTAATTAATTAATAATGAATTAGGCGGAAATACCTATTAAATGTATGGCTAAACAAATCGAGAAAAAAAATCAATCTCTGTATGTACATTTCGGCCTATTAGGCCCTCATCAGCAGAGCTATAGATCGGAAGACCGCCCTGTGCGTGGTTTTGAAACCGGACTGCCAAGCTGACAGGCCGATCCCATAACCCCAACACAAACGAACTTCTTAGATTTTATGATTTGTTTAGAGTAGGTTAACATTCCTCTTCTAGTGACTTTTATTACACGATGATGTGGTAAGTTGTAAACAAGGTTTGTTTAGAATGGCTTTTTGCCGATAATTTTTTGGAGAACAAATCGAGATTATCGGCAAAAAAGCCATTCTAAACAAACCTTGTTTTACAACTTACCACATCATCGTGTAATAAAAGTCACTAGAAGAGGAATGTTAAACCTACTCTAAACAAATCATAAAATCTAAGAAGTTCGTTTGGGTTGGGGGTTATGGGATCGGCCTGTCAGCTTGCAGTCCGGTTTCAAACCACGCACAGGGCGGTCTTCCGATCTATAGCTCTGCTGATGAGGCCTAATAGGCCGAAATGTACATACAGAGATTGATTTTCTCGATTTGTTTAGCCATACATTTAATAGGTATTCCGCCTAATTCATTATTAATTAATTAATTTTCAAAATTAGGTACGACTCCAATTAAACACTTATTCTCCAAAAATTATCGGCAAAAAGCCATTCTAAACAAACCTTGTTTACAACTTACCACATCATCGTGTAATAAAAGTCACTAGAAGAGGAATGTTAACCTACTCTAAACAAATATAAAATCTAAGAAGTTCGTTTGGTGTTGGGGTTATGGGATCGGCCTGTCAGCTTGGCAGTCCGGTTCAAACCACGCACAGGGCGGTCTTCCGATCTATAGCTCTGCTGATGAGGCCTAATAGGCCGAAATGTACATACAGAGATTGATTTTTCTCGATTTGTTTAGCCATACATTTAATAGGTATTCCCGCCTAATTCATTATTAATTAATTAATTTTTCAAAATTAGGTACGACTCCAATTAAACACTTATTCTCCAAAAATTATCGGCAAAAAGCCATTCTAAACAAACCTTGTTTACAACTTACCACATCATCGTGTAATAAAAGTCACTAGAAGAGGAATGTTAACCTACTCTAAACAAATCATAAAATCTAAGAAGTTCGTTTGGTGTTGGGGTTATGGATCGGCCTGTCAGCTTGGCAGTCCGGTTTCAAACCACGCACAGGGCGGTCTTCCGATCTATAGCTCTGCTGATGAGGCCTAATAGGCCGAAATGTACATACAGAGATTGATTTTTCTCGATTTGTTTAGCCATACATTTAATAGGTATTCCCGCCTAATTCATTATTAATTAATTAATTTTCAAAATTAGGTACGACTCCAATTAAACACTTATTCTCCAAAAAATTATCGGCAAAAAGCCATTCTAAACAAACCTTATATATATATATATATAATATGTGAGAGAGAGAGGAGAGAGAGAGAGAGAGAGGAGAGAGAGAGAGAGAGAGAGAGAGAGAGATAGAACTGGATTCCCTGGCATGCACGACATACTTGTCCAGCGCAACTTGAGGTGGGCTGGCCACTCAAACATACTTGGGGATGACAGACTGCTAAAGTAGATTCTGTATGAGAGAGAGAGAGAGAGAGAGAGAGAGAGAGAGAGAGAGAGAGAGAGAGAGAGAGAGCTCACGTGGAATGGGTAGACCAAAGCTCAGGTAAAAAGACAACATCAAGGGAAACCCGGACTTGAACATTCCCATATGTAATTGGCAAGACGCAACCAGAGACCAAATAAATTGGAGGAAAATGATTCGTGTGGTGTCATCATCGAATACGATGGACACCAAGTAATAATAATAATAATATATATATATATATATTATCATCATCATCATGTCGCGCTGTTGGCACAGGTATCCATGACAATCTCTCTCCATCCGTCCCTATCGTTCATCATTCTCGGGAGGTCCTCTGTGCAGCATCCTGTATCATCCGCAAAGAGCTGATCAATGTACGTCTTTGCTGGTTGGCCCACACTGGCGTGCCCATGTGCTGGCTTCCACAGGACGACGTCGCTTATGAGTTCGTCCTTGCTTCTCCAGCAGTGTCCCGCGTGTCTTGTCCGTCTTACTCGGATTGTTTGGGTGATATGTGGCAGTTGGTCGTACAGCTGCTTTTCTCGTGGGATGTTGTTTCCACGTCTTGTTCAGGATCACCTGTAGCATTCTTGTGCAGCTCACATCTAGTTTATTCTCTAGTCGCTTCGTTAGGGTCCAGCTGGTGCAGCCATACAGCAGCACTGATTCGACAACGGCCTGGAAGAACTGTCTCTTTAACTTGTCTGTGAGATTGGTATATAATATATATATTATATATATATATATATATATATATATGTGTGTGTGTGTGTGTGGGCTGTGGTAGAAATACCTCCCACATTCTAAAATATCACCTGTGTGATGCAAGCGGTAATGGTAATCCCCTCTAACGTCTTACTGTTTTTCTTCAAGATACGATCAGTTATGGTCGTGGCTTGGACCGGTGCACAGCGTAACTTTGCTGTTGAAATGTTTTTTTTTTTAAAGACAGCTGAATCTATAATTGCAACACAGAGAGATTCTCATGCTCATTTCATGTTACGACACCATGATAAAAGGATGGTTGGTTGGTTGGATTTTATGGCATGTCAACCCTTGATGAGTTATTGCATGCCGAAGACGTTTACTTTTATTCATGCTTCATGGATATTAAACATTTTTTAACACTTAATTTTGAATGAATTCAGAAATTATACACAAATTGTTAATTATTTGCTTCATGAAATTTATCAGCAAATACGGATAAGCAATTGTTGATTGGTTGGCTTTTACGGCATGTAAACCCTTGTTGGGTTATTTTATGTCGAAGACGTTTTTGTTTTATTCATTCTTGATGAGTACTCACTTTTTAAAAACACATTTTAATGCTCATTTTTAATCTATTTAACCCATAGATGGAACCCTAACAGGCACTACCACTCCGGGTCAGAGTGGACCTGGGAGTAATGGTGATAAAGGGGTACTCCACATTGCCAGAATTGGAACCACCATCAGATAGAGTTTAATGTCATACACACGAAACGAAGACCCCCAGACACCGACTTCTAGCACATATATGATTAAAAGGGTTGGGGCTTACCATAAAGACAATAGGGTTGGGGTGATCATGCTAGTCGATTAATCGGAGGAGGCCTCTCCGACCACCAGTCTAACCTCAGTCAAGTTTGAATGATAAAAAGGATATAAAAAACATTCACATTTCATAAAAATATCAAACACTTAAAAAAAAAGAAAAAAAGAAAGGCGTTTTATCCGGAAAACTGGAAACTTTTAAAAGTTAGAAAGCTGACGTCACATAAATTTATGAAGTCATATAAATTTCCACAATGAGGAACGAGTATAGGTCTATTGTCAAAACTCTTTGGTTCAATCAGAACAAAACAGTCAAGTGCGTGAAAAAAGAAGAAAAAAAAAAAAAAAAAAAAAAAAAGAAAAAAGAAAAAAAAAACAGTGATTCAGTGGGAAAATCCAACTGTTTCAGTTAAAAATTTAATTTTCTTTTTTTTTTTGCATTCGAGGAGTAGGAGGAGGAAGTGGAGGAGGAGGCAATTTGAATCGCAACAAGGATGATTAAAAAAGATAGGATATTGATAAAAGCAAACACAGTCAGGATCTAATAGTTGTATACAACGACAGCAACACACATTTAACAGCAATTTAGTCTTAGTAGAAAAAAAAGAAAGAAAAATTGAATAGACAGAAAAATTATACCCGGTGATTTCTACCATTTGTCGTTACTGGTATGTATACTTCTCATTTCTTCTTTTTTCTCTCTTTTTGTATATATGTAGAATAGTACCACAGACACCACAGACACACACATATATATTTTTAGAGGATATGTGCTTAATTGAAGTCATACCTAATTTTGAAAAATTAATTAGTTAATAATTAATGAAATTTTAGGCTAAACAAACCGAGAAAATGTTTAAACCTTACATTTGAACATATATATAAAAAAATAAAACACATTTGTTTGTTTACTTACCTTCAAAATATATAATATATTATGTATATATATATATTTTGTTAATTAGAGACGAGGAAGACTAAAGGAGAAAGTAAACATTCTCATATTATTCTAAATAGTATCCTGCCTTAGAAGCATATGCAAATACTTAGACCGCATATTAATTTAATAAAAACTGAACATAGATAAATTCTATAAGATTATAGAAAATTACTCACAATATCACCACACACACACACACACACATATATATATATATATATTTCTTTTTTTTAAACAAACTTTTGGTGTAACTAATCTGTTATAGAAATTTTAAGAACGAATATCATATTTCATTAACTAGATCAACTATCAAACTTAAAAACAAAATCGAAAGAAAAAAATATACATATATGTGTGTGCACCAGTGTGTGTGTGTGTGTCTTAGGAAGCAATGGAAATAAATCCGACAGTATGTAGAAAAAATAATAAAAAAAAAACGTAAAATATACGTTACGAAATTATTTCAAAATTTAATAAATCATCTCATACCCCCTACTTTCACATTTATTAATTATTTTTAATCACACACACACACACACACACACACACACACACACACACACACATATATATATATATATATATATATATATATATATATATGTGTGTGTGTGTGTGTCAGATATTAGTATAATCGTTGATATTTGACTATACTATTTTTACTAATTCCGCTCTACAAGCGTATTGAGCACTCATTTTTTTTTTATAACCCCGACTTATTCGGTTAATTAATTTTTCTACGGTCGAAGTTGCGTTAAGTCACCCCACTTTTTCACAGCCACACACAACACACACACACACACACACACACACACACACCCACACCACCACAAATATATATATATATATTATATATATATATATATATATATATATATATTCGTGTGTGTGAATGTGTGTGTGTCTGCTTTTTAACTAAAAATGAAGTTTGAATTCTCTTTTTTTTTCGTTCGTCAATCACACATTTTTTTTTGCTTGTTTTTAATCTTTACTAAAAGGCAAAGTTGACATTTGTTTTCTTTTCTTTTATCTTTTTCTTTCTTTTTTCTTACACTATCTTCTTTTGAAAAATTTTTTTATTTATTCATTATTTTTTAGACAGAGATTTAAACGAAGGAAACACGTTTTTTTATTTTTCATTTTTTCGATTGAAAAAAATATTTTCGGAATTTTATATTCACATATAACAGACCACAACTGCAGGGGAAAAAAAATTAGATAAAATTATTTCTTTACATTTGTGCACTACAGGCACGCATACAGAAAAAGAGTCACACAGACAACACACACACACACTAACGCACAGACACACACACACACACACACACACAGAAAATACATACTCACACACACACTCAAAGCATACGCACATCACACACCACATACAGATAATACATACACACATGCACACCCAAAAAATAGAGAAGAGAGAGAGAGAGAGAAGAGATGAAGAGAGAGAGAGAGAGAGAGAGAGAGAGAGGGAGAAGAGAGAGAGATGAGAGAGAGAGAGAGAGAGGGGGGTGGTACACCTATGCATAAAAAACATATACGCACACGCACACATAAACACACAAAGCATTCAAAACCACACACACACACACACACACACACACATAAACACATTCAGAAATGGAAAAAGAAACCCCTAAAATACGCAATTTATAAGCTTCAGAAATGCACTTACATACAAATAATTTGTAGCGCAGAACCACTCACAACTGTTGAGTCTACAAAAAGGGCATAATTCCCCACCACCACCACGCACACAAATGCATATAATGGTCACACCACACACACACACACACACACACACACACACACACACCTACACGTACATACATAAATGATATAAAAACAATAAACTGACCAATACAAAAAAGAAATACATACAGTATCGGCCATAAAATAAGTACACCATAACATTAAAAAAAATTCTTCTCAACCAAAGATACCAGGATATTATTTTTTTCTGGTGGGTTTTTACACAATAAAAACACCCAGATATCATTAAGTATTATGAATTATTACCAAATCCTAAAGCAATGAAACTCTGGAACTTAAAATAAAACTGAAAGAATATATATATATATATATATATATATATATATATATATATATAGAGAAATGTATCCAAAAACTTGTAGTAAGGATGATTCTATATGTGATTTCTAAAATACACTGTATTATATTGTTATGATCCAATATGTATAAATACAGTGAATCTTTAAATCACTAAAGAGAGCTCAATGGTGACAGTCTTACAATGTAAAAAAAATATTTATTTTTTAAATTTTAAATTTTATTTTTTAATTTATTTTTTAATTTTTAATTTATTTATTCTTTTTAATTTATATTTTTTTATTTTACTTTTTTTTTTTGAGAACTAAAAATTTTTTTAGTATGCAATTCAAATAACCTGATCTTCCATCTGATTGAGACTGGATTTTGGGGAGCTATATTAAATCAACTTAGATTTATATAGGCCCCAATTTTGGTCGAAATAAATTTATTATGGAATTACGGTGTTGAGTTTTTCCTTCTTTTCTACTATATATATTATATATATATATATATATATATATATATGATGAGGGAAATTAATCCGATAATATGTGAAGAAAATGTTTTTCAAAAATATAACAGACACAGGATGTTACGATCAAAGGAAAATTTTATATGTCTATACTTAAGTATTTCGGTTTATGAATGGTGAATGTGTGAATATAATGATATTATAATATTATATTCACAAATTCACCATACACTTAACATTTTTCATTTTTCACACTTACAAAATTTCTCTTGCATTGTCCTGATGATGGTTTATCATAAACCGAAATACTTAAGTATAGGCATATAAAATTTTCCTTTCGTAACATCCTGTGTCTGTTATATTTTTGAAAACATTTTTCTTCACACACACACACACACACACACACACACACACATATATATATATATATATATATATATATATATATATATATATGTTTGGTTGACATTTTCCTGTCTGACGAGTTTCTTTTCTATCCTTTCCAATTGTCTGGCCATCTTTTTTATGTCCGGGTGGAATTGGTGAATGAATCCACCAAAGATTCTTACACTAGTTCTTTCCACCAATTCCACCCAAACATAAAAAAGACAACCAGACAATCGAAAAGAAACACGTCAGACAGGATTGCTTAAGTTTATCAATGGATATTTAATTTATACTCAAAATATTTAATACATAAATCTTATCTATCAACGAGCTCTCAATAAAAATCTGTGTTAGTGCATTTAGAATCCTGTAATGTATGTTATATATCACTAAGAAATAAAGGTTTTCGGTGTGGTTGATTTGCATATTTGTTTTAACAAAACCGGGCTTAATAAATAATTACTTTGTGTTATTGATCTGTAATATTATCGTTTTATTCTCCAACGTATTAAAATCAATCTTATGAATGATTTTTATAAAGAAGAATCAATTAAAATAAGTGTAATCTTTTTATATGCGTTCTTATTTAATTTCTTTAGCCTTTTCTAATTTAATATATTTCATTACATTAAAACTTAAATACTTACACCCCCCGGAGGGTCCACATTCTTGCTAAATTGTTAATACTCTTGGCCTCATCTACATACTAACATGCAATTGCAATTATTGTTACAGCCAATGAATAATTTGCATATTGATCTTAAAAGATTGATTTTGATAAATATTTGCTTAGTTTTATTGATTTCTAATCGTTTGGTTTAATTTTGGCAATTTAAAAAAGCTTATTACCAAAAAGAAACAATGTAATTTTAATGTCTGATTTGGTTAAATAGTTGAATTAAGGAAAAATTGCAATAAAATCCGGAACTGACGGAAAGAGCTTGCGTTTTCAAGCTGTTCTATTCTTCAAATATAGCCCCCCCCCCCGTTTCAAAATAAATCTAAAGTAATGATCCAATAGTTAATGATTTATATAGAAACCAATAAAGAATAAATTTAATTTTTTTTATATGCGTTCTTATTTTATTTCGTTGGTCTTTTCTAATTTAATATTATTTTATTATATTAAAACTTAAATACTTGCATTCTAGTGGGCGCATATTTTTGCTAATGATTGTAATAAATTCAAGAAAATCATTTGTATATTTTAACTTGAAACATATCAAGCTTGTGATCTAAATTATTTTTTAAGTGAGGGCTTCCCATCGTAGTGTAATGGTTAACAAGCTAGTTTCATCCGTTACTACTGAAAAGGGACTTTGATCAGCGCCTTCTAAAAGATACAGAAGGCGCTGCTTTGATCCCTCACTGGACGGCCCCATACTTGTGACCTTGTTTTCAATTCAAGAAGTTAGGTAAATATCTACTTTTTAAGTATATATATATATAATATATAATATATATATATATATATATTATATGTCCAAGTGATAACACAATCACTATGTATTAGCAAATATATGCACCCTCGGGTGCAAGTATTTAAGTTTTAATGTAATAGAATATCGTATTAAATTAGAAAGGCTAATGAAACTAAATAAGAATGCAGATAAAAGATTTTGAAACAGAGGGAGTATATCGAAAAATAGAACAACTGAAACTTACTCTTTCATGCTCCCATCTTTCATTGTTATTTTTTTCTAATTTTAAGTATTTAGTTAAAATAGGGAAGTAAAGAATAAAATGACAGTTATTTTTTCTTGTTAATGGATTTCTTTTAAGATTAATTGAAGAGATTTTTGTTTATATTCATTAAAATAAAAACCAAACAATTTAGAAATCAATAATACTAAGCAGATATTTATTAAATCACATTTTAAATATCAATATGCAAATTAGCCTTCCCGTTCACACTGTAAAACCGCTATTTTGTTGTATATATAAATATAATAGCATGAAATTAATATGTAGATATGGTTAACGGTATTTATAATGTTAAAACAATTTTATTAATAATTGAGGTTAAAATTAGAATAAATTCATGGTGAATGGACGTCAATAACTAAGGGAATTTGTGACTTGAGTAGTGATTTAGTTTCGGTTACAGAGAGAAAAACACACAATCTCCATTATAATAGGATGTGTCTTTTAAAAAGAACACACATATAATTGTCTACAATCAACCAATATCTTGATTTACACATTGGAGTTAACCCTGAAGATCCTCAACATGGTGAAACTCGAGTAGGTTATCACTTGGACTATATTAAAATAAATTTGCTCTACTAACGTATTGAGCACTTTTTATTTGTTATATCACTGCTTACCTTTATGAACTTCACATCAACCACCGTGACCATATTCACCGGTAAGTCATCTTTTCCATAATCAATATATATACATATATATATATATATATATATATATATATATATATATATATATATATATATATAAATGAATAGATTGGGGTAACGAGCAAAATTTGAAATGGTTTTAAAAAGCGTGTGCATTGTGAGATATTATAAAAATACCATTTCACAATTTTTTTTCCTTCTGAAAAAGATAATCTTTTTTTCGGTCACGTCTCATATCATATATATATATATATATATATATATATATATATATATGGCGCTATATATATCTACTTTTTAACTTTGTCATACCTAATTTCTTTTTACTTCCTTATTGGAAAGTGTGGGAAAATACATTTTGTTAAGTATGAGATTAAAACCCTGACTACCCGTCACATTTGCCTTCTTATCTAACAAGTAATGTGATATTAAAATATGTTTAGTTCTATTTGATATATATATTAATATAATATAATAGCCACTGTATATATATATATATATATATATATATATTATATGAGTCCTCCACAGACACGTGTTTCGATTTATCAAGTTTCTTCGGTGTGCCAGACATTTGTAAAATACCTACAAGCCGGGATTGAATCCGATATCAGACACATTAACCTCTAGTCCTATATAGTTACCCACAGAATGCGAAGGGGATTTTAACTGTTTTAAATGTATACATCTCTATGTATGTAAAGGCCGCCATATAATAATAATAATAATAATAATAATAATAATCTTATTATAATGGAGATTGTGTGTTTTTCTGTCTGTACTGTAACCGAATATAATAAACTTATATATTCAAGTCACAATTCCATTAGTTTATTTACGTCACATTCTACAGGATTTTATTTTAATCTAACCTCAATTATTAATAAAATTGGTTTACATTATTAATACTGTTGACAATATCTACATAAGAAATAACATGCATTGTATTTATATACACAACAAAATAGCAGTTTTACAGTGTGAATGGGAAGGCTAATTTGCATATTGATATAAAAATCTGATTTTAATAAATATGTGCTTCGTATTACTGATTTCTAATTGTTTGATTTTATCTTATGAATATTAGCAAAAAATCTCTTCAATAAATCTTTAAATAAGAAAACGTTAGCAAGAAGAATAACTGTAATTTTATTCTTTACTTATATTTTTAACTAATAGTTAAATTGAATGAAAGCGGGAGTGGGGAAAGTATGTTTCAGTGTTCATTTTTGATTAATACACCTCAGTTTCAATCTTTTTTATCTGCAATGCTTATGTAGTTTCATTGCCTTTCTAAAATTAATCTATATATTCTTATTACATGAAAACTTAAATACTTGCACCGCGGAAGGGTGCATATATTTGCTAGTAATAATAATAATAAACCATGCACCACACTACACTTATAACAAAATCTTACTACCCACTCTTCCTCTATTTACATCCACAACAAAAGTTCAGACAATTATTCGAAGACTGAAACATCAAGTACACACCTAATGCTTAATTGGTAATCCAGCTTCCTCAATCATATTTCCCTATACCCAAGAATCGCCTTCACAAACAGCTATAGATATAAAAGATAGCAAGATGACCACTTAGCAAAAATAAACTATGAATAAGAATAAAATGAAATGAATTAATTTACATACAACATATATGCACGACACCTACACAACACACACATCACACACACACACACACAGTTGAGCACATTTTGCTGGTTTATCTCGATTCATTACACACAACACATAACAATCCTTAATACATTCGCCATGATTCAATGATGTGCTACAACCTTCAATACCCAGTATATAAGACCCCTATACTTCACACCTAACACCTGTGCATCAATTAATCTAAGAACCTTAGCTGCTACAACACTCCACTAATCTAATAGTAAAAAAACGAAACACACAACCAAAACAAAAACCTCCCACTACCAAACCTCTGCCCACAACCAACAACTGACCACCTCCCCTTGAGTCACGACCGTTCTAAATTCACCTGTATGAAAATGTTCACTATTGAAACTAATCAACGTCCTGAAAAAGGTCTAAACAGACCGAAACGTAATCAACGTCGACATCACCTAACATAACAATAACATCCATTTTGGTATAACAAATCTTTCTTTTGTCTACCTTTCTCAACACACCACAGCACCGCACGCCCACACACACACACACACAACACACACACAACACACACACCATATATACTAAATGTATGTGTGGTAGATGTGGTGCTGTCGGTGCTGTGTGTGTATTGAATGTAAAACAATAAGGCACGTCCTCTTGTTTAATGATTTTTATTTGTATCGTTTTCAAGGCTTTCCTGGCCAACTTTTTATATTTGGATGGAAGATCGTGGATTTGGTCCACCGAAGTTCGTATCCAGAGGTACTTTCGGCACTTCGAAGTGCGATCATAGGGGTGATAATGTTCCGTTTTTTTCAAAGTATATTATGGGATGTGGAGGCTAGAAGGAGGAGAATTGATTAGGAAAAGTGGTTATAGGCAATTTTAGAATGTAGTTGACTTGCATTGAAGAATTGATTTTTATCAATAAGGGTGGTTTGAAAACTGGCCGTGAGTGGCGCGCCATGATGCTTAAGGATGGACACCACATCGTAGTTAGAGCATCTGACTCCCTGCAAAACACTCAGCTCCGATCCTTGTATTTAGCGTAGAGCGGGCAGTCGGAGAGTGTCTCCTCCAATCATATCGGGCTGGTCGCTGGTCAATCCTTCACCTAATGATTGCACCCAACACACCCTTTCCCTTATGGCAAGCTCATCAACTCCCTTTTTTTTATATAGGTGCTCTAAAGGCGGTGGCTGAAGGTCTATAAATGTCCTGGAGTATAGAGTGTAAACTCTGTCTGAATGTTCAAGGTCCCGGAGCTAATTATAAGAACAATTACTCCTGAGGTCTACTCTGACCCGAGAGTGGTATTACTGGTTTAGGAGTCGCCATCTGATGGGTGTTAGATAGAAAATGTGTTTATAAACAAAAACATTGAGTTACATATTAAGGGATGGAATTTATTTAAAAACTTAGTCGAGCATTAAATGACCCCACAGAAGTGTTGATATGCGTAAAACAAAACTAAACAAATAAGCAACTAGAAGATCGCGATGTGGCTTGGCTTACACAAAACTAGTATTAATAAAAAAAAACTATCTACCAAATAGAATTTTAACTTGAAGTAATCTTTGGGAAATTACTGAACGATAATTCGTCATATCTTCAACGTACCATTTGTAATTACAAAACAAAAAAAAAACCAAAAAAAACAACAACTCATAAAAAAAAAACGTCTTATGTTTGGTTTATTATTAGCATCCGGCTCAACTGAAGCTTTCATTTAAAAATTAAACCATTTCCATGTTTATATCGTTTAGTACAAAATGTAGTGGAGAGAGAGAGTAGATGAGAGGAGAGAAGAGAGAGAGAGAGAGAGAGTAGAGAGAGAAGGGGGGGGGTTTCATTTTTTAAAAACTTATATTTCCAGTATTCTCTAACTTTCTTTCTTTTCTTTCTAATTTCATTTTTCTGTGAAGTATGGTCATTCTTTCTTGCCCTTTTTTCTTTAATAATAAAAACAGAATGGTCTATTATTATCTGAGAGTGATGACACTCATAAGAAATAAGAATTCGGGCGAATAAGCAACACCGGATATCAGGATTTATATTTATTTGCATTTGATCTTGGGAACCGATTTGGATGGTCTCATTTTTAATCAGAGTGGTGTTGCAAATGATAACGTCGAAGATTAAGGAACAAGAAGTATCAATATATAGGTAGTTTCAGTTTTTTCTAAATCTGTTTTTTGTCCATAATTACTTTGTAGATTTCAAAAGTTTTTGCATAATCTTGACTCTGTGACGTGAAACAACATCTTTAAACACTTTCCCCAATCAATCTAAAGAGAATAGAATCATTTTAACGTCAGATTACCAGCTGTCGATTTTAAGTCTTTTACCTCTTATCTGGTGTAACTTGATCATGAATTATAGTTTTTGGTTTTTTGGGAATATATATAGGTCCCTAGAATTAGGTAATTAGCGGTATTGGGTATTTAGAAACACGATTTGTAGAGTCTTTTCATAGAATCACAACAAATATACCATACCAACTTAAAATCATGTGGTTTTACTAGATGTCCGGTAGAAGAACAAGACATAACACAGGTTGACATACATATATAATTAATAAATAATAATAAATAAATAATAAATGATTTGTTTATGTCAACCTCTCTCCTCACTCTCTATCTCTCATTCTTCTACCGCTCTCATCTCTAAATGTACGTAATAATAAAACATATAATAATTAATCACATAATAGACGGGATTGCCCAGCCATGCACAAAGGCTCTCACACCTAGATATGTAGAGATAGGATTAATGTGTCAAGAAAGGAAGGGGGAAGAGGTTCTTGCCAACATAGCAGAATCAGCAGGTGAAGAAAAGGACAAAGAAAAGATGGATAAATTACTGGACCTTGCCAGAGAATTGAAAAAGCTCTGGAAATATGAGAGTGAAGTGATTACCAAAATTGTAAGTGGGTGCATCTTGAACGGCCAAATAAACCTGGAAAAGACTAGAGGTCGGATCACCTAATCCGGTCAGGATTGACTGACAATGAAGAGAACGCTGTCATCTCGTGGATTTTGCCCGTCACCGGACTGATCATAGAGTGAAATGAAAGAAGCGAAAAGATAGACAAAATACTTGGACCTTGCAAGAGAACTGGAAAACTTCGGAACATGTAAGGTTTCAAAGTCGTACTTTCTGTCTCTGTCTGTCTCTGTATGGTTCTGTCTGTCTGTCTGTCCTTCTCTCTCATGTAACCATAATACATATATTATTGTATGATTTTTTAAACGACTTGGATTCCTGTTATTCTGAGTTGTAGAAATAAGAAAAATATAAGTTAAATTTGCATTCTTGAGACTTAGCAAAAAAAAAAAAAATTACCGAACATATTCATCAGAGAGCGGGGTTGCTGGGGAGTTAAAATTTTAATGTCAGAAGGTTTTTGTATCATATGTGACGTTAAAGAAATATCATTAACATTTTATTAATATTAGAGGAGTAAGAAAAGAATAAAACAAATTCTAATATGGAAACTTAGTTCTGTCCGCCTTCAACATAAAATGTCGCACACATCCTAGAAATTATTAATTTAAATAATCATTTTTGAATATTTAACTCTACTTTTTTCCCACAAAATCGCAGGTATTTATTATTTGTAAACTTTTTTACTTAGAGTTCTTGTTATGAAAAAAGAGGCGAGAATAAAAAATAATTAAAAAATTTGATAAGCAAATTTCGCAAATATATTTTTCCATTTAAAGCAATAATATAATTTTTAAATTAATTTCATAGTTTTATTTATTCAAATTCTCATTAATTTACACATGGTAAACTATTCAATATGTTCGAATTATACAGAACAACTTTTAATTCGAGATTTTAATTAATATAATCGTTCTTTTATTCTATGTATTGACGAATTTATTGTTAATTGTATCGTAAGACAGTGACGTAGTTTTCGTTATCAGACACAGATATAAAGAACTGATCTCCATTATTAATAGATGTATTGACAATGATTTGGGGTATTGTGTCGTAAGTTCAAGTGGCGTTATTTCGTTACGACAAAATAGAGACCAAAAAATTTCCATTATTTGAATAGAATTTATGACGATTTGGTATTGTGTCGTAAGCAGTGACGTAAGTTTCGGTACAGGACAAATAGAGACCATGCATCTACATTATTAAGATATTACTATCGAAGCCTTTCAAGTTTAATGACTCCACATAAGAATAACCAAATGGATAGGTCAGATCGCTGTCCGGTTTTCGTTTGAATTGGTGACTGATCTACAGGTTGTTTTTCTCTCATGCTATGAAATAAAACCAGAATTCATACCCAGTTATATACGCGCTTTGAATAGAAACATGGGATAATCATTAGATTGTTAGGAATGAATAGGGAATTCCACCTATTTTATTGTTGTACAAAAATGTATAAAAGATCCACGAATGCAATATATCTGTTAGAAAAAGTTAAAGGAGCATGTTTAGTTTCAATCGGTAGATTACACCCACCAAGGAATACAAGGTTCCTGTTGCCGATACCGGTTCCTGCCAACTCAGCGCAGAAGTACCACAGATTGGTAAATGGGGGAGCTGAGACAGTACATGTGTTGCTTCACCTCAGCAAAAACAAGTCTTCCTGGGTCTGACGCTAACAAGATTGGTAAATTCAAAATCTAGTGCGTAATAAAGTTGGGAGCTGACGGTAGAATTGGTGGTGCTCAATATTACCTCAATAAAATAACATCTCCCTGATCTTAGCGCTAGCGAAAAGGGATAGACCCTCGTTGTCTAGCCTGGTACTAACATGATTGGAGACAAAAGTTGCCTATGGGGTCACCTATCTGAAGCGGC
>CM042153.1:37778657-37992052 GCA_023376005.1 Doryteuthis pealeii
ACACTAGCTATGCAATGTAAGTGAGACTAATTTTTTCCTCAATTATGGCAGATTTTTTTCAATAATTTGAAAACATAAGTATAAGTAGATAAACTAAAACCACACTTTAATGAGTTTTCCTTTTTCTTTTCTAGGCTGTCCTCACTTCTGAAAAATTGCCATCTATTGGAAGGAGTTGCTTGTTGGGGTAAAAACGCCTACCTCCAGTCAGATGTCTTAAATTTTTTTTCCACCAATAGATTGAATTCCATTTTCTTATTCATAGATGTAGTGAATCTTTTAATTATTTTAGTTTAATAAACAGAGAATATGCTGATAAAAGCCTTTTCTTGGCTATAAAGTGTTAAGTTCACTAGCAAAAAATATGTGCCCTTATTTAAGTATTAAGTTTTAATGTAATAATATATTAAATTAGAAGACAAATAAATGCATAGAGTACTTATTTAAGATATTTTTCCTGGCTCTATATAAATTATCAAGGCAATTATTAATACATTGGAGAAAAAACGATAATATTAAGATTAATAACACCAGTAATTATTTAACCGGTTTGTAAAAACCATATGCAATACACACCACTATATTATGGTGAAAACCATTATTTCTTGAGTAGTATATGACATTACGGATTTTAAATGCACTCATGACAGGGGCTATTTTGAGGCCACTCAATTTTCTAGACATGTTAATAAATTATTCTAGTATTAATGATTTTGTCTAAAATTTTTCGTTTATAACTATGCAATTCTGGGTATTGATGACTTAAACCAGTGTGTAATTTCGTATAGAGAAACGAATCTCCATTTAAGAATTTCTACATATATAACAATGTAGATGTGTATTCATAGAATTTTTTTGTAACTTTTCAATATCAGACATTATATATTGTATTTTCCATAAACACTAAATTTGAATTATACTACGTTCTCTGCTAATCTGAAAGATGATGTTTAATTTAAGATTTATTCAACGACTACATTCGTGGAAAGAGACGGGACGTTGCGTCTGCATTAAAGACGTACGAGAGACACAAGACGTACCTCTCCTATGATGCTCCTCCGTTTTACATGCTTCTGCAGCAGACGTGGAAGTGCAGCTGGATGGTGGTTGCAGCGGCGGATGGGTGTGGGCAGTAGCGTCGTAGTGGGGTAGACCGTGTGGCAGAGGCGAGGAGGTAGTGGTAGCCCAGTAGCAAATTGCAACACAACCTCTGGAATACAGTTCTTCAAATTATAGACGCCAATTAGGTGAAGCTTTTCATCAAAGTCAGACGACTCGCACCGGTAAGTCTCTTAACTACGTTAATCAGTTTTTTTTTTTTTTTTTTAAATTTTTTAATTAGATTTAAAAAAAAATTTTTGGATTCACTAAATACAATTTCATTTTTTTTTTTTTTTTTGTTTTTTTTTTATTTTTTTTTTTACTGACGATTTTGAGTTACTACCATTATAAAATTAAAAGTTGCATCACACAGGTCAAGTTGACTAGTCAAGTCCTGCTGAAAGCACCATTCCTGCTAGATTACCTAGCTGATAGAATGACCTGTATCATACTTACATGGGTAACCACTAAAGCAGACAGTTGGTATTGTAAAGCACCAGAGTCTTCTAACCATATATTTAATATATATTACCTTTTCATTTCATTAGATTCATTTAATTTTAAGGTATGGATTCCTAACTTATCTTTTTTCTACACGGATGGGGGGGTACTTCAGTTACCCTTACTTGGTTTAACCTGCTATAGTCCTTTCCATGTCTTCATTTCTCATTAAATTATACCTTCTATATGTATTTAATCAAATCCCTCGGCACAGAGAATTTTGACACAAGGTACATTTTTAAGTGCTACAGGTTGATTCATTTTTCTTCTGATGTTCCAGATTAGGTTAAATTACTCGTCAGCCGGTACTCATTTTACACTAAGCTGGAGGGGGACAGTTGGATGCCTACCTTAAGGTATTATCACTGTACATGCAACATCTTCAATACTAATATTTGAAATGACGTCTATTTTTCCTTGCAACTGTTTTAAGGGGAATATTTAAGCGAGCACAGCATTTCGTTTGTTATCAAACCATGCTGTAAAACAAATTATTGATAAAAGCTTTGTGAGCTTGATTATTTCTTATTTATTTTTTTTTTATTGTATGTTGCTGTGTGTGTTGTGTTGGCTTCTGTTGGTACTCAAATTTGAGAAGACATAATATATTTTGGTATGTTTAACAGTTTAACATGAAAACTTGGTCAAAAGTTTTTTTAATACTATAATTTATATCCATATCATTTCTAGAAATACACAAATTTATTTGTAATTAATTTAAATTTTATATAGCTGGTTGGTAAAAAATTTTTTTTTTTTTCTCCCTAGTCCAATGGCTCAAAGATCACAGAATGTTATGGGATTGTCTCCAGCCAATACTGCTCTGCTAGCTATCGAAGAATCTCTCTCAATGTTGATGAAGCAATGGAAAATTTATTACTTTCTCACCAACAAGTAGTATGAAATCTTTTTTTTTCTCCTCTCTTTAGGTTAAAACCATCAACCAGCAAACTTTAAAGCTCAATGTTTAATCTCTAGTATTTCTAAGAATTTATATCTAAAGCTGTTTAAAAAAGTGTTATTTATGTTATGAAATTATTTTCTGACTTTTTTTTTTTTTTTTTTTTTTTTTTTTTTTTTTTTAATGGAAAATTTGCAATAAAATTCAAATTTGTCTAAATCTTGGCTTATTTTAAACGTTGTGTAAAATTTCTAATATAATTCCTTATAACAAAACATAAACTTTTTACATGAACACAATTATCAGTTTAAAAAAAAATGCTTTTTAATTTCATTTATTGTTTTCTTAAATTAGCGTGACATGAACCCAGAGATCTTTGCTGGATCTTGATATTTCAATAACTGTACAAACAAAAGATTCCAATAATGTTGATGATGATGAAATTAGAAGACAATGACCTATTTTTGGCAACCTGAAGCCGTGCTTTTACTTCCCCCCAGGAAAAGTTCAGCAGAACGGACTAATGCTTAGGAATGTCGGAATAGGGAATTTTTTAAAGAAAAAAAAAAAAATGTATACATCCTGCAGGAGGAATATTCTAATCAATCCAGCAGTCTTGTCAATCAATCAGCTCCTTGACTTTAGAACATAATATCCCAATATATATTTCTCATAAAAATCTCAAAAGTAGTTAGGAAATATTATATTTAGGCTCATGTCAATTTTGTGAAAGCACCAGTTTCCCACAGATCACTTGAGTTAAGCAGGCAATCGAGCCTGTCATACTTAGATGATGACTAATCAATGTAGTCTGTAAGAAATGAAAGATCATTCTGAGTGCATAAGTTGATTCACACTTTAACAAGAGGAGAAAGGTGTGTGAGTGATTACGTTCTGAATTACATTGAATACTTAACACTTAGTTAATAATTAACATTAAAAAAAAAACATTTACAGAAAGTATTTTCCCCCATTTTGTTTTTAACCTTGTTGAAAACAACCACCTAAAACTACCGTAAAGTCCTTATTCATGGGAGATCCAGTAGTCATTTCTGTTTGAATACAAACCTATTAATTTAATGGATTATTTCTTTTTTTATGATTTAAGCTTCAAGATTCTACCTCTTTGCCTACCCAAATTTCCCAGTGCAAATTCTCTTGTATTTCCTACCGTATGATGGGATATTCAAAGTCACTATTATACCTCAGAACTCTTATTTCACAATTAATTTTCTATCAGTGTACGTCCCTTTTGCTCAATCTTAAAACTAAACCATCAGTTTTCTACTTTGCTATGGTAGTTGCATTGGTAGAGAGCCATTGTGGCAGCTTAAAGTAGGAAAAATTAAAGACTAATGCATGAATTTAGTTAGCTTTCTAACTTTTTAAGTAGATTTTTTGTTTTCATCTGAACTCTGCATATTTGTTTTTTTTTGTTTTCTTTTCTTTTCCGTTTAAAAAAAAAAAAATGAAATGTAAGACAGTTAGCTTAATGTTATGGGGTAGAGAAACCTGGTATGCAAAATTAAATCCAGCGCTGAGGTGTTTGCTTCACTGTGAGCAAATTTTTAGGAGAAAAGCAATGCATCGATGTTTCCTCAAGTATAAATAAAATGCAGTACGTTGGGCTGTTTACCTATGTGTTGGCAACCGTCTTCAGAAAGAAACTGTTCCAATCATGATGGGTTGTGGGAAAATCATTAATGCACGGCTCATTTGTTTTATAAAGGAAGCGAGTCTATTTCTGAGTCCTTCAGTTACTATGCAACATGGGAAATTTACCATGAATAAATACTTTGGCATAATTTTGGAAGATTTATTATTTTTTTGGTAAGTTAGATCTGTATAATTTGTTATTGATGTCAATTACTTTAATCTATACATTTTATTGTTTTTTTTTATTTTTTTTTTAAACTTTTCGGTTATTGGTTTTGCTTGTTACAGATGAGATGTGTACCTTTTCCTCAACAGACATGTGATCACAGTATACTTGTCGTAATTGGGGCATGATCTGCTGCTTTTGATCGGTTACTGTATAAAGCTTACGACAATTGGTTGTTGATCTGAAACTAAAGTGCTTCTTATTATTACTGCCCTTGACTGAATTCTGTAGGAATTTGTGCGAAGAGTAGTTCAAGAAATATTACTGATCTATTGTAACTTTTTCTACACATTCTGAGTGCACAATAGTTATTTTTCGTTTAGGTTATCTTCCATGGTTTTAACATTCTGTTACAAATAGATCTCTCTGTCCTCTCTAACACGTTGCTGCGAGTCTATGCCATCTTATTTCACCACCACCACTATCAACTCTTATGACTTCAGTACAAGCCAGTATTGATTGAAGGTTGTGCTGCAAGTTTTGAGAGGTCATTCCTTCAGACTTACCTCTGCAATTGCACAAATACTTTGATTTTGGAATAATTTGAAGGCATTTAACTAGGATTCATTGAATGCAAGGATGTGAGTTGTTTTATTAGTCATTTTGTCATTTTTCATAACAAATAAAGATTTTCTATTATATCGTTGTTTACTTTGAACATGCATTAAAAGTATTACTGTTTTGTATCTGAAATTTGATAAATTAAAACTGATTTTGCCTTTTAGATGATTATGCTCATATTGGTTACCATCTTGTGCAAGGCTTAACTGTCTGAAGACTATTACCTTGCAGGTGAGATTGTCCCTCCCCACAAAGTGTCCTGCACAGACAGCTTGCAGTCTGGAGTAGTGGAGTAACCCTTTTAATACCACATTATTTAGGTCCATTCTGACTGTAATAGTGAGTATGGTCAATCCTAAGGGTAAGTTAAAAAGAAAAATTGCAGAGTGCCAATTCTTAGTATCAGCCAGCCAGCGACTGACAATTCTCTTGTCATGAGACAAGGAGATTCTTTGCATATAGGTGGGTGCCACACCACCATCACATCCCTCTTTACCACCAGATCTGAGCTTTGACTAGTTGAGTTGGTATTGAGCTGAACCTTGTTTCCTAAACAATTGCTTAAGCTAAATCCCCCCTCCCCATGTCTCCAAATATTTAGAATCGGGCTTTTGTCCAATGTTCTACATCATCTTTAAGTTTGAACATTACATACATATTACTACATTGCCATATTGGAATGCATTTTGTGGTTGCTGTGGGCTTTGTAGCCTAGCATACCAACTTGCCACATGTTGTTGAGGAGTGTTGAACTTGTCATTTGGGCAAAATCCCTAACACTTGCAGAATTTTTGACATCATGTCGACTCTATGCACTGTTTTAATTGTGATGAAATTTCAATTGGTTTAATGCCTTTTGCATTCAAATACCAAATAGTGACATGATCCACTTGGTTGTGTTTGTCGCGGAGCTTTATCAGAAATACTGCCAAAGACTGCTGTGCATGAGACAACACCTTGCACAGCACAAGTGTGACCAAAGCCACACAATTTCCCGTTTCTTCCAGCACCTTGGAGACCTATACTTTGGATACCTTGAACCTGTAGGGTCCTTCTATAAGTTATAGCTCTAATTTAAAACATTTGTATGTACAATAGATATTCTAATCTGATATATTTGTCATCATATAGTTGGTGTGCAATCCACTCCCAGAAACAAACTCACACAAAAATTAAAATATAAATGTACAATGTATACGATTCCCCTACCTCTTGGCATAAAATACCTAGATCAGGGGGGAAGAGGGGGGGCGGAAGGGGAGGCTTATCTATTAAAATCATTTGTTTAATGTCTACCTCATGTAATCATGAATTTTAGTTGCATCTCTTTGTATGGACCCTTAATGGATAAGATTTTATTTTCACCGCATTACATTAACGCTCATTTATTATGTGCACTATATTTTCTAGCCTCGTTCAATTTTGTGATAATACAGGATTGGGATTAAATTGATGTCTTAGTCTAGAAATGTTTTCTTGAGCCGATTATTTGTTTGTAAACTTAATAGCTCAAAGTTTTCAAAATCTTAACCATCCTCACACATTTTCTTCTAGGGTGAGATGTAGATTGATGCTGGAGGTGCTGATAATTGAATTAATCACAAAATGTCCCATAATATGTGCGTAGGTATGCAGAGTATCGCATTTGGTCCAAAGTTGTGAAAACGCTTCTAAAGTAATTTTTATTTGATTTTTTAATTGGGTGGACATATAACAATTATTATAAATTCAGAGTCTATCATTTTCTTAATTTAAAAAAAATTTTTTTTTTCTTTAATTGATACAGTTTATCTATAAATATAATACATAATATAGAGAAAGTCCATTATTATAGAAAGAACATTACTTTATGCAGGGCAAACTAGTCCTTTACTGAATCCCCCTGCATTAAGACTACATTTAAGTCTTTTATTTATTTTATAGAAAGACCTATTTATGAGAGAAAAAAAAGATGATTGGAAATTGTCTATACTTGATTGAATATTGTGTTATTTTTCTTGACTAAAATTTTTTTTTCTTTTCTTATTTCTAGACCTGAAGCTGGGTGTATTGATGTCATTCTGCCAATTCCTTAGATGAACTAACTGACTGGAGATTTCGATTATTATAATGGAGTTGGAGATCTTATGTACGACGCTCATAGCTCAACATCTTAATGATGAAAGCGTAAGCTGGGATTATTTCAGCTGTTAAGAAGTTTTATCCACGTTAGCCTGATTTTTAAATAAATTTTTCCTCCCTTGCATCCTATCAACTTTTGTATTTGTGTGTAGTGTGTGCGTGAAAAATTGTGCTTGTTTAGATTAACATAACAAGTGGTAACTGTTAGTGTCATAGGAAATGCCAATGTTAACCCGAGTTCAAATCCAAAATGCGGGTGCATTTCACCTCCATGCCATATTCTTTTGGAAATATGTATCCAATATAGGTAAAATGCTAGGCAGATGCGCTCTTTTAACCTTGGTATGGCATCGGTCAGCTACGCAGCATTACTCTGCTAATAAATTAGACCTTTGTCACATTTATGTGTGGCAGGGGGTGTCAAGTACATACAAAAGGATACATGAGGTTCTAATCTGAATTTATAGGGAAAACTGAGCTAATATGGTCCTAACAGGTATATGGTTGTATGTTTTTTTAAATGTACGTTAAAGTGCTTGTAATTTGCAGCTGTGTCAGTGAGGCATATATATGCGGACTTGCTCCTTGCTTTGTGGGTAAGACCCCCCCCCCGAAAAAGACTATTCATACTCAGGATTACCTTCTTTTATTTATTTCATCTGATTTTGAGTCTCCACTTTTGGAGCTCTGGTTGTTGTTTGGAGTACATCATTGACATCACTCCTAGTCACTACGAATGTGGAGTGCATACATACCTGTAGGATCTCTCCTTGGTTCAAATCTGTTAAAAAAAATTATTGTATTAATAGACATGCAAAAAAAAAAAAATTCATATGAATATACAATAAGCTTCTACCTAAAAGCAGACCACCCTCCCAAGGTGTGTTGACATGCGTAAATCACAATACTAACACTGGTTTATTTCATCTCTGCTATTTAATTTTAATTTCATCAATTCTATCAGATAAATTGAAAACTGCTTGACATTTCTGGAGCAGAAATATTTTAAAATGGAAAGTGACTTATAAGTTGATTTTGTTCTAATTTATTTGTTTGTTTTTTAGGTGAAAGTAGTGAGAAAGTTCAACGTTCAGCAGATGGTTTGGTCTGTTGTTGAAAAAATAAAACCTGAAAGGCAGATTTAGTAGCTATTTTCCTTCCCACATTTTTCTTTTATCAATTTTGCTTTCAGTTTATCCTTCTATTTTTTTTTTTTTTTTTTTTTTTTTTGTCTCTTCACATTTTGCCACCCCGTGTTTCTCTCACGTTTCTTTTTCTCCTATTTTTTTTTTTTTCCTTTTAAATTGACTCATTTCCAATCTTGCTATTCTCTTTTCCCCCACCTCTCTGTTACTCTTGTCTCCACCCACCTCCTTGTTACTCTTTGTCTCCACCCACTTCCCCCGTTACATCTTTGTCTCACCCCCCACTTTCCCCCCGTTATCTTTGTCTCCACCCCACTTCCCCCCGTTACTTTTGTCTCCACCCACTTCCCCGATACTCTTTGTTCCACCCCACTTCCCCCGTTACTTTTGTCTCCACCTTACTCTTTGTCCCACTTCCCCGTACTCTTTGTCCCCACTTCCCCCTTACTCTTGGTGTCCCACTTCCCCCGTTCCTTTGTCTCCACCCCCACTTCCCCGTTCTTCTTTGTCTCCACCCCACTTCCCCGTTACTCTTTGTCTCACCCCACTCCCCGTTACTCTTTGTCTCCACCCCCACTTCCCCGTTACTCTCTTTTTTCTTGTCCTTATTTCTTTTGTCTGCACTAAAGACTTGCATTTTAAAAAAAAAAATTTATTTTTATTCTAGGTGTCTATTTTTGGACCTCAAAGCCCAGCCTTGCCAGCCAGCTGAGAGGATTCAACCAAGCCCAGCATAACAATCACCGCCTGCAGATAGCATGACCATTTCCCACAGCCAAACACGTGCATCTCTCGCTTTACATCCACTCTATTCTACAAAGCCATTCTCCGAAGGCCAAAGTATCTTCTGCATAAAGACCAAGGCTTTCGGTTTTGTTTGAATCATCTCTTCTTCAGGAAAGAATTGAGATTCTCTTGACTGATTAACCATAAAAGCAATGGCTGTGACCTAATGTGACTAGCAACCTTTTTGTGACAATCAACCACAAAAATTGACACCACCAGAGAGACGACAGAGAGAGAGAGAATTGGAGTGTCATATTTTGTCGTTTGATGTCAAAAAAGCGTTGGAGTGCACCATTAGTCAACAGCCATTTGCTTTATGGATAATCAGTCAACGAAAACTCAAATCTTCCTGAATGAAGAGGATTATTACAACAGAAACCGAAAGCCTTTAGGTCTTTATGCAGAAGAACTTTGCTTCGGAGAATGGCTTTTGTAGAATAGATGGGAATTGTAAAGGCGAGAGATTGCACGTCAGTTGGTGATGGCAAAATGAGTCATCATCTGCAGGTCGATTGTTATATGCTGGGCATGTTCGGGCCTCTCACTGAGCTGGCAGCTGAGGCTTAGGGTCCAAAATACAGCCTAGAATAAAAATAAAAGTTTTTTTTAAACGAAGTTTAGTGCAGACAAAAGAAATAAGACAAGAACAAAAAAGAAGAGTAAACGGGGGACACGTGGGTGGGTGACAAAGATTAACGGGGAAGTGGGGGGTGGCAGCAAAGAGTACACGGGGAAAGTGGGCGGTGGAGACAAAGCAGTACGGGGGAGTGGGGGGTGGAGACAAGAGTAACGGGCGGGGGGAGTGGGAGACAAAGGTAAGGGCGAAGTGGGACAAAGAGTAACGGCGGGAAGTGGGGACAAATAGTAACGGGGTGGAGACAAAAGATAACGGGGAAGTCGGGGTTGGAGACAAAGAGTAAGGGGAAGTGGGGTGGAGAAAAGTAACGGGTGGGAGAGTGGGGGTGGAGACAAAGGTCACGGGGAGTGGGGTGAGACAAAGAGTAACGGGGGGAAGTGGGGTGGAGACAAAGAGTCAACAGAGAGGTGGGTGGAGACAAGAGAGTTAACAGAGGAGGTGGGTGTAAAAAGAAAGGAATAGCAGAGAATTGAAATAGTCTAAATTTTAAAGGAAAAAAAAAAAAGAATATGCGAGAAAAAGAACGTGAGAGGTTAAACCGGTGGCCAAATGTGGAGAGAGACAAAAAAAAAAAAAAAAAAAAAAATGAAGGATAACATGAAGCAAATTTGATAAAGAGAAATGTGGGAAGGAAGTAGCGTTATAAATCTGCCTTTCATGAGTCTGTTCATTTTTTCAACAACCAGACCAAACCATCGCTGAACCGTTGAACTGTTTCTCATACTTCACCTAAAACAAACAAAAAAATAAATTAGAACAAAGAATCAACTTATAACTGTCAATTCTCCATTTTAAATATTTCTGCATCCAGAATATGGTCAAGCAGTTTTCATTTATCTGACGTAGAAATTGTGAAATTAAAATTTTCAATTAGCAGAGATGAAATGAACCGAGGTCTAGTATTGATTGATTTTGAACAGCCCATTGTCAACCACACCTTGGGAGGGGGTGGTGTATGCTTAGTGGTTAGAAACTCTCATGTATATTCATATTTAGATTTTTTTTTTTTGATTGTCCTATTTAATACAAATAATTTTTTTAACAGATTTGCCCAAGGATGAGATCCTAACAGGTATTATCATCCACATTAGAGTGGATTAGAGATGTCAATGAATGGTACTCCAAACAACAGACCAGAGCTCCAAAAGTGGAGACTCACATCAGATGAAAATAAAATAAAAGAAGGTTATCCTGAGTATGATATCCGTCTTTTTTTTCGGGGGGGGGGGGGGTCTTACCACAAAGCAAGGGATGCAGTCAGCATATTATATGCCTCACTGACACAGCTGCCAATTAAAAAGGCAACTTTTTACCGTACATTTATACAAATAACATACAACCCCATTATATCCTGGTTAGGGACATATTCAACCAGTTTCCTATAAATATATTCAGGAGTGCTAGGAACCTGCATGTAGTCCTTTTTGTATGTACTTACCCAACCCCTCCACACGAGTAGAATGTGACACAAGGTTCAATTTTAGCAGAGTATAGCTGTCCTGTAGCTGACCGATTGCCATACCAAGGTTAAAGAGCGCAATCTGCCCTACTATTTACCTATAGTTGGATGCATACCCTTTCCAAGAATATTAGCAGGAGGTGAAATGCAAACAGCCATGTTTGGGATTGAACTCGGGTTACAATGTTGCATTTCCTATGACAATAACAGTTACCCACTTGTTATGTTCAACTAAACAAATAGCAACAATTTTTCACGCACAACACACCACAGATACAAAAAGTTGATAGGATGCAAAGAGGGAGGAAAAAATTTATTTAAAAATCAGGCTTAACTGGATAAACTTCTTACAGCTGAAAAACCCAGCTTACCGCTTTCATCATTAAAGGATGTGTAGCTGATGGCGTCTGTACATTAAATATCTCCAACTCCATTAATAATAATCGGAAATCTTCAGCAGTTAGTCCATCTTAAGGAATTGGAGGAATGACATCAAATACACCCAACTTCAGGTGCTAAAAATAAGAAAAGAAAAAAAAAATTTTTGTCAAAAGAAAAATTAACACAATATTCAATCAAGATATTAAGACCAGAGCTTTCCAAATCAATCATTTTTTTTTTCTCTTCAATAATAGGTCTTTTCTATAAATAAAATAAAAGACTTAAATTGTAGTCTTAAGCAGGGGGATTCAGAAAGGACTGTTTGCCATTGACTATAAAGTAATGTTCTTTTATAATAAATGGACTTTACTCTTATATTTATAGTATTATCATTTTTATAATATAACTTTTTCATTAAAATGAAAAAAAAAAATTTTTTTTTTAAATTAAAAATGAAGACTTCTGAATTTAAAATTGTTAATATGTCCACCCAAATTAAAAAAATCAAATAAAAATTTACCTTTAAAGCTTTTTCAGCAACTTTGACCATGCGATACTCTGCATACCTACGCACATAATCATGGACATTTTGTGCATTAACTTCAATATCAGCACCTCCAGCAATCAATTCTACAGTCTCACCACCCTAGAAAAGAAAAATGTTGTGAGATGGTTAAGATTTTAGAAACTTTGAGCCTATCATAAATTTACAACATAATATGCATTCATAGAAAAAACATTTCTAGACTTAAACACATCAAGTTTAACTCAATCTGTTAAGTTATTCACAAAAATTTGAACGAGGCTAGAAAATATATGCACATATCTAAATGAGATTATGTAAATGCGGGTGAAAAATAAAATCTTATTTCATTAAAAGAGTCCATTACAAAGAGATGGACAAACTAAAATTCATGATTACATGAGGTAGACTTAAAAAAATGATTTTAATAGATCAAGCCATCTAGGGTTATTTTATGCCAAGAGGTAGGGAATCGTATACATTGTACATTTATATTTACATTTTTTTTGTGTAGTTTGTTTCTGGGAGTGGATTGCACACAACTATATGATATCAAATATTATTCATATTTTAGAATATCTTATTGTAATACAAATTTTAAATTAGAGCTATACAACTTATAGAAGGGACCCTAACAGGTACAGGGTAATCCCAAAAGTAAGGTCTCCAAGGTGCTGGAGAAAACCGGGAAATTGTTGTGGCTTTTGGTAACACTTGTTTGCTGTGCAAGGTGTTGGCCTCACTGCCACACAGTCTTGGCAGTCATTTCTGATAAAGCTCCGACAAACATCACCAAGTGTGAAATTCATGCACTTATTTGGTATTTGAATGCAAAAGGCATTAAACCAATTGAATTTCATCACCAATTAACAACAGTGCATAGAGTCGTACATGGATGTCAAAAATGTCTGCAAGTGGTGTAGGATTTTGCCCAGATGACAAGGTTCAACACTCCCTCAACAACATGGTGGCAAGTTGGTATGATATGGGCATACAAAAGCCGCCACAGCACCAACAAAATGCATTGACCAATATGGCAATTATGTAGATATGTATGTACATGTTCAAACTTTAAAATGATGTAAACATTGACAATTAAACCCGATTTCTAAATATTTTGGAGACATGGGAGGGGGGCATTTAGCTTAGAGCATCTGTTAGGAACCACAAGGTTCCAGCTTCATCACACAACTCAGCACATCAGTAGCACAGCTCGATCTGGGTGGTAAAGAGGGATGTGATGGTAGGTGTGGCACCCCACTCATATGCAAAGAATCTCCTTGGTCCTAATGAAAGAGAGTTGATACCATCGCTGGTGGCTGATACTAACAATTGGCCACTCCTGCAATTTTACTTTTTAACTTACCCTTAGGATTATCCTCATACTACTATTCCAGGTCAGAATGGACCTAAAATAATGGTATTAAAAAGGAGTACTCCACTACCCTCCAGAACTGCAAACTTATTGGCAGGACACTCTTTGGGGGAGGGGACAATCTCACCCTGCATAGGGGTAATAGTCATTCAGAATTTAAGCTTGCCAACAAGATGGCTAACCAAAAATGAGAAATCATTCTTAAAATGGCCATAAATCAGTTTTTAATTATCAAATTTCAGAATACAAAACAGTAATACTTTTAATGCATGTTCAAAGTAAACAACGATATAATAGAAAAATCTTTATTTGTTACTGAAAAATGACAAAATGACTAAAAAAACTCACATCCTTGCATTTCAATGAATCCTAGTTTAAATGCCTTCAAATTATTCACAAAAATCAAAGTATTTTGTGCAGCATTGCAGAGGTAAGTCTGAAAGGAATGACCTCTGCAAACTGCACACAACCTTTCAATCAATATCTGGCTTGGTACTGAAGTCATAAGAGTTGGATCATGGTGGTGGGTGAGAATAAGTATTGCATTAGCACTCGCAGCCAACGTGTTAAGAGAGGACAGAGAGATTCTATTTGTAAACTAGAATGTTTAAAACAATGGAAGATAACGCTAAACAGAAAATATATAAGCTTATTGTGCACTCAGAACTGTTGTAGAAAAAGTTACAATATATTCAGTAAATATTTCCTTGAACTTACCTCTTCCGCACAAAGTTCCATACAGAAATTCATGTCAAGGGCAGTAAATAATAGAGAAGCATCTTTGTTTCAGAATCAAACAACCAATTGTCGTAAGCTTTCATACATAACCGGATCAAAGAATGCCAGATCATGCCACCCAATTTTACGACCAAGTATATACTTGATCACATGTCTGTTGAGGAAAAGGGGACACATCTCATTCTGTAACAAGCATAAACCAATAACCCTGAAAAGATTTAAAAAAAAAAATTAAAAAAAAAATTAAAAATGTATAGATTAAATAATTGAACATCAATACACAAATTATACAGATTAACTTACACAAAAATAGATAAATCTTTCCAAATTTATGGCCCAAAGATCTTATTCATGGGAAATTCCATGATTGCATGAGTACTGAAAGGACTCAGGAAATCATGACTCCACAGCTTCCTTTATCAAAAAAAAATTAGCCAGGCAGTTCAATGATTTTCCACTAACCCATCCATGATTGGAATTCAGTTTTCTTTCTCAAAGACTGGTTGCCCAACACCATAGGTAAACAGCCCAATCAGTACTGCTTTTTATTTATAGCTGAGGGAAACATTGATGCATGCTTTCTCCTATAAAATTTTGCTCACAGTGAATGCAAACAACCTCAGCCTGGATTTGAATTTTGCATACCAAGGTTATTCTCTACCCTCATAACATTAAGCTAACTGTACTTACATTTTCATTTTTTTTTTTTTAAACGAAAAAAAAAAAAAAACAAAAAAAAAAACAATATGGCAGAGCTTCAATTGTAAAACAAAAAATCTATTTAAAATAAAGCCTAAACTAAATGTCATGCCAATTAGTCTTTAATTCTTTGCCTACTTTAAGCTGCTCACAATGGCTCTCCCACCACTGCAATCCTACCATAAGCAAAGTAGAAAAACTGATGGTTAGTTCATTATAATTGAGCAAAAGGACCGATTACACTAATAGAACTTAATTTGAATAGAGATTCTGAGGTAAATAGTGAACTTTGAAATATCCCATCATACGGTAGAAATACCAAGAGAATTTGGCACTGGGGGAAATTTGGTAGGCAAAGAGTTAGAATCTTGAACTTTAAATCTATAAAAAAAGAAATAATTCCAATTAAATAATAGGTTTGTATTCACAAAATCAGAAATGACTAACTGGAAATCTCCATGAATAAGACTTTACTGTAGTTTTAGTGTCAAGTAAAACAAATGACATTTAGCTGATAAAATGTTTTTTTTTAATTGTTAATTATTACTAAGTGTTAAGTATTCAATGTACATTCAGAACTGTAATACACACACACACTTATCTCTCTTGTGTAAATGTGAATACAACTTATGCACTCCTGAATGATTCTTTTCAGTTTCTTACAGTACCTACTATTGATTAGTCAATCATCTAAGTATTGAACAGGCTCATTGCTGCTTAACTTCAGTGATCTAGTGGGAACTGGTGCTTTCAACATAAATTGACCATGAGCCTAAATATAATAATTTCCTAACTACTTTTTGAGATTTCTTTTTATGAGAAATATATTATTGGGATATTATGTTCTAAAGTCAAGGAGCATGATTGATTTGACAAGACTGCTGGATGATTTAGAATATTCCCTGCCCAGGATGTATACATTTTTTTTTTTTTTCTTTAAAAAATTCCCTTACCTTCCGACATTCCTGAAGGCATTTAGTCGTTCTGCTGAACTTTTTCCTGGGTGGGTGAATAAAAGCCACGCTTTCCAGGTTGCCAAAATAAGGGTGCATTGTCTTCTAAGTCTTCATCATCATCAACATTATTGGACTTTTTGTTTTTGTCAGCAGTTAAATTGAAGATATCCAAATCCAGCAGATTCTCTGGGTTCATGTCACGGCTAAATTTAAGAAAAGACAAATAATGAAATAAAACAATTTTTTTTTTAAACATTGAATAATTGGTGTTCATTTAAAAGTTTTAGTTTTTATAAAGGAATTTTATGATTAGAATTTGTACACAACTTTAAATAAGGCCACAGATTTAACAAATTTTGAATTTTCATTCAAATTTTTCAAAAAAAAAAAAAAAAAAAAAAAAAAAAAAAGTCAGAAAAATTAATTTCATAACATAAATAACACTTTTTTAAACAGCTTCTAGATATAAATTCTAGAAATACTAGAGTACTTAAACATTGAGCTTTAAAGTTGCTGTTGATGGTTTTAAACATTAAGAGAGGAGAAAAAAAAAAAATGATTTCATACTTACTTGTTGTGAGAAAGTATAATTTCCATTGCTTCATCAACACGTTGACGGAGAGATTCTTCTGATGCTAGCAGAAGCAGTAATTGGGCTGGAGACAATTCCAGTAACATTCCTGTGATCTTTGGAGCCATTGACTAGGAGAAAAAAAAAAAAAATTTTTTTACCACAGCTTATAAAATTTAAGATTTAATTACAAATTAAATTTGTTATTTCTAGAAATAATAGTGGATATAAATCTTAGTATTAAAAAAACTTTTGACCAAAGTTTTCATGTAAAACTCGTTATATACATACACACACAATTATATTATGTCTTTCTCAAATTTGAGTACCAACAGAAGCCACCACACACACCAACACACACACACATACAAAAAAAAAAAAAAATAAATAAAAAAAATCAAGGCTCACAAACTTGTTTATCAATAATTTCGTTTTTACAGATGGTTTGATAAACAAACCGAAATGCTGTAGCGTCGGCTAAATATCACCCTTAAAAACAGTTGTCATAGGAAATAGACATGTCAACTAGTTCAAATATTAGATGAAGATGTTTGCATTTAACAGTGATAATACCCTTAAGGTAGGCATCCAACTGTTCCCCCTCCAGCTATAGTTAAAATAGTAGGGCTGACCGAGCTATTTAACCTTAATATGGCAATCAGTCTAGAAGGAAAACTGAATTCAAACCTGTTAAGGTCCACTTAAAAATGTACCTTGTGTCAAAATTCTGCTGGTGCAGAGGGATTGATTAAATACATATAGAAGGTATAATTTTGTAAGTGAAATTGAAACAATGGAAAGGACTATAGTCCAGGTTAAAAACACAGTAAGGGTAACCTGAAGTCACCCCCCCCCCATCCGATGTAGAAAAAGATAAGTTCAGGTAATACATGACCTTAGAAATTAATGAATCTATGACAATGAAAAGTAAGTCTATATATTAAAATATATGGTAAAGGACTCTGGTTGCTTACAATACCAACTGTTGCTTAAGTGGTTACCCAATTAAGTATTGAACAGGTTCATTGCTACTCAACTTAGGTAATCTAGCAGGAACTGGTGCTTTCAGCATGACTTGACTAATCCAACTGACCTGGTGTGAATGCAACTTTAATTTTATAATGGTGAGTATACTAAAAATCTCAGGTAAAAAAAAAAAAAAAAAAAAAAAAAAAAAAAAAAAAAAAAAAATGGAAATTGTGATTTATGTGAATACTCCAGAAATTTTTTTTTTTAAATTCTAAATTTAAAAAATTTTAAAAAAAAAAAAAAAAAAAAACTGAATTTAACGTAGTTAAGAGAACTTACCGGTTGCAAGTCTCTGACTTTTGGATAAAGTCTTTCACCTAATTGGCGTCTATAATTTGAAGAACTGTCATTCTCAGAGGTTGGTTGTTCATTGTTGCTACTGCTACCGCCACCACCTCCTCCGCCTCCTCCGCCACCACCGCTGCTACCTCCACTACCACCACTACTGCCACCACTACCCCCACCGCCGCTGCCACCACCACCAGCTGCACTTCCACTGGTACTGCTGTCAGAAGGCATGTAAAACGGAGGAGCATCATAGGAGAGGGTACGTCTTGTGTCTCTCGTACGTCTTTGTAATGCAGACCGCATACGTTCCCGTTCTCTTTCACGAGATCGTAGTCGTTGAATCAAATCTTAAATAAAAACATTCATTTTTCAGATTAGCAAGAGAAACAGTATATAAATTTCAATTTTAGTGTTTAGGAAAATACAATATAGTAATTTCTGATATTGAAAAAGGTTACAGAAAAAAATTCTATGAATACACATTACATTTTATATATGTAGATGATATCTATCTTATAATGGAGATTCAGTTTCTCTATAATCGAAATTACACCACTGTTTAAGTCACAATACTCCCAGGAATTGCATAAGTCTATAAACGAGAAATTTATAGACAAAATCATTAATACATAGAATAAATCTTATTAACAATGTCTATGAAAATCTGAGATTTGCCTCAAAATAGCCCATGTTATTAGTGCATTTAAAATCCTGTAATGTGCCATATACTACCAAGAAATAAAGGTTTACATAATATATGGTGTGGTTAATTTGCATATTGGTTTTAACAAAACCGGGTTTAATAAATAATTACTTGGTGTTATTAATCTAATATTATCGTTTTATTCTCCAATGTATTAAAATCAATCCTATGAATAATTTTATATAGAAACCAAGGAAAATATGCTTAAAATAAGTAATCTTTATATGCATTTTATTAGTCTTTCTAATTTAATATATTTAATTACATTAAAACTTAAATACTTACACATAGAGGGCACATATTTTTGCTAGTGAACTTAAAACTTTATAGCCAAGAAAATAGGGCTTTATAGTCAGCATATTTCTCTTGTTTATTAAACTAAAATAAATTTAAAAGATTCACCTACATTCTAATTGAATAAGAAAATTGGAATTTCAATCCTATTTGGTGGGGAAAAAAAAAAAATCTTTTAAGACCAACTTACTGTATTGTAGGCTTTTACCCCCAACAAGCACTCCTTCCAAAGATGGCAATTTTTCAGAAGTGAGGACAGCCTAGGAAAAGGAAAAAGGAAAAACTCATTAAATGTGGTTTTAGTTTTTATATCTACTTTATACATTAAGTTTTCAAAATTATTGAAAAAATTCTCCATAATTGAGGAAAAAAATTATCCACTTACATTTGCCATAGCAGTGTAAAAACTCCGAGCAACTCCACTTCCTTCTCCGGGTTCATCTTTGAAAGTAACTTTCACTTTGTGCACAGCCAAAGGTGGTCCAGTGGCATTGGTCCGACGGTTAAACTGAGTATTCAATTGTTTAAAAGTTTGTGTTATCAGAGAGGTTCGATCACGCTCCACCTGAGAGAGAGAAATAAAAATAAAAAAATTAAAAAATAGAATAAAAAAACAAAAACAAATAAAAAAAACAAATAAAACTTGTGTACTTATGTTAAAAGGCAATTCCTGACCCAACAAGACATTTCACATCCTTTTAAGCAAAGGGTAACGCATTCAGAGAAAGTTGCCAGGAGTGGGAAAACGCAGTTGTTGAGAAACCCAACACCATCAGGTTGGTTGGATTTTACAGCACGTCAAACCTTGCCTTATTTTATGCCAAAGACGTTTTGTTTGATTCATTCTTGTTGGGTATTCCAATTTTCTTTTTAAACAATCTTAATCTTTTTAATCCATAGATGGGACTCTAATAGGTACTATCACTACAGGTAAGAGTGGACTTGGGTGTAATGGTGATGAAGGGGTACTACAGAGCTCCAGAATTGGAACTTCCTAGATGCAGTTTAACTTCATACACAGGACATTATGATCCTCAGCCACTTTCTTCTAGCACATAAAAAGGGTTGAAAATTTGCCATTAGGTCAATAGTCAGGACAATCATATAGGTGCTAGGGCTTGATGCGACTAACAGATTAATTGCAGGGGGCCTCTCCGATTGCCTATCTCGCCATCACTCCACAGTGGAGTGTTGCATGTTATGGACAGCCCAGCCACCAAGATTCCGTCCTTAAGCATCATGGGTCACCACCCACAGCCAACAGGTGGCCCCATTTGACATAGCTAATTGCATTAGCTGAGTTGCCTTATGGGCAAATCCAAGATAAAACCCTCCACTAGTTCCCAATACCTTTTGAGACCCTGAATGGTTAAGGGACAGAGCTTAAGAAGGGTAGTAATTGTACAAGCAATGCTTCATACACCAAACACTACAAATTTGTGTTCATAGTTTACACCCAAACATACAAAAAGTATACAGTACATTTGGTTTTTGAATCAAAATGTTTTGAAACTTTAATAAAAGAATAATTACCTCCAAAGATAAGTCTCTCTGTTGAGAATTTCTGATTTTTTCCATTTCTCTTCGAAATCTGCTTTCTTTTACTGGGAATCCACCCAATTCATGTATCACAGATCCAGCTTCAGCACCAACATCATCACAGAAAACTCGTCCAAATAAATCCAAACACAAACGCCATCTTCCAAGTAATATATCATGTGATACTTGTTGACCAATCAGATTCTGAGTTCTGTGGAAAAGAAAGGGTCAGTTTTTAACCACTACTTTACATTTTAACAGCAAAATAAGAGAAAAATTTTGTAAAGGATTTCTATATAGAAAATCTAAAAGGATGTTTTTGTCAGATTTCACTGCCGCATCCTGATAATGTGGCCATTGCCACACTATGCTTAAAACAATCTTAAAAGGATAGAAGAAAGCTGGAAAAGAATTTATGCCTTAGAAAGAGTAAGAGAAAGGAAAAAAGTAAATCTTATGAACAAAGTGAAGATTTGTGCAAGAAAATCAAAATGTAAAGCAGTAATGCCCCCCCCCCCCCAGTGAGTTTGAGAATTTTTTTTTTAATGAGTGGGCATTGGATGACTAAAAATAAAATCCTCCTTCCATTCCTTTGTTATTTAAAAAGTTGTTCCATTCTTTATTTCCTCCTCCCTGGTTGGGGGGTTTCTGCCGCAAATGATGTACACCCTAAAAGGAACATAATTTATTGCCAATTGTCAAGAGAAAACTTGACAAACTGATAGACAACAGTGTAATCATTAGTCAGGATTTAGATTTTCTATTACATTTTGCTTTTGTAAATAAAATGTATTTCCTCTTACATGAAAATTATATTTTTGCTTATGTTGGCCCGAATTTTTTTTCTTCCAAAAAGGGAAGTGGAGTGGCACAAGGAAGAAAAGGTTGATTGATAAAAGATTGTACTTCTTTATGGTATATGAAAACCACCAAGTTGAATTTTGAATACCTAATTTTTAAGGAATATAAAAAATATTTAAAAATTTTTTATAAAATGGTGTCAACTTCTACATAGGTCAAAATTCAATTTTGGGAAAGAAAAGGAGCAGCCCTTGGTTAGAAAAATTAATTCCAGGGGACTATATAAAAAAAAAAAAAGAAAAGAAAAAAAATATCAAAAGGCCAACTTTATAAATAAAGCAGTTACCTGGATGTAGCTCCTGAGGTTGGGGCTCGAGAAGTTTCTATGACAACCGTATTGGAGACATTTTCATTGGCACCAACCAAGTCAACTTGAGCATCAGAAGTACCAGGTACAATCTCCAACATATTACTAAAATTAAAGAGAAATTAAGATTTATATATGATAACGGGTTACCATTTCATTTCTGGTTGTCTAGGCAAATGCAAAAGTTTTAGTCAAGTACAACCAAAATTTCTCATAGGAATCTTACGTATGAAATTCAATGGGATTTGCCTGGATTTGGACACACCAAAATAGAAGCTAACACACAACATATGAGTACAGGTTCATAGAATTATGTGCAGAATGAATTACATACTCAAAACATTACTTAATATGTTCATAGTATGAAGCTTACAAAAAGGAATTTTTATATACAAATCAACTATATATTCATCAAGACCAAAGATTTGTAATTTTCTGTTTTCATGATGTAAATAAAGTCCTAAAATACCAAGTTCTTCCAATTTAAAAGAGTATCTAAATTTGTATCCTAAAAAGTAAACAATGATTGTTGAAAGTACTTACGAACATACATTGGGACAATTATTTCACTAACTGGAAAAAAACATTAGTAATCTTATACAAAAAGAAGAAAAAAAAAAAAAAATTTTTTTTATAACGTAAGCCTGTAGTCTTTAATAAAACTTGCTGCCTAAAATACTGTGCGAGAGATTTTAACAAAAACATTATATATGTATGGAGGAGAAGCTAGCTATTGCAACATACCCCAATCCTGGAGAATTGTTAAATCAAAGACCTGTGATATTGAATGGATTTAGGCACAAAAATAAATGCCTGCTTAATTGTTAACTGTATGTGCTTTGTTCCCTCATTTGCAAATTCTGTGTCCTTGTATATATCTGTTTCAATAACTTTCTAGCAGAGTTTACCTGAAGATCCTTTTTGGGGAAACCCAGATAGTAAAATTCTTTTACTTATTTGATTCTAACAAGCTCTACGTATGTACCGAGCACTTTTTCAATATTTACTGTATTGCAAATTTTTTTTTTTCGTCATGGTATATATAATTAGTGTGTGCAGAAATAACACTGACTTATCCGATTAATACTTGTATCAACCAAGTATTGGGATTAACTCAACTTTTACCGGTAAGTCATTCCCTTTTTATATATACAGTATACTTGTAAAATCTAGTGTCTTAGAAAGCATGATATAGAAAACCTAAGTCCTGTGAGATCACTGTAAGCAAGAATGAGGCTATTCAGTATTTAATTAGGTAACAATCTCAAAACAGGTATTGTAAGCAATCAAGAGATTTGTGTGCCAATATGAGCAAAGTTTGTTTTTTTTAAATTCTAAGATTAAAAAATTCAAGTTTGAGAAATCTAATGAGCACATGCAACACAACTAAAAAATCCTTAAATTCTTCTTTTAATTTAACTTGTCTTTGAATAAAAATCACAGCTTCAACAATGTGAAAATTAACATGAAACATTTGTTCGTACCTGTCTGCAATAACAACAGGAGGATCTGATGTAGATGCACTTGCAAGTCCTGAACTTGACTGGGAAGCCATGGAAGCTACAGCTGTAAGACTGGATGAAGATGATGATGAAGGCTGACCAGTACTCGTAGACGGAACAACAGTAGGTGTTTGGGCAGCAGCCTCACCACCAAGACCAGTTTGAAGAGAAGCAGAAACTTGAGAAACGGTACCTTGGGAAGCAGTGACCATTTCAACAGAATTAGAATCAGAGGAGACAACAACCACTCTGGTGCCGCTGCTGCTGCTACCACCACTACTTGTATTACCAACTGTGCTACTGCTAGCAACAGCAGAGCCCCCTACACTAACACTTGAATTAGAGGAGGTGAACAAGGGTCCTGTCGGCAAGTTGGAAGAGGAGGATAACGGAGCAACAAGGGGAGCAGTAGTGCCCCCCTGGGCTGAACTGGCATGAACTATCACACTAGCCTGTTGCTGTGTAGACAGAGAGCTAACCTCCTGCTTTACGGACTGAGATGCCGAATTCAAAGCTGAAGTAGAAGCAGCAGTTGCTGTAATTGACTGGAGAACAGTCTGTTGAGACCTTGCATCCACCTCGGATGTGTCCATTGGGGTTGGTCCAGTGCCAGTGGGGGCAATCAGTGTATTAACTGCTTCAGTGGCGGCGGTCGCCGCATCAATTATATTAGAGGCCATGGTTGTGGTCGTAGTTGAAGATGTAGCCAACGTAGAGGAAGCAGCCGAAGATCCAGCTGCAGTGGTTGTATTGACCCCAACCATGGCTTGACCCGCGGGCTTCACAATGACACTGGTGCTTGCAGTTTCCTGTCTTTCTGAGGTCGAAGTCGAGGCTTCTACTGTAGAGGCAGATATATTTTGCTGTTCTTGTAGGCGCAACGATAAAGACAAGTGCACAGGCATTTTTTTCTCAAAGGGGCTAGAAGAAAGAATTCCACCAAGACTACCACTCCCACCACTAGTAGATCCAGGGGCAGTTGCAGCATCATTGCTAGAGTCTTCAGTCTCACCGTGATGAATGGCCTGTCGGGCGATGCCAAACAGATCTTCACGGCGAGAATTGGGCTGAAGCAGGTGAGGCAGATCTGCCAGGGGAAGAGCTTCAACCAGGGGGATACTGAAAGGGTCAGGTGGTGGGCAGCCAAGAAAAATGGTGGAATCCGACCTCTGGAAGAAAGGATGCTTTCTTCCTGTTCGTCCACCAACATCACTGTCTCCATCCACGCTTTCTGCATCCAGAGCAACACTGTTAACTGGATCATCATCATGCTCCTCATTATCATTAAGTTCATGATCTTGCCATGAGTGAACAGAGATCCCATCCCTCAATACCTCAGTGTCTGTGTCAGTGCCACTCCTTAAAAAGTAGATTAAAGCATCAAAGACGTAAGCAACATGCCGGAGGGCAGAAATGTCAATAACAGGCAGACTGTCAGAATGCTCATCATTATGAGCTCGCATCAGTGACAAGGCATAGTTCAGGAAGTCTCGACGAGCAGAGTTTCCATCTGAAGCAGCTAGAAAAAAAAAAAATTTTTTTTAAATTTAAAAAAATTAGTTATTTTCTATTAGAATAGGAATAAAGTTTTTAGAAATAAAAATTTTTTCTATTATGCAGATTAGGAAAAAAATAAATAAAAAGAAAGCAATTATAGTTTATATCTTGTTCATTGCTAATTAAACTTCTTTCTTCCAGCTGCTGGCTTTTTTTTTTTTTTTTTTTTGATAAATTATCTAGCAAAACACTGGTATCATTTGCTTACAATGTTAAAAGATAAACTTAAATTTATATATTTTTCTATAGTTTAAGATCTTTTAATAAAAAATTTGAGAAAAAAAAAACAAACAAAAAAAAACAAAAAAACTTTCCACTTAGAATTATCAAAAAGCTGGAAAAGCTATGATGAAGTAGTAAACATTTAAAAAATTATTTAATTAAATTTTATGAAATTTCACAATCTTAACTTTCAGCTAAACTTAGTATTTAAATTTATACACAACAGTTGGGAGATAAATCTTTTTCCACATACATATAAATAGAAACAATTATTCAACTGCTTTACTAGAGGGGAAGAAAAAAAACCTTAAACTTACTTAATGTTCCAAAGCGTGTCCTTCTTCTGTTGTCCAAAACTTGTGAAACTCTTTGCTCCTCACGGCTTGACCGTTCACGGAGATTTCTGACATAATTTGAATGCAATGGATGACTAGGACTGGCAGGATCCGTACTGTTGCTAAGAGCAGAGCCAAATCTCAATTGGGCTTCAGTAGAATCCATAACCGTGATTAACCAATCCCAGGTTGGTTTCAAGTGACGATTCAGATAATACTACAAAAAGAAAAAAGTTCATTCACTAGAGACCTGAAAAAGTTTGAATTCAAGTCAAATTTTTGGAGTAACAAGTTTCCAATAATTATGTTTATACACAAATATAAGTATCTTTCTGGATCTAAATGGAGACTAGGCACAATGAAAGATTGGAACTATTCAATAAATATGATTACATATTAATTTTGATTTTTTTTTTAAATTTAAAAATTGAGACCCGAGGAGACTTACTCTCACTCAGACTCCAGTGAAAAACCACCAGTTAGAGCTAGCATGAAATAATGGTTGCCAGTGGCTCATAAATATTGATGCTTCTTAGAAAAGCCTAGACACTGAGTCAAGAAAATTGAGGACACTTAATTTGAGTGACCAGCTGTGATTTCAGGTGTATTAAAAACACTCAACACCAACCAGAGTTTTGTTAACCAGACTCCAGGTCTGGAATTTCAAAGGATCTTTTACTTGTCTAATTAGCTGGCTATAATTAGATATGCAATAAAAAACCAACACCGCAGAGTTGAATTTGGAGTACTGCAAAACAAAACAATCATTCAAACCACACTTCCCCTGACAATTTAACCAAGCAGGATGAAATATTTTTAAACCAAGTCAACTCGGTTATAGCTGTCACGAATCAACACAAAACTAATAGGTGATATTACACACAGCCCAACTAGGACAACGTAGGTCATAACAAGTGTAACAGTATTGCTGTGCTGTTACTTGATCTCTTGTCTGGTATAATTAAAAAGTTTCAAGAATCAATTTATTGAAGGTTTGGAAATTGGAAATCTTTTCAAGCTTTGTACACTGTATGTATGCATGTGTACACATGTGTGCATATGTATGTATGCGTGTGTATGTATGTATACATGTGTGTATGGAAAAATAATTTTTTGGATGTTTAGAAGCATGATATAAAAGAACAGAGTTGAATATCATGAATATATAATATATAGATTTCATTTATGTACAGATATTTAAAGGAGCTTATGTCCCTCTTTTTAAAAAAGTTTAATATATACACAACTGAAAGAATGTAAAGTTTATAAAAAGCAATCTTACCTGTTGATCTAAAGCATCTTGTTCTGTTACTTCCAAGACTCTACGTAAATTTGGTGCCAAGCTATGGTAGTCTTGTAACATGGCCATTAAATCAGCTATCTGACGTACAACAATTCCAAAAGCTCGTGCTAGCTGGCTGGCTGTAGTTGCCATGGTGACAACACACTCCTGGTTTGCATTGGTGCTGGTCGTGACTGTAGGTGTGCGACGGAACGTAGATGGGTCGATATAGATCAACCCACTACCACCTGCGCGAAGTAAAGTTCCTGAGAAACATCAACATCAGGGAAGTAGCAAGAAAAACAAAGTGGGGGGGAGGAAGACAACTGATCAAGAGAGGGAGAAGGGGAGAGAGAAAGAGAGAGAGATAAGAGTCTCATGTAGCTTTATTTATCTTGCTTCTCCCATCATTCAAAACCTTTTTAAAAGATTTATAAAAAGGTACAGTTCAAAAGCAGTTACTGCCAAATTATATATATTCAATGTTCTAAAAGATAAATGATAAAATACCTCTCAAATTAAACCCTTTTTAATTTAAAAATATGTCAGTAATATTTTACTCCTAAAGAAGCTAATCAAAGTTTCTATAATAAATAAATTTCTTAAAAATATATATTTAACCAATCCCTCCACCACAGGCAGGATGTGACACAAGGTCAATTTTTAAGCATAGTACAGCTGGTTTGAATTCAGAGATTACCTTCTTGACTGGGTGCCATACCAAAGCTAAATAACCCAGTCTGCTCAACTATTTACCCATAGCTGAGGAGAACACAGGTTCATGCCTTTCCCAAAGGTATTAGCTGAAAGAGAAATGTAAACAACATCTTGCGTTGCCAATTCCATTTCCTATGATGATAACAATTACACTAAGTGTGCCTCCTGTCTAAAAAGGTATAAAGTAAAAGTCGGGGCGGCCTAAAGTCAGTATCATCCAATCAGCGAGGGAGTCTATCCCCTTTTCACTAGCGCTAGATGGTATATATTACCTTAACAGTCAAGCATATTTATAAGGAGTTCAAGTAATAAGTACACAAGATATTAAGAGAGAATTAACATGTTATTGAAAAAATAAGGCAGATTTTTTTATAGAATAAAATTAATTTATATCAAAAGGATTTGATTTTTTTTTTTTTAAATCCTTTAAAAAAAAAAAAAAAAAAAAAAAAAAAAAAAAAAAGTAGGAAACAATAACAAGACTTTTGTTAGTAGAATAGGGACAAAAATGTTAAATTCCCAAATTGATAATGTGAGGTCTGCATATGTGCAAACTCTGACCATAATTTTCAAAGCGATAACTTAAATCACTTACTATAGCATATTCTATTTATTTTCAATTAACTATAATGTAAATTAATTCTATACATTGAATTAATCAAAGTTTAATGGCCATCAAAAGGTGGCCACTAAGATTTTTTTGTTAACTATCCTAATAAATGAATTTAAAAAATAAATACATCTGAAGGAAATACAGTTAGAAAATGTTTAATATACAAGAGTAAGATGGCTACATCAATTTTTGAAATTTAATATGAAATTCATTCATTGAAAAAAGAATGGAAACTGGTTTGAACCAGATTTTGACTACATTGAATAAGTTATTCTGATAGTTTTTTATCACAGCATTTAGTTTCTAAATATTTACTTTATCTTCTGAGTATTCTAAGAATTAATCCAAACTTTATATAGACAAAAAATGAACCAAGTTTGGCAGCTTTGAAATTTAAGTTTAGTAAGACATATGCAAAACTATCATTTATACAAAGATAATTTTCCATAATCTTTATTTTCACTATAAGTTTCAGAGTATAATTTATTGCTAGAAAACAATTTCCTCAAATTTTACTCAGAAGTACCAAGTTCTAAAAAAAAAAAAAAAAAAAAGGTCTAATTGGGTTATATTCTTACTCAAGTAGGAACTTTTGTTCCATCCAGGCCTCCATAAGAAGAAAATGGTAACAAAATTTGAAAAGAAAAAAAAAGAAATGTCAGGGTCAAATCAGCATTTCCCTTGTTACCTGTAGTAGAAGTATTGCCAGTACTGGCTTGAGTACGATTGGCAGGTGGTTCTCTCTGCCGAATAGCCCACTGCATTGTCTGAGGAGCTTGAAGGGTACGTTGCCCATGAGAACCTGCATTGCTGCGACGTTCCAACTGCTCGTCTGGATAAGGTAACTCATCAGCATCTGGTTCTTCGCTTTCAGCTGCTTCACTTTCATCATCATCATCTTGATTGGACGACTCACCAGAATCTTCAGAAAAATAAGCTAAACTTCCAAGACCTTGGGTGGGGAAAAATAAAGAAAATTTAAAATAGATGTAAATGTTTCTTTACAATAGATTAGAAAAAGAGAATCACTCATTCACTATTTAAAAAAAAAAAAAAAGTTATACAAACATGAGGACGCATCAAAACTATGTTGTTTTAAGACATAACTAATTCTAACAGCTTCAAATGTACCTAGATTTTGAATAATACATTTTTGAAGATACAAAATTCATTTTCCCAAACTTACCATCTGACCTCATAGTCAAGGTTAAAAGCACAGCAAGAGTAATCCAAACTCAAACTTTCTTAAAACCTTATTTTTCCAATGCAAGTATCATTTTACTGTCATAACCATCTGCAATCACCAAGTCATGAACTTCAATTCTGAGACCTTTGGTAACTGAAGTAGCCATCTCACATGGTCACTTCAGTAAGCACAAAGTACAGAAAAACCTCTCATCAACAGACAAATAGGTGGTCTGTTCAAGTCCTTAGATGAGAAGGGATTTAAGTCATAAAATCACTATAGTAAATATCAGTAGTTATGATCATAATGTAAATATAAAAATGTTACTTTATGGCTAGAGGTTCAGGAATTGTGTTCATTATACACTTTCCTTTTGTGTAGAAGTTTAAGAGGTTTTGTTTTTTTTTGCACACAGTAATGATATCTTAAGTATTCCTGTAAGATAAGTGATGAGGTTAATATGACATCAGCAGTGGTTGTCATGTGATGCATGTATAGAAATTGAAAAGTGTAGAAATCCGGGGAGGGGGGAGGAATTAATAAGAAGACCAAGAGATACAGGGAAGTTACTGACCTTCATTCTGATTGGACATAGCAAAACTCGAGTCACAAGTGCAAATAGAGAAAGAGTGAGAAAGTTGGAGTCTTGGCTGTGCGTTTTGGAGGTAACAGACAAGATGGCGGTCTGTTCTCAGAGGCCATTTACTTGGTTTGAAGAAAATAAAGAAAAACAGTCTTGTCTTCATTATTAAAAACAGCAAATGAATACAAAGCAGAAAGAACCCAAGAAGACCCAAGTAGTTCCAGACCACAGAAAAAAATGGCAGACCAGCAGCAACAGATCCAGCTACTGACAGATGACCATTAACCCCCGGTGAGTTTAGAAAATAAGTAAGCCTATGCCACATACTATCTTAAATTAGTTCGAAAATTATACATACTTCGCAAATTTGGTAATGTTATATCTTAATTTGTGCCGTAACATTACATAGCTAATACTAATAATTATATGGTTCTCGGTAATTATTTCTATTTAATAATAATCATTTGTTTGCATACAATTATATGGTTTTAAGTAATAATCATTAGCAAATCATTATAGCTTCAAGTAACTATTCTTAATACAAATAATTTACAGTTATATGGAATCAAGTATTCCTATAGAATAGCAATCATTTTTAAACTTATCTATTTGACCCATAGATAAGACCCTAACAGGTACTACAACCCCAAGTGGACCTGAGAGTAATGCAATGAAGATTTACTGCACACTCCCAGAACTGGTTTCACTATCAGATACAGTTTTAGTATCAAACACAAAGGACCCCTATTTTGTAGGGAGTTGGGGGGGGGGTCTTACCCTTTTTCAGAGGATACAGTCTGCCGACAGGATGAGGGCATATAATTTCAAAATAATGGGTGGTAAGTTTTAAAGTGCAATAAGAAAAAATCGTTTTATTTATTTTTATAATTTGAATTTCTGTTCATATTTTGGTTAAAAGAAGAATTACCTGCATCAGAACCAGCAGTGGCTGCTGTTACTGCACTCCGCTGAATACTGGCATTATCCTGATTGCTGTGGCTACTTTCACTATCACTTTCAGATTCTGCAAGCAAGTCCAAATCCATGTCACTCTCTCCACCAGCTGAGATAAGATAAAAATATTGATCAGACATATTTAATATACATTCAAGAAATAAGAAAAAACAGACTGAAAACTCAGTAATAAAATTAAAGTTAAATTGAGATAATCTACAAAAAAAAAAAAAAAAAAAAAAAAAAAAAATTAAAATAATTATTCAAATGAAATTTTAAACAGCAAAATTATTTTTGCTTAATCAACTTCATGAACCAAGATCTTCGATAGAGGGAATGAGAAAAGAAAAAATAAAAAGTTGAACAGAATCAGTATTTAAAGCCTGTTCCGATATTTTGGACTTGTTATTTTCATTAGATAAGAATAATGAAGGCCATATACCTTCATCCTGCTCCTGTTGGGGCTGTTCCTGATCAGAATGATCTGACTGATGCTCTTCCTCTCTTTCAGAATGACGATCAGACTGGTCCTCTTCTCCAACTAACCCTTCCACAACTTCCACCTAACAAAGAAATTACAAGTTTTATGCTTGAATTTTTAAGAACAGCTGTGAATGATAGATATATTATGCCTTTTATTATTAATACCTGATAGGTTTCAATATAAAAACATACTTATGATGAATAGTAAAAAACATGACCAATTGAAACCATAAACCAAATCTTTTGGGCATAAGTCACAAAAGTAAAATGTTATGTTACTTTATCAAAATTCTTTAACAGTTAGCAAGTTCAGGAAAAAATAAAATGAATAAAAATTTTTTAAATATTTAGATGGAGGAGATGTTATAACATTTTGTTTTGCAAATCATTATCAGAAGCCAAATCATACTTTGAAAAAAAAAAAAAAAAAAATTTTTTTTTTTTTTAAAACCACTAATCACTGTTTATACGTTTTTTTTGTTCTATATAACTGAATACCAGTGATGCCCTGACAATGGTTGGCAAATGAAAGCAAAACATAACATCAACTCCTACAATAAAATAACACTTTAAAAATTATTATACACACACAAGTTAGTGTAACAATTGTTTAATATAAGTTGGATTTTTTCTTTTAATTATAATATAATTCTTACATAGATTATATTTTTCAATAAAAATGTAATATTTCTGGTTGCATAAAGATTAAGTATAGAGAATTATTAAAAGACTTCCTAAAATTTATAACTTTAAAAAGAAAGAAAAGTGTCTCACTTCTTCCACATCTCCTGAAATCATTTCATCTTCATCTCTTTCTCTGGTACGTTCTCCTTGCTCCATCGGCTGAGGTGAGCCACTGCGTGGAATGTAGGCCATAGGCTGAGAGTGATGGTCAGCTGATGATGGTCGAGGTGGTAATGGATCAACACTAAAAATTTCTTCACTACCCTGAAGGGAAGACAAAAGAAATTCAATTTAAAAACGGTTTTTAAATTTTTTTTTTTTTTTTAAATATATATATATATATATACATATATAAAAATTCCAGAATATACCCACCTCATTTGTTTTTTTTGTTTTGTTTTTTTCCAAAACATTTGATTGAAGACCTAATTTGGTACAATTAAGTGGTACTTTAAAAATTAAGATTTACCAACTTTGACATGAGAAATTCTGAAATTTTAGCACTTTAGTTCTTTCAAAAGAGAAATAAATAAAAAAAAATTAAAAAAAAAAAAAAACAAACATTAAAAACGAATAACATTTTACAGCTGCTACTTAAAGTAAATTTGAAAATAGAAAATTTAAATGAAGCCGAGACGAATTCAAATTAAAACAAATATTTTTAATAAAGAGAAGAGCAAATAATTACCAAACAAGATAAAATATTGGACAAATAAGAAATTATAGGTAATTTTTCAATTTAGATCACCAGAAGTTGCAAGTCACTGGTTAGTGGCAAGAGGTTAAGGATTATATATATCTCACAAAGTTGTGGGTGGATGGAAATCAAATTCAACTGAAATTGAAGTCAACTGGTTCAACACAACATCTAAACCAATTATTCAATTTGAAGATTTTTTTAAAAAAATCATCCAAGTTATTGGTGTAATAGACATAACTAAAATGCTAATCAGAATCCATGATTCATTCCTAAATAGAAAACATCAATTTCATCATTGAGAAATACTGTAACAGGTCATCACATCTAGTTATTAGAAATCTCCAATGAACTTTTGGACACTCAAGAGATTTTTTATTTCTTGAATTTGTTTTCCATCCTTTTGATTAATTTTCACCAATATTCTCCACACCAAAAGTTTCTGAACTAAACAATGAACTTTTTTTTTTTTTTTTTGGGGGGGGGGGGTCATTTATTAAACACTAACTGGTGAAATTTAACTTTCAAAACTGCCAAGAACATTTATTTTTAATTCTATAAAGAGATTTCAGCACATTTTGAAATGAATGTTCACTTATTCAGATACCAGATTCAAATGCCCAATAAATTTAATCTCACCCTGGGAACTAATTTGACAATAAGGAAAATAAGCAAAGTTGGAATTTTTTAAAATAAAAATATTCTACAGAGATTATTAAGATTAATATGCTAGTTTCAGCTAGGTTCACAAACCTAGCAAGTTAGATTTGCAGAAGAGCTTGTGGGAAATTGTATTTGCAGGGTGAAAAGGGGAAAAAAAAAAAAAAAAAAAAAAAAAAAAAAAAAAAAAAGACAAAAACATACATGAAAGAACTAAAATTATCAAAAATTTTAATAAAATTGGAAAAGCATCTAAAAAGTTAAGATACAATTAAAATGTAGTGAACATTCAAATTCAGGATTTGTGAAATTGTCAGTAAAAGCCAAAGTTTTTATCATGAAAGATAAAAGTATTTGCATAAATTGCAAATTGATTTAACCTTAAAGTTATTATACACGGATTTGCTCTAAGAATATATCTAGAATCCTACCATTTTGGTCAGTGTAGCCTCGAGTCTTAAGACAGCACATCAGAGGGATTAGCTTACATGGGGTCAAATGGTCATTTCAAAAGAATTTTCCTTGTGATTCTTTGGGGCAACACATTTTCTAGTCTTATGCCAAAAATTGCAGGTGAGAAATTACTGCCTTTTTAAAATGGCATTATTTTTTGTAATAAACATTCTGTATTTAAAAAAAAAAAAAAAAAAAAAAAAAAAAAAATCTTCATAAAGTTCATAAACTTTCAGCATATTTCTATGATGATTAAATCAACAATTTCAGTTTTCATTTAAAATAGTTTCTTTGTATTTGAAGTTGTAACATTAAAAGTGAAACCTGAATTGTTCTTAATGTGTTGTACAGACACCTGAACACATGCTGATTATAGTAACATCTAAGATGAGGACACTAGTCAGAGTACATCATTAGACAAAGTTATTTTTAACATGATATAATACAGGCTAAAAGTGCAGTAAGGGTTACACAAAAAAGATGATTTTTTTTAATGACTTTTCCAATGCAGGTTTCATTGGGAAATGAGAAAGTTCATTCCTCCCAATTATACCCATATCACAAAAATAAAGTTTTAACATTTTTTTTTCTTACCCTTACCACACTTAAACTGCACTAATATTCAAAAGAACTAAAACTAAAGTATCAAATTTTAATAGTTACTAATAAATACTCATTAAAACATAACATTTAAAATACAAAACATGCCATTATCTACATTCAAAACTGATGCCCTGGTCAAAAACTGATGCCTAAGAAATCCAAAATTTAAAAAGAAGAGAAAAGGTAATACAATTTGACAGACTAAATATTAGGAAACATAAGCAATATACATGCAAACTGTTCCAAGAGATTAAAAAATAAAATAAAAATTTAAAAAAATAAGAAATCCTTCAAAGTGGAAATATAAACGCATAGTTAGTGGAATGGTTAGAAACACAAAAATCAAAAGGAAAAAAAATGAAAATAAAAATTCAAATTTCATAGAGGAATTTTACTTTTGGTTTAGAGCAAACTAAATTACACAGAAGTTGGATTTATATTTATACTATTAAATCTTACTAAATATGCCTAATCTTTTAAGGCATAATTTGTAGGTAAATTTTTGTTTTTAAATGTTTTAAGTGCGAAACTACAGTTAATAGGCAATTTTGCTTCACAGCCCTAGGCTGGACATATTTTTTAAAATATATCCAATTTGATGTTTGCATAATTGGAAGGATGGTGTTACCCTTCTGCAGAGGTGCAGTCAGCATATTTAACAGCCACATCCACTAGGGTGGTATATGTAAAACTTTAAAATGTGTGTAAAATCTTAAGTTTATAACATTTACAAAGCAAATTCAAAGAAATATTTTCAGCAACTCTACATTCCAATAATCTATCCCAGCAGAACACTTTTTTATTAACAAAGTTTTTTTGCTATCATGATTAACTTCAACTGTAGTCCTATGCTAGTCATGATACCTTATGGAAGTCTGTGACTACCACTTGTATCTCCAGCTAGTTGTTTCATCAATGGTTCCAGAACTGGGAATTGATGCAACTTTGGAGCTTCCAGTGTTAGTCATGGACTAGATTAAGTCAACCTCATGAAGTACCATGACCGGCATAGGATCACATTTGGCACAGTGACCCCCCACCCCACCCCACAGCCACCGATATGACCCTGAGAAATATACATGGCCTTATGATGCAGGACTCAACCCAGATAACTCCCACAGGACATCCAACCCCAAGAGATATCCATAGCACTATAGCACCACACAGGTAGAACGTAAACAAGAATTCGGAAAATCATTTAATAAAATGCATAATTGTTTCAAGTTCAGGATATGGCATCCATTAAGGACCTATATTTCTTAACCTACCAACTTTCTCACAAACATATCTAAAATTCTCAGTGGGATAGAGTCAAAAACAAAATGTTTTGACTATTCATCAGTGGAATTCTATAACCCAATAACTATACTATTTAAGGTACATAGTAACTTGTCATTTAGCTACTATCAGTTAAAGAACCCTGCCTTCCAAAATTTTAAGATTTCCAAACTAATACACTAACATTCTTATGACAACATAACTGATTTTAAGAAGGTTAGATGAACATCTAAATTGTTTTAAATGAAAAATTTGAGTTAACTATAGTATGTAGACAAAATGGGCAGGATTCAAACTAGATGATAGAGAGAACCCTTTAGTAGATAGCTTACCCATTGATTCCGCTGCCTCTGGCTATTTTTCCGAGACTGTTCAACCTGCTCCTTAATTACACGAGAAGAAGAGAAGAGAAAGACTCAGACTTTATAACAAAAGAGTATAAAACAATTTTATTAGTGTTTTTTGTTGTTTTTTTTTTGTTTTTTTAATTTTAAAAAATTCTTTTTTTTTACACATGGTTCAAAGTATTTTAGAGCCTCTTGGTAACAAAGGCAATTTGAAAACCAAAATGGAGTGTTAAACATTTGACAAAAATGAAGATTTTTTTTTTTAAATTAGTTACTATGAAATTTTAGTTATGTTTATTTTTCTCATTCTGTATAAGACAGCTAAAATGTTTTGATATTTTTATATAAAATTGAAGCTACTAATATGAAATGATATCTATCTTCAATATAAATTTAAGTTGCTTGCAACAATTAAGAGTTGTAAGCATATAAGAAAAAAAAGAAAAAAAAAAAAAAAAGAAATAAAATTGTATACAAAAAGCCAAGATAGTAAAAAAAAAAAAAAAAAAAAAAAAAAAAAAAAAAAAGCTCCCATAAAATAAAGCAACAGAAATTCTATTCTTGAAAACTTTAGAAAAAGTTTAACAAGTTTCATATAATTTTAATACTTGTCTAATTCTCATAAGAGATTCATAGATATAAATAGAATTTAAAAATGACTACAAAATGAGAAATTTTGATTTGAAAATTCAAAAGATTGTGTAGCTGTTTAAATAGAAATTACTATGAAAAGAAAAACTGCTGCAGTAATAGGACTTCTGAATTTTTCTAAGTATAAAAACTTCCCAATTCAATTAGCGAAAGAAATTAAATGCTAAATTAACGTTCAAAATTTAATTCAAATTTTATTGAAAGTTTAACCTCTTTAAAATATGAGAAACATGCAAAAAAGTTAGTTTAAATATGGAAACGAGCATACAGTTTCAATAGACTTTTAAAATGGTTTAAGTGTTGTATTACTATGTCTCATAATAGTTACATTTATGTGAATGTAATAATTATGAGACACTGGAATATTTTTTTTTTTTTTTTTAAATGCAAACAATCTGTTCAACACAAAAAAAATCTTATCCATAATTGTGCAAAAATAAACTGTAACAGTGCTTGTGCAGGAAGATGCTATTAAAAAAATAAAAATAAAAATTTTAAAAAGCAGCATTTCAAGCCACACAAAGGTCTAAAAGTTTCTTTGGTAAAACATGTTGAAATTTCTTCACAAAATCCTAACTAGGACAAACTAATCTTTTGTTCATTTGATAATATTCTTACCTAACAATTGTGGAATTAAATAAGTGATAAAAAAATTTTTTAAATAAAAAAAATTCAACAAAACCTCAAATTGTTTGAGTTCATTTTTTTCCTTTCCCTTTATATAATCACAAAAACTAAAACATTGTTTTGCATCTGCTGTATAGAAAAAGGGAAGAAAAAAAATGGATTTACATAGTTTCCCTTAACTGCTCCTTTATAAGAAGTTATTAGGCACTTGGACATCTTAAAATTAGTTATTTTTCTGTTAATGGATTTTTTTCTATTCTTTAGTGCCTAATTTAGTTAATCTAGGAAAATTTAGCAATAAAAGCCAGGAGTGATGGGAGAGCTAGTATCCAAGCTGTTCTATTCTTCAGTTATACTGGAATTAAAACTAAAATACTTGCGGTCAATGGCCACATTTTTGCTAGAGATTAATGAATATTCATGAAAACAAGTTTTAAAAAGAAAGACAAGTGACCAAGGCAGCAGTTTTTAAATGGAAGGAGAAAAAAAAAAAAAAAAAAAAAAAAAAAAATCAAAGAAAATTATTCCTTTCTACAAAGTCTAACTGAAATAGCAACAACAATTCACTCCAAAGATTATTTCATTATTCAAAAGAACCTCTTAAGAGGATATTGTTTAAAAAAAGTAAAAAAGGAAGAGGAAAAGACAGGCATTTCATAAGATTTAATATTCCATGTGAATAAAATGTTTATTAAAAAATAAATTTAATATTCATAAAAATGAATCTTTTCAGATGAATCATGCACTTCATTAGAGTATGAGTAGAAAAAATCTACGAGGAAAAAGAAAAAAGGAAATATGACAGCCTAATATTAAATAGAAAGGATGAGAAGTGCTTACCTGAATAGCTTCAATGCTAGCACTGAGCTGGTTGAAAGGAGCTGTTGGACGTGCAACTCCCATACGCACTGGAGCAATCAAAGAGTTAGCAATTTCACACAGCTCTTCAATAGCAATGCTAATGAGAGCTTGGAATGCACGTTTACACTTGTAAATTGCTTGACATGGAATGGTCCCAGTGCTAAAGGGGGAAAAAAATGAAAATAATGGGATACAAGATATTGATTAACAGATTCAGTTTTGAGAAACACTGTAGTAAATGAAGACTGACTAGAATGGTAAATAAAGTTTTTCTGATTAACTAGAAATATCTAAAACTACAAGCGGCTACTCGGCATTGCTTGGGTGGAAGGAGGCGAAAAAAACCCTGGTGTATTGATTGTATACTTTGAGATTTACAAATGCTGGACATTTTTAATTAGAATTTCAATACTATTCTTATGAATATTTTAATTTTTAAATATCTTTGAATATAAATCAAATCTTCATAATTTTTACACAAAAAGCAAGAACCAATGATATTTAATGTAAAGTATTCAAATGTTGAAGTATAAGGAACAGCCTAGAGGTTAGAGAATCTCGTTCATATTCATTTTGTTGTTAATAGTTTTATTTTCATCCGGACTGCCCATTATATGTACTAGCATAACAAAACCGCCCTTTGGGCGGTGTAAAAATAAAATTTTGAAAAATATAGCCTGAGCCGAGTGGGATTTAAAATTCAATGTCAGAGGGGTAGTATCCAAGTAAAATTAATGAATTGAAGTAATAAAAAACAACAATGCCAAAATATGCCAAAAAGTTTAAAAGGATATTCAACATTTAATGATTTTAGTAATTAAAATCATCAAATTCATTAAAGGAGTAAAAAATAAACAATTTGAAATAGAAATTAGGAAAGTTAACTTTCTACACCAAAGTTTTTCCTGAAATAATATTCAATAATAAAATTAAATTTGGTTTATCAATGAATAAAACAATCAACTATACAAAATGATTTTTTATTGTTTTGATTATTTCTAAAATCTTTGAAATAAAACAATAAATATTCACCTTATTTATTTTACATTTAACAAACATTTAGTTTTAGTGTAAATAAATATTACATAAAATAAAATAGAGTAATGATACTTAAATCAATTTTTAAATGCTAAATAATATTTAATATTATTTTTTTTTAATCGGAGTAAATAAAAATATCTAATTTGTAGATTTATTTTCAACTAAATTTTATTTGGTAAAATTCTGTAAAATATAAATTCTTAAAAGATTTTCTTCAATAAATAAAATCTTTTGATAAGAGATTCAGTATCAATTTGTCTGTAACTAAAACTATGTTGCTGTAAAATTAATAAATCAAGTAATAAAAAACAACAATGCCAAAATATGCCAAAAACTTTAAAAAAACATTCAACATTTAATGATTTTAGTAATTAAAATCATCAAATTCATTAAAGGAGTAAAAAATAAACAATTTGAAATAGAAATTAGGAAAGTTAACTTTCTACACCAAAGTTTTTCCTGAAATAATATTCAATAATAAAATTAAATTTGGTTTATCAATGAATAAAACAATCAACTATACAAAATGATTTTTTATTGTTTTGATTATTTCTAAAAATTTTGAAATAAAAAAAAATAAACATTCACCTTATTTATTTTACATTTAACAAACATTTAGTTTTAGTGTAAATAAATATTACATAAAATAAAATAGAGTAATGATACTTAAATCAATTTTTAAATGCTAAATAATATTTAATATTAATTTTTTTTTAATTGGAGTAAATAAAAATATCTAATTTATAGATTTATTCTCAACTAAATTTTGTTTGGTACACTTATGTAAAAATATGAATTTTGTAAAAAGTTTGTTCAATAAATAAAATCTTTTGATAATAGATTCAGTATCAACTAAAACTACGTCTCTGCTTACATCAAAACACTGTCATTGATAAAAATATTATTTGATTAATAATCAATAGATGCATGCAACATTTTGATTTGAGGGGGACAGAAGTAAGTTTCCATTTCAAATGGTTTCATTTTTCTTTACTCCTTTAATAAATTTGATGATTTTACCGATAATACAAACCCTCTTATATGGAAATTTTAACTCAGACAATATCTTTCAAAAATTAATTTTTATAACCGCCCAGATGGCATTTTTTGCTAGTTTATGTAAAAATGTTTGTACAATAAATTAATGAATATAATATATGTCGTTACACTCTTAATTCATTTTCTTAGAGATTTAATAAATTTTATATCCATTAAAGTAAGCATTAAATTGAATAATTGGCAGACCTGAGCATCTGGAAACCCCCCATCTAAAATTTTTGTTTTTAATTTTTTTTTCTTTCTTTTAATGGATTATTATCAATTGCACACCAATCTATCAGATTGTAAAAGAACAAAAAATTCAAAAAAGTTATTTATTTTTCGCGGTGCTCAGTTCCCCGTATAAGTTTATCGTAAATCGATCCCCCATATCAGAACCGCTACAAAATTTATTCATTTATTTATTTTTTGTTTTCCTTCAATGGATTATTATCGATTACACACCAATCTATCAGGTTTTTAAAAAAAATTCTTAAATGTTCTTTATTTTTTGAGTTTTCAGGGGTGCTCATGCCGACATATAAGTTTATAGTAAATCGCTGCCCCATATCAGAACCGCTCGAAAGGAAACTGGCGCAAATGTGTCAAAGTTAGGGTGGCCCAGAAAAAACAGAACCCAAATTATTTATTTATTTTCCCATTAAACTAACCTTAAACCCCAACACCAACCCTAACCTCAAATCCTAACCCTAAACCCCCCTAGTTACAATTAACAGTTTTATAACAAAATTTGTGGGTTCTGTTTTTTTCAATGTCACCTTAATTTTGACACCTTTGTGCAAATTCAGCCCAACTGTTAAGGTAGAGCGGTTCCGATATAGGGGGAGCGATTTACTATAAACTTATACGGGGAAATGAGCACCCCTGAAAACTCAAAAAATAAAGAACTAAAAAGTTCTTTATTTTTGAATCAGGCGCTTTTTTGTTTTTTTACAATCTGATAGATTGGTGTGTAATCGATAATAATCCATTGAAGGAAAAAAAAAAAATTTTTTTTAGCGGTTCCGATATGGGGGATCGATTTACAATAAACTTATACGGGGAACTGAGCACCCCAGAAAACTCGAAAAATAAATAACTTTTTTGAATTTTTTTTTTTACAATCTGATAGATTGGTGTGTAATCGATAATAATCCATTGAAGAAAAAGAAAAAAGATTTAAAACATTTTAGATGGGGGGTTTCAGATGCTCAAGTCCGAATAATTTTATTTATTTAATTTTTAAAAACAAAACAAAATTTATATAAACTCGAAGTAAAATGCTATTTTCAATCATCTAATACAGAATAGTAATCCTCTTATTGATGAATGTGTATTGTTTAAAGATTGTTTAAACATTGAACAAAATACTATTAATTTCTCGCTACAATTAATTTAAATAAATGATGAAAAATAACATTAGTAATATGAAATAACCGTAAACAAATTTTGAATTAAAAATAAAAGTAAACATCTTTTTTTAATTCCTAATAGGAATAATAAAATTTGAAATAAAAAATACTTGTTATATTTGTGAAGGTGCCGCGAAAATTAAAAATAAATTTTATCTATAAATTTTTTCATGGTGTTTGTATCATTTTTTATTGTATTTAAAAAGTCCCCTACCTAAATCGATTAGGTAGGGGACTTTTTTTTTTATCACCGCTTTTGTTTATACAAACCAAACTTCGGTTAAACATTGTTGAATAATGAATTTTAAAAGTATTGCGTCAATTATGATAAAAAATAAAGATTAATTTTTAGTTTAAGAAAGAAGCGCTAAGTGTTAAAAAAACAAACACGTAAAATCATTTTTTGTTTTTGTTTTTTGTCGTCTGTTTCTGTAAGGGAATTTATGACAAATTAAAATTAAAAGATATTTCTTAATTTCTAAATAAATCACGGTCATCATATTTAGCGGAAAAGCATCGCTCAGAACTGGTTGTTATTTTAATTTTAATATTACTAATATGGAATAACCGTAAACAAATTTTGAATTAAAAATAAATGTAAACATCTTTTTTAAATTCCTAATAGGAATAATAAAATTTGAAATAAAAAATACTTGTTATATTTGTGAAGGTGCCGCGAAAATTAAAAATAAATTTTATCTATAAATTTTTTTATCTATAAATTTTTTCATTAAAAATTAACTCTATTAAAACTTTAAAAATATTATTTTTTTTTTTACCGCAACGAAAACGGAAGTAGTCACGGACAAAATACCATAACTAATAATTTAACGTAAGATTGAAATTAGTGCCTGTATCTTTATTTTTAAATTAATTTCTCGCAAAACTTTATAGATGAAATAATTATAAATACAAATAAAAATTAAAATATCAATTAGAAACTGTTTAGAACTAAACATGCATTTATTAAAAGATTCCTTGAAAATTGGCTATGCAAATATTACAAACCAGATATTACAAACGCATCTCAATACTTGTATATAAAGCAGTTTGTTCCTTTAATATTATGTATAACACAAATTGATTATAAATTAGGTTCTCATTGATAAACGCTAGAGTATGGTTAGGAATATGTGACGTCAGCCGTGACGTAGTTTCGGCTTCAGACAAAAATGCAGTCTATCTCCATTATATATAGATGTATAGATAGATTTACATAATTTAAAGCAGTGGTTCCTAAGGTGGGTGGTACTATTCTCTGGGGTGGTGGAAAGTGGTGACATTACGAGCAGTTAAATAACCATTTTGTTTTTACAAAATGACTGAGTTGAGGCTAAAGTTTCAAAAATAAGATTTTTGGTTACAAAAAGAAATCTAACAGCTATCCAGTATTATGGAACAAAATGTACTTTATTTCCTTTCCAACATATTTAGTAGAAGGCCGCTTCAGTGCAGTCCCCTTGCTCCTTTCCAAGCAAAAAAACAAACTGAAAATTACTAAACATGGGGATCTATGACTGCACCAAGCACATCCACTCCATTAACAATAACTGTGAAAATGAACAATGTTACTAGTGAAATGTTGATTTACCCTTCCATCTTGCTGACACAGTTAAAAGTGCTAAATAGATTGGTTTAATAAATTAGGTTTTATTTGTGAAATAAATCTTTTTGTTTAATCTTGTTTTCAGTTAGGGGAAGAAACAAAAAAGTGTTTGCATGTGTGTATGAAGGGGGGGGGGTGCTAGGAATCCACTCAGAAACCAAAAGGGGCACTATCCTGAAAAAGTTTGGGATCCACTGATCTGACAATCTTGGAGTTTATTTCTTTCAGGCACTTAATAGCCAAAGAGTTATAGGCAGATTTAAGATCTTACAATATAGCAGATTTGTTAGCATTATTCCTAGAACAGATTTTCTACAGGAAATTTTGTATTTCTTTGGTGTGAAACTACTTTGATTTGACATGTCTTCACTAATATTACTTTTAAAGAAGGCCAAGAAAACCCAAAGTAATCAGTAATGATTGATTTTAATGGCATGTCAAACCATCTAAGTTTATTTTATGCTCATCCATTGTTCATATTTGCAGTTGTTTGAAGTTTTGAGATGAGACTTGATTTATATTATTTAGATTTTTTTCAGTGTGGTTAGAGGAATGAGAACAATCTACCTCAATGGATTAAATAAAATGTTTGCTACAAAGTTCCATGAAGTTTCACTAGTTAAATCAGAAACACGAGGGCACATAACCAAAATGTTGTATATATATAACAAAGATGAGGACAACAGTCTGAAAAATCTAAATACAGATTCATATTTACATTTGTGTAGTTATGTTTAAACAGGGTCTTATAAAATACAAATCTTTGTTTAAACAGATCTATTTGACCGATAGATGGGAGCCTAACAAGTACCGACTTAATGTTAGAGTTGACCTGGGAGTAATTTCATTGGTGTACTCCACCCCACATATCAGCAGAACTAGAGCCTCACCAGATGTACTCTTGAAGGGGGTGGGGGGGTGTTCTTACCCTTTTGCAGTGTTGAGACAAACATTTCAAAACATTACTAAACTTACCTTCTCCTTTTGCCTGACAGTGGCACCATCTCAACATTGAGAACCACAAATATTCGTGCTACAGATCTTAAAAATCTTCTTGCAACTTGTTTGGCTTCTACTTTCCTTCCCTCAATGGAATCGTTTTGGATTTCACGAATCAATGTGGTCAACAAGGCATCCAGCATCTGAGAAAAGAAAATAATCAAATATCAAAGATGGACATAATATGGCAAGGAAATCAACGGATTCAAATTTAATTTTTTAATGTACCAAATGCCTACTTCCTCTGGAGATTGAACTTATTTTGTTACGGAATTTTACAATTACTTTTCTGTTATCAGAAAAGATGAAAATACCTTTATAATAAAAAAAAAAAAAAAAAAAAAAAAAAAAAAAAAAAAAAAGGTAATTTTCAGAAGTCATTAATCTTGTCTCCTCCTATTTATAGAATTTACAACTGCAATAACACGCACACATACATGCATATTACTGTAAACTGTTCATGTTCCTGACACTAATACATTATTCTGTGTACAAGACCTGAGACTTTGATGAGTTGTGGTGTACCTGAGCACTGTACACAATAAATTTCATTATTATTAATAAATTCCCTTAAGAAATTCTAATTATCAGGAAAAACATGTAACTGCATTTAAATCATAAATTTCTTTATTTTTCAAAAAAGAACATTTTAAATTCTGGAATTAATATCAATACAATATGGCATTTTTTCTGTATTATGCAAACAAAAACTTCTGATCATAGACAAACTTAGTATAAGTAGTATTACCATAATACATTATGTCTATTATTATTATTATTATTATTATTATTGTTTGTTATGCCTCCTTGGGCACCTTTTTTTTCTTTAAGATAAAATTTTTTTTTAAATTTGCAAGACTTGTTAAATCTTTACACAGAATATACAATATCTACATGTATAGATACTTTCTTTTAAGCAATTCATCCAATAGTTCCAAAATGGGCTCTTGGATTCTCTTACCATATTTCTGAAATCACTAATTTTTTTGTTTCATTTTATACACTTGCCGTTTTCAATCCAATAAGGAAATTTGTTTCAAATATTCCTCTATTTGCAAAAATAAAGGAATATGAGGAATATCAAAAAATTTATTCTATAATTAGGAATTCATTACTTTTTAAAAGTTTCAATTAGATCTCATTCTTTCCAATAATCCCGATTTCTCCAATCTCTCCCCATTTTCACTCTTTATTAGTTTTGTCATTCTTTGTATGCCTTCCAAATTTCATGTCTAGATACTAGAGCACAAGCCTGAGTAAAATATTTTAGGAGGTCTTAGGGTTTTAAAACATTTGTCTCCCTTAAAATATTTCCAACCATCCAGTCAATCATTCTTTTCGTCCTCAATACAGTAGACAAAATATGATAGTCAGCTTTAAATGTATCAAAGCCAACACCTAAATTGCATTCCTCATTTACTTTGGATTTAAATTTTTTTTTAAATAAAATAAAAAATTTTCTTCAAGTAAAATGCAATAGATGACAACAGAGCGGCCTATTATCAACATCAGCCAGACAGTGAAGGAGTACATCTGTTCATTAGCACAGGACAAGAGAGATTGTTTTTTGCTGAGACAGAGCACCACACCTACTGTTAGCTCCAACTTTACCACACAGATTAGATTACTCAAGCTGTGCTACTCGTCAGAATTAGCAAGGACCTGCATTGAACTCGGAACCTTGCAATTCCTAGGCAAATGCTCTACCAACTGAGCCAAACCAGACCAATAAAATAAATGCAATAAACCATACCAATTCATAAATACTAAAGTTAATTAATAAAAAATGGTTAAAACTGAAATCAGTGATAATATATACAGGTAACATTAATAGACATGAATGAAGAAAAGAAAAAAAAAGGTTGAAGTATACTTACATCAACTCCAGTACATTTCAATAGCAAACTGTGAGTAAATTTGTCCAGCCTAGCAGTGCCTCCTTGGCTTTCTAAATACATCTGTTCTTCATACAGGACATCAGGACTAGAAGAAAAGGTTGACAATTACTATTACAACAAAAAGGAAAAATACATTCATTCACTTTCAGATTTATTCAAATGTCAAAATTTATTCTAAATGTACCATATTTGATGGCTTATAAGATACCATCAGCTCTCCACTTTACCTCACAGATCCAAGCTGTATTACTCATTTGCCAAAGACCAGTCATCAAGCCCAGAACATTGTGATTTAGAGGCAGATGCTCTACCAACCAAACTAAACCGGACCTATCTTATAAGCAGTCAACTATAATTATTATTAGGAGAGGTAATATTTGCATAAAGATAAATTAGCACCGGTTACTAAAAGAATATAATAAAATAGTTTTAAAATTTCTCTTAATCCTGTTGAATGATCTTGGAAAATAAAGAATCAAATCAATTGAGTAGATTGAACATCAAAGAAAAAAAAAATCTTTAATATTGAAGAGAATAGAAGTAAAAAGATATCAGATTAACTATAAGTAAAATAGTCGGGGTGGCCTAATGTCGGCATCAGCCAGACAGCGAGGGAGTCTATCCCTTTTCATTTGCGCAAGACCAAGGAGATTATTTTAGCATCTGAGGTGGAGCTCCACACCTACCGTCAACTCCGGTATCGAACTAGGAACTTTGTGGTTTCTAGCCGAACACTCTACCGACCGAGCTAACCTGGCCCTGATAACTACTCTCCCAATATTTGCACATTGTCAACAAGCTTTTAAACCATTCATTTCCCCTAAAATGGTCCTTGAATTTCATTCATTTCCTGTGCAATTTTTTTTTTTATTTCCTTACAAATACTTATATATACCCAACTTTTTTTGTAATCAAGAAAAACAAAGCTGAAATGTCTGCAATATCTCTTTGTCACTCAAATTGATTCAAACTAAAAAGTGAAGATTTTATATAACAAAGAGCAACATTTTCTATGTTCATTAAATACAGTATGAAAAAGAAAAATTTAAAAAAAATTTTTTTTTAAGTTAATTCACTATACTCTAAAATGTTTAGTGTTAGAAAGAATTTACAAACAAGTGTAAAAGTCAGTAAAAGATGATAAACATTTGAAGTAATTTCAAATGCGAGATAAAACTGAAAAATCCACTAACTACCTAGAGGAGTGTTCTTTTCTTCCACAAAGCAACATGGCTTTGACAGCAGTCCAATTTTCAAGGATTTTCTCCAAAGCCTGCCGACTGAATCTAGGTGGTTCCAAATCATGTTCAGGCATTTCAACATCAGCTAGAATAAAAGTAAAAATTATAGAAAATTAAGCAATTTGAATAGATTTTGAAAAAGTTAAGTAGTTTATAGAATTTTAGATGTGGATTAGTGAAATGAGAGAAGCATGCCAGGGTCATCTGTTGACAGATGACACAAAGATAAAAGCTCTTAAGTAAACAATCAAATTATCATACTGTGATATATCCATAGGTCCTGTTAGTCACCTTTAATGCACTAATCAGCATTGACTGTGTTACAGTGCCAATTAGAAAATATTTCATGGTTTGTTCATTCTAAAAGTGTCAGATCTATTAGAAACAATTTGTGACAAGATTAAAAAATAATGCAACCAAGTATAGATTCAATAAGAACATTTTTTAAATTTTATGTACTCACCAATCTCAGAGACAGGATTTTTTCTTGGACCTCCCATTCTGGTTCTAGCTGGCCGGCAGGCTCTTTGCTCAATAAGTTGACGTCCAACAGTTTGGACAAGAAATAATAGAATATTCTCGCCTCTACAAAATAAAAGGAAGGAAAGTAAATCAACCAAAGAGATATTGTATATAACAAAGATGACAACAGTCTGAAAAATTCCAAATAATACAAACTATCAAGGATCATCTCAAAAATTCAAATACACTTCAAGTTAACCCTTTCAAGGGAAAATTTTTTTGAATCCTTGTAGAATGGCCAAATTATTTTCTAAACATTAACATTGCAGCCAAGACAGTGTACAGATATTTTACCTTTTAAAGCTTGAAGGAGTTTAAGTCTATTTGTCAAATTCAACTGAGTATACTTATATTCCAAATTATTATTATTAAAAAAAAAAAAAAAAAAAAAAAAAAATAAAAGAAAAAAAATGAAAAAATCCTCACCTGCTGTTTGGATGTGTTACCAAGTCTGTTTCAGATAGAAGCTTATTTAGCAGCTCAAGTCGTGCTGCAGGATTACCAGCAATTAAAGCTTTACACTTGCATTTTTCCCAGCAATCACAGTACGCAGTTGGTGAAGTTCTTTTTAATCTTGAGAGAAAAATAAATTTGCAATTAGATTTTTTTAAATTATCCAAATCAGATTTAAACATCTATTATCAAATTGTGTATATTTGTTAGAAATTAGATGAGTGTTAGAAAAAGTTTAAGGATAAAATTACCAACAAAACTAACAAACCCAAATACCAAGAATGCATTCTATCAAAATTAGATGCAGGATTTAATTTTTATATTTTAAAGATCAGTTCAGTTTTCTTTGAAACTGCAAAAACCTTAAAAACATCTTAATTGCACCATGTTGCTATTCAATTCTTGTAGATTTTTTTTTTCAAGAATTCACGAGTTTAAAGCTACAATTTCAAGGTTTAAATTCAAGGTTTTTTTTTTTTTTTTGTTTTTTTTAAGATGAAAATATCCATAATAGCATTCTTTGACAAAAATGAATTTTTCTAAAATGTCACAAACTTAGCCAGTGTCTAGTGTTTTAAAGTAAGAGGGTGTATCAGAGACTTATCTGATAGGGTCAGTCTGGTGAGGGGAGTATGATGTTGAAACAAACTCCAATGACCTATACAAATTAAATCACTGACAACGCCCTTCTGCTCCCTAGTAAGGAGCATACACAAAAAGAGGATAAGTTTGTTATAAAAATAAATTGCTGATCCCCCCCGCCCAAGTATCTTGCATATATATTCATTTCTTCTGATGCTATCCCCAAAATTGATATCGCTTTTGTAAGTAGTTCCTTTATGTTACAGAATTTGCTCTCATCAACTTTACACTCATTTGATTCTTAAATAGAAAGGGGGAAAATATGAAAATTACAAGAACAAGACAGTAAAAAGTTTTTGTTTAGTTTTGTAATAATGATAAACTCACTTGCAATCATGTCCCTTATGACAAACCCTGGCACATTCTGTACAACAGCAAAGAGAGCCAACTAATCCACAAGTACGGCACTCAAAGATATCCTGGGGGAGAAGTTGAAAGAAAAGTTAATTATTACATTATGAAAAGAGAAAACAGATTGTAACCGTATTGCTGCTGCTAATTATCTACACCTATTGGTTTATTGCTGAAATTAACACAAAACCAAGTTGACCTGGTTTTAAAAATATTTTATTCTCTGCAAAATTGTCAGGCGAAGCAAGTGGCTGGGGAGTTGTGGATGAGCATTCCTAATGTTTTCTTCCCTAAGCACTGGGCCTTGTCTTCATGTAGCAGCTTCTTCGCATTGGCTGTCCCATTTCCACCTACATACTGCTGTCTGACCTTTTTGAAGACTTGTGCAACTTTTCAGGGCTTCGTACTGGGTGTGTGAAAATTCTTAACTCCGTTTCGCCACCCAACCCCATTTTGATTGGTTGAGTCTGACCCTCAAGAATTCATTTGTCCCGTCCAAAGTGGGGCACCCTAAATTCAATTCTATGGTTGAAGAATTATTACACCCCAAATTACAACCACTAATTAGACATTTCACTAATCTTCCAGTACCAAAATCTAAATAGTACTTCGATTTGTCAAACCAGTGGTACTCAAATTAATTCATTTTTTTTTTTTTTACATTAGACCCAAAAATCACAGCTGGACAATTTAATAAGTAAAAAAGTCTGAGGTTTTCCACACAGCATCTGAGCGGCCAGACTTTTTGCCTTTCTTTTCAGGCTACCAATTTTTCTTAGAAATTATACTACCACTCATCCTGCCACAGAGAGAGAGAGATGGGACAGAGAAAGATAAAGACAGAGAGAAGCAACAAATAAACTCCATATTACCTGGTTGATATGTTCTGCCCCTGTCCAAGTGAAACTACAGGTGTCATTGCAGCAGAGGACATGGAGAGGAGAGTTATCCAAACTAGAGCCTGTTGGGTAGAGCATACTCATTAAAGTACTCTTGTCCACTTCTTTATCTTTTAAGGCTACTTTCTTGGCAATATCAAGGAGTAAGAGGGCAGCAGAATATGCCCGGCCGCATACAGCCTGCATAAATGGTGTACATCCTTCTGCATTTCTGGTAAAAAAAAAAATTTTTTTTAATTACAATATGACAGATTGAAAAGAAAAGAAAAATGTTAGATTATCAAGTTTTAAAATGTGCACTTGCCATGATTTTTCAATAACAGAATTGATGAACAAAAACACACTTCAAGTAAACTTTATAAGAGTTTTTGCACAATAGTTTACATAATACTAAACATTACTTTCTATGGCGCTATATAAGATTCTTGAAAACACAGCGAGACATTAAACTTTAGCTCCATGGCCATTAGATATTCTGTAACGAAGTGCACACACACAAAAAAAAATTCACTCCAATGCAAAAGCTATTTCATTCTGTTAAGAAAGGAATATGAACAGCCATAATATTAAGCTTGTTATTACTACCTGGTGTAATCTGAGCCCTAAATAATTTAGTAAAATTAACAGCCCAAGTTGAAAGGTTTAAATTAATCTTTTTAGTCTATATTCAAACCTAAAGAGAACTTTTATAAAAAAAAAAAAAAGGATAACAACCATGATAAAATACTAAAGTGTGAGAAAGATTTTAAAATCAAATATGAAGAAACTTACTTAGCAGAGAGTAGTTCTAACAAATGTGGATGCAAGGCAGGACTTTCACAAAGTAATTTCAAGATTTGAAGTGCATTTGATTTCCTTTCTTTCTCTTCCAATTTCACAGGAGGCATTGAGATTGTGCTGTATTCTGGTATGTTACCCACTGCACTTGAAAAGCCACTAGAAGACTGTCTGGACAAACTTGGACGTTCATTATCTTGGAAAAGAAACAAAGAAACATTAAAATTAACATTTATCAGAGACAGATTTCAAATTTATAGCTGGTTTATTTTGGCTCTTTAGAAAGCTTAAAGACTTCCAGTCAATACACATCTATATTTACCAACCTTTCTACGCAAGCAGGATGCAACAAGGTCAATTTCTCAAGCAGGGTTTAAAAGCAGAGTTTTTCCTTCTCCTAGAGTGGTTACCTAGCCAAAGTTAAAGTGCTCAGTCTGACCTATTTACCTATAGCTGGAGGAAGAGTAGTTGGACATCTTTCCCAGGGGTATTAGCGCTATATGAAATGCAAACAGCCTTATCCAGGATTTAAACTAGAGTCGATAAGTCTACTTCCTACGACTAACCATTACACTACGCACCACAATACACATCTATAAACTAAAACATGACAGATTAATAAGGTATCAGTTCCTACAACAACTCTTATCAAGGAAGGTATGGCTGCTACAAGACTTCCAAAAAAGGTTTCTTCTCAGATCTGATGCCAAGATGTAATCAGCAATGGTAGATTCTGCAGATTACACCTGTTGATAAAACATCTATAAGTTCACCATGTGAGTTTGGTAGACAGTAACAGTGTCATCTTCATGTTCCTAAAATCATAGGCAAATACTCACAACTGAACATAAGCAGCCTACAAACTGATGTTTTGCAAATGCTCCAAATTTTTCTTCCAGCTATAAAAATATCACCTTTATCAAAACTATTGAAATCTTAGCTTGCCAATACCTGGTTGGTTGGATTTTACAGTATGTCAACCCTTGTTGGGTTATTTTATGCCAAAAATGTTTTTGTTAAATTCATTCTTGATGGGTACTCAGTTTTCTTTAAAAACATTTTTTTTCTATTTAACCCATAGATGGGACCCTAACAGGTACTACCACTCTAGGTCAGAGCAAGATTAATGGTGATGAAGGGGTACTTCACATTCACCAGAGCTCCAGAATTGGAACTTCAGATAGAGTTAAAAGTTATATCCAGAAAATTAAGACCTTCAGCCACCACCTTCTAGAACATATGAATAAAAAGGGATGAGGTTTGGCATAATGGCAATAGGGTTGGGACAATCATTAGGTGTTAGGACTTGACGTGACCAGCCAATTGATTGGAGGAGGCCTCCCCGACCGTCCATCTAGCCTAAGTGGTATGTAACATGTCATGGACTGCTCAGCCACCAAGGTTCCAGCATTAAGCATCATGGGTACCACCCACGGCCAACATGTGGGCCCATTTGGGGGTCTTAACCCTCTGTAGATGTGCAGTGTGTATACTGAAGCCCTAGGCAACAAGGCTGTGCCAATACTTGTTGCATTCAACAGATCATATATACATATATCCACTTATATACCTCTGGTATCAAGTTAGGAGACCATAGCTGTCATTCTTGACTTGTGTTACTATGTAATGTTAAGGTTCATCAAAATATTACGAGAATGTGAAAACTATCAAAGCCAAAACTGATTTGAATTTTAAATAGGATTGGTATAATTTTTAAAAGATAAATAACACCAAACTCCTTTGAACCATATTTCACCAATTGAGTTATGTCACACACAAGCAATTCAATATCTAAAAAATTCACATATAAACAAAGTTTACTTTAGACATATATACATATGCCACAGTTCATACATGTAATAAGTGTTTATGGTGACCAAAATCAACAGTAATAAAATAGTAAAAAGAAAGCCCCTTACCTGCCCTAAGGGCATCAAATACAGGAGGATCTGCAGGCCAGCTTAGAGTAGGAATGGCAATAGAATCTGACTCCCGCACATCAAGACCACTGACAGCTCGAGCAGTTGTTGAAGCCCTTCTCATCATCTCCCGGAGACTGACACTGGAAAATATAGTAAAAAAATTTAACCCAAAGCAAACACAAAAATAAGCAAATATTAAGGGCAAAATACTGACTGGATTTTGTTCTAAAATTTGTATTGTATAACATTTGATATATGTCATTAAACATTATAGATGAAGGTCACTGACAAAAAGGAAATAACGTTAAAAAATGTTATATAAAAAGGCTTTTCATCATTTAGCTATAGCCTTATTGATATTAATCCATATCCTAATTTTGACTTTTAACCAATCAGAACACTTGGTTTTTTTAATTAAAAATTGATAAGTAAACTTCAGATATTTGTCAGGAACTTCCCCCAACCTACTTAATAACAGCCATCTTCCATCAGCATGTTATTAGTGTGATAATCACTTGCAGTTTTGAACTGTTTTTTTTGACAAGTGTCATTTGATTTTTTTTGCATCCATAACTGCTATTGATTATGTCCAAACTGAAAGACTTCTACAGGAACACAAATTACAGCAAGTTCAGACATTTTTGACTGTCATTGAGACATTCTTGGTGATCAGTTGTCCAAACTGATCATTTTCTCTGGAAAAATTGTTATAAATCCAATTTAGGATTACTTGGTGATTATATGCTACTAAGACATGTCACATGATGAAAAAAAATTTAAAAAGAAAAATTAAAAAAAAAAAAAAAATCAAATTTCCATGGTAGGATATGGGTTAAGTATGTATATACCAATCAAAATACCTTAAATGAAATAAAATAAAGCCAACTTACCCACGATTTGTAGGGTCAGCCCCCCGAGCCTGAATAGAAGCAAGCGTCTCAACAGCACTACTGACTGCATTGAAAGTGTCCAAGCAAGGATTATAGCTACCTGGTGTGGATGATTCTAGAAAGAAAAGATAAGAAATAAATAAACAGTTTCAAGAATTTAAAAGATGGATTGTCAAATGAAGAATGGAATTTTTCGTACCTAATTCACAATCCTTATTGGAAGATGGGACACAGACTGCAACACCGGTATGCAGAATGTTTCGGCTACCATCACACCTTTCACTCAAAATTTCCTGTACAGCTCGTTGGTTTTGTTGGCTACTAGATGAAGTGGAAGCTATTATGAAAGGAAATAAAAAATTTTTTAAAATAAGACAGTGTAGTGCAAACAAAAAAAGGGATGGCATGTTCTGCCATAAGGTAACTTTTTTCTATATTTTATAAATATGTAAATAAATGTTAGCATAATGGTCAACACCAAAGTAAATGAAATTGGCAACTAAAGTTTAAATCCTAAATGAAGCTGTTCACATTATGTTAATGCCCTTGGGAAAAAAAAACCCAAAAAAAACATGAATCCATGTGTCACCATCCTCCACTATGATAAATAATAGGGTAGACTGGCTGTACTTTGCTTAAAAGTTGACCGTGTTACATTCTACTCATAGCACAGGGGTTGGGTAACATGCAAAGGCCAGCTGAAAAATGCATAGGCTGATACTATGAAATTTGGCCAAATAAGTATAATTTTTCAACAGCCCACACTTCCAGTATTGCAGTGCTTGGATCCCCATTAGTAAAAAGTCAACAACAGCAGGTGCCTCATTATGTTGCAATGTCAGGAAGCTGGTTTAGCAGATCATTACAACTGAATGGAGATCCTTATTGGAGGACCAATATATGTAGCCTTGTGTTAAACCTAAGATACATTTAATAAATATCATTTTAGGAAGATTAGAAGAAAAAGATTAAAACTTTTTGTAGTATCAGCTATGCTGCATCTTTGGGCAAAGAGATGCAAATTCTGGGGGTAGAATTCCCCTATTACATTGACAACTTTCTTTTGCGCCGACCACAAGACAAGGTCTTTTGAACACATGTGCAGGTATATGACTCCTCCCATTAAATTAACTATTATATTTTATCAGTCATGTCAAAGCAAATTATATCAATATTTAAGAAAAAAAAAAAAAAAAAAAAAAAAAAAAAAAAAAAAAAAAAGACAATTTTGACTTAAAAAGTTAAATTTTGGCATCATTCATTTCACAGCTAATGAACTTTTTTTGCAATAGTTATATTCGGAGAATTCCAGTATTTAAATTCCTAGATTTAGTTTTCAATCAATTTTTTTTTTTTTTCAATCAGGCTTTTATTTTTTTCTTTGTTAAGTGAACAGAATTTTGTCTTGATAAAACACACAGGCTTTAATTTTGTTTTCTTTCTGTAAAGATGTCTACACAGAAATATTAGAGACTACAAAGAACAGATTCAATATCTGACATTAAAATAAATTAAATATTGAACTATCAAATACTCACGAGAATGTCCAGGTTCCAAAGAACTCATGATAGATCGAACTTTTTCAAGATCACATCTAAGAATATGAGGAATCAATGTCTGGTGCTGAAAGGAGAAAAAAAAAAAGAAAAAAAATTAACATTCAAATACCAATTTTGTTTTATTTTTAACACAGCTACAGAAAAATATTTAGGTCATCAAATCTGTACAGGAAACAGATGAACTGTCCTATAATTATTATACAGTGGAACCTCAGTTCTCAAATGACTCTGAAGTCAAACAATTCAGGGTCCAGACAAATATTTGAGTAAAAAGAAAAGAAAAAAAAAAAAGGCTTAAGTTTTTGCACAAATTTTCAGACTTAGAACACGAGAGTCAAACCAATGAAAACTGAAGTCATGTGAATAAGGCCAACCAAAGATAGGCCAAATGGCTGGTCAAATCTACCCAAACAGCAGATAGTGTCCGATATTGTTTTTGTGCTAATTCTTCACTGTGTTTATTCTCTATTTTACAGCTACTTTAACCCTTATTCATAGATCCTAAGAAAGGCAACAGAAAGGGAAAGAAAGTTGTGAGAGCAATGAGAGAATTGAAGATAATCGCCAAGTTTGAGAATGGTGTTCTCTAATCTTGCAACCCAATATGGCATGGGGAAAGAGGATTGACTTTTCTGAAGAATAAACATGCGATAAAGGCAGCGAATGTTGCAAAAAGGAGTGACAAGTGTTGGCAGCAAGAAAAGGCCACGGATAATGGACAAGAATGCATAAATACACTTTACACTATTTCTTATGGGAAATATGGTTTCAGTTTTTGAACAAATCGATTCTCGAACATAATTTTGGAACAAATTGTTTGAGAACCGAGGTTCCAGTGTATTTGCGAACAAATATCACAAACAAAATGGAACTTTGTCCATTATCTTTCTAAGAGAAGTTTCAATTATTAATTTTTTTGTTTTTCACCAAAGCAACAAATTTGACAAAACTTTTGGAAGAGATATTTATTATATTGCTTTTAAAAAGTTGCCCAGGCTTTAATACAAACTATAAAAATATTCTTTAATCACAATAAAGGTATCAAATGCCCAAGTACTAAAAGCTAAGAAGATAAAATAAAATAAAGAAGAACTTACCTCAACAGCAAGAACAATAATAACTGCTTTGTTTTTCATATTACTGGCCACATTGGCCAGGCACTGGGCTCTGACACTGAGGCATCGAACAGGTGGCAAATCTAACCACAAAGGGTCTCTTATACCATCTGTACAATCTTTAGCTAATGGATAAATAGCCCCACAGCCATCACGCAACAAAACAGGCGATTCCTATAATAGAATAAATAGATACATTAAACAAAAATCAAAAAGCATTGCCACAATATATAGGTTGCATATGGAAAAAGAAAAAAAACATTACACACGAGAGAGGAGGGAAATACAAAAAGGATTTACTTACTTCTCCACTGTTATGCAATGTTATTGGGCGGTCAAAGTTTCCAAGAAAAGACTGAGTGTCAGTTGGAAAGGGGCTGTTTTGTTCCACTTTCCCTGAGCTAAGATTGTATACCATGTAACTGAGCCGAGCACCAGACCTGGCTATCACATGTATTCCTAAAAAAGAAAAAAATTTAGGAGTTAACTTTTATTCAAATAAACCAAACATTTAAAGACAAAGTACAATATACATATCTACATCAGGGAACAGTACTATTATAGCAGATTTTCATATACAATTCTTAGTTTTTCAAGCATTAAACTGACATCCTAAGTCCATATGACAGAGACAAGCAGAATCTAATATTGAAAATAAGTTATAGTTTGATCACTTAAAAGCGTCTACTTTATAAACAAACTACAATTTGACATCTATACAATTAGGATTAAAATTTAATGCTAAAAGCATTTTTAAAATCAGTGAAACCTTTACAGTGCTTTATGCACAAAAATGTGGAGCAATATCACAATATATTTCAAGTATAAGATAATAAAAAGTAACAGTTGGAGTGACCTATTGTTGGTATCAGCCGGACAGCAAGGGAGTCTATTCCCTTTTCATTAGTGCTAGACCAAGGAGGTAATAGAACAGGATAAAAATTCACCACTCCTGAGTTTAACATTGTCAATTTTCAGATGTTGTGAGAGATATAATATAACCAGGTCACGCTGACAGAACAGATACCCATGACTCACCACCCATCCCTATTGGTTATTGCTCCCGGCAGGTTTTCCACACAGCCTCCAGAATCCACACAGAGCTGGTCAGCCTACACTGGTTTGTCCATGTGTAGGTGTCTACAGGAGAATGTCACTTATGAGTTCATCCTTGCTTTACCAGCATGTCTTGTCTTACTTGGATGGTTTGTGTAATAGGAGGTAAGCAAATGTACAGCTGCTTTTTTGTAAGAGTGCATGCAGGATCCTTGTATAGTTCTACTAGCTTTTTCTTTAAGCTAGTCATTAGAGTACAAGTGATGCAGCTATACAGAAGCTCTGATATGACTATCACTTGGAAGAAGAATTCTTGTTTAGCTTTGAGATCAGATTTCCATATCATCAATTATGTCTATAGCAGTTCATGCCTTTTATTGTGCATATACGATGTTTCCGAAAATAAGACCGAGCATGATTTTTCAGGATAATAATTCTCCTTAAAATAGTTGAGAGCGAAAGAAAAACATTCACAATCAAATACAATGCAAACACACAACATCCTCAGAAAATAAACCCTAGCGTTATATTTCAGAGTGAAAATTAATGTAAGCTCTGTCTCATTTTCATTGAAACACGTTATTGACATTACTTTCTGTAGAGGAGAGAACTACTTATGTGAACTAGTCTAATCTGAGAGGCTGGCATATACACACACGTCTCATTGCAGACTAAAGAACTTTTATTAACAGGATATAAACTATGTATTATACAGAAGTTAAATTTGAAAATGAAAATAATTTGTCAATTTTGGGCAGAATTTTTAAGGAGCTTTAATATATAAAAAAAAAAAAAAAAAAAAAAAAAAAAAACATTTTAATTGCAATTTGGTCTGTAAATAAACTTTTAGAGAGATATGTACATATTAAAATTAATTTATAACTTCATTTGTTGCAAGGTAACAAAGCATAAGATCAATTATCTTAATTTTAACATTCAGAAAATAAATTTAGACTAACTAGAAAATGCAGAGCAAAAAAGTGCTCTGCATTTTCTAGTTAGTCTAAATTTATTTTCTGAATGTTAAAATTAAGATAATTGATCTTATGCTTTGATATTTTGTAAGTAAGAAATACAAAGATTTATCATTTTTCGACATCATGAGCAAAATTAGTATAAAAAGAGTAATGAGCTTAACTAGATTATTAAACTTGAAAACAATTTTAAGAAGGAACTAAAAGGATTCAAACAGATGTACTTACCTTCACAGTCTACAGCAACAGCAAGAATATGCCCATTTTCCACAATGGTCACTTTCTTTGGAATCTTCTGAAAGCAATCTGGTATTCTAGGTGCACTTGATCCCCGGAGTACCTGGAATAGAGGTGCAAATAGAAAAAAGAAAATTTACATAAAATGACAGAGTTTTACAAGCAAATAGAATATAGGAGAGAAGGAATTTGTTGTGCAAAAGTTATAATCTAAAAAGTGCTCTATGCCTTAAAACCATAAACCAGTATAAAACTTAATATTAAAAGCTTCACAAAATTAAAAGCTGTTACTAAAATGTTTTTGGTTACAATTATCAAATTTTGTTATCTTTAAACATTTAGGTTTTGATTGAATAAGAATCCAACAAAGATGATCCTTTTTGACCACTCAACATTTAGCTACACTTTGTTAAAAAGTTCTTCAGTCATCTATTTTAAAAAGAAACAGTTCAGCTTTGGTTTCTTAAGTTATTATTTTTTAAAGCATTAAAACGTTTTCAAACTAATATTGCTTCTATATTCTTCCAATTTGTGCTGTAAAGACATCTGTTTATGTCTAAGTATCATAAATACTCAAATATCAGTTATTTTTCAGCTGGAAGTTTTAGGTGCACCAGTTGGCCGAGGTATAGCCAACTATTTACACACAAACATTGTATCTCACACATAGTGTGATCCCATAATATTAGGCTAAAATTTAAGTATCAAAAAGTCACAAGATATCTTATAATGGAGATTATGTAACTATAATTGAAACTATGTCACCACTGACATCACAATTTCCTTATTTAAGTTATATTTTCAATGATTATGAAAGTCATTATTTAATATTAATTAACATCTTATTAATGATGTCTATTAAAATCTAGCCAAGTTACATTTGCCGCAAAACTGACCATATTAATTTAAAATCCTGAAATAGCTGTTATAATATCACAAAGAAAAAGATTTACATAGTATATGGTGGGAATAATTTGCATAATAATTTTAAACAAAACTAGGTTTAATAAATTATTTGCTGTTATTGATTTCTAATACAATCATGTTATTCTCAAATGTATTAAAAGCATTCCTATATATAATTTTAGGTAGAAATCAATTAAAACAACGTTAAAATAATATTTTCATATTTGTTCTTATCTAGTTTTGTTATTTTTTTCTAATTTAATATATCTTTTTACATTAAAGCTTAAATACTTACTTTTGCTAATGCATTTAAATATAGTACAACCACTTCAAATATATAAGACTATTTAAAATAGTTCAATGTTTGATAGAATAGTGGGAAAAAAAAAAAAAAAAAAAAAAAAAAAAAAAAAAAAAATTAAAATTTGAAGAACTACATTTTCAAATGTTAGTTTTATTCTTTTAGTTTCCCCACCCACAAACTAACAAACTTATGGATTGATCAGATAAGTCTTAAAAAAACAGATTTAAAAAGTTTACAATAGTTTCAAGTAATTACTTTGAAACTTAAAAACAGAGTGGGGAGTGAGGGTAGATAGTGTTATGCAGTTCAAACATTCTTATGTTGCAAGTTGATCAGCATAATACTATTTTCTTTGGTAGAGGGTCCATAGGTAATTATATTCAATAAAGACAAAAAAAAAAAAAAAAAAAAAAAAAAAAAAAAAAAACCCTTTTGGTACTGCACATCTGGCAACAAATTTAATGGTTGGAATGAATTTTTGACCATAAAATAAAAAAGCTTTCAAATAAAACAATTATTAAAGTTTCACAATTACAATAGTACAATACACTATTAATGTTTGGAGGGGGGAGTATATTGCACAAGTGTATTAGAATTTTTTTTTATTCCTTGATACTTCTAAAAATGATAATTTTTAAAGCTTTAGAAGTATTTTTTATTTTTATTTTAGGGCAAGAGTACACAAATATTAGGCACAGAGGAGGGGGTCTTGTACAAGATCCAAAATTTTCAAGTAAAGTGGACTAAAATTGCATCACGCCCTCTCACATTAAATATATTTGGGCAACCCAAGTTGCTCTCAGTACTAAAAGGGTTAAAAACCTAAGTTTTTTCTTAGTCACAGAAACTTCAAAATATCTATCCAAATTGTGGTTATTTAGATTATCTCCAGTGCATTTTCATGTTCCTATTCTCATACTACATAAGAAAACAATCATTAGCAGTATTTTACAGATAAATATATATCTGTTCAAGTAAATAGATTAAATGTCAGGAAATCTTTTTAGTAACAGATTTGTGAGTGGATCAATTTATCATATGTAACCTACTTGATGCAGATACTTTTAAAGAAAAAGCATAGTTATATTATAATCAATGGTTTTAAAATTGGAAAAAAATCTAGGATTTGGATTTTGGATTTGTATTGTGTATTGTGTATTTGGGATTGCACTATTAGAATTTGTCATTTGGACAAAATACAAGACATTCTGCAAAAATATATTTCAAATCAATGTTTATAACTCAAGATAATTACCAACAACAAAAAGATGATAATGACAGCTAGAAGATATATTCTAATGAACCCAATTTTTTTTTAAACTTAAAAGTTTAAATCATAAAAAAAAAATTAAAAAAAAGATACCCACTGCGATAATTTCTGTCATGTAAAAATCTCACTTCGAAAATAATTAGCACTGTACCCAAATAAAGTTTGCAAAATTAAATAGGTTCTTAAGAAAGTTAAGGGGAAAACTAAAATACTTCCTTTAAAACAAGCCATTTACAAAAGTTAAGGTTAAATTGGGCATTACTACAGTAATAAGTTAGAATCAGAGTATCCTGCACTAATGTCAAGTTTACATAATTATATTACATGGAACACACCAATAACTGGAGAAAAAAAAAAAAAAAAAAAAAAAAAAAAAAAAAAAGACTTGTGACATTTTTATGATATGTGTACACCAAGTATAATATTGCTTTGTTTGATAACTTTAGTTATTTGTAAAATGATGTTGTGGAGAAAATGAGTATATGTAAGTAAATTTTACATACTCCTTTATTCTTCATAATCTTTTAGGCAACCTGAACCCAGAAATGCATAATTGTCAAATAGCCAAGAGAACTTCTATTCTTTTAATTGGATATCTCGTTATGTTTTTTTATTAGCGCTATGTAAAATGCAAACAGTCTAATCCAGGATTGAAACTCCTTTAACCTTGTCCACTGACCAATTCAATATAACTGATTATAAAATTATTAGTAGAAACTAAAGTCTAAATTCTGGTTTAGAATTAAAAGTTCAGAAAAAGTAACTACTGACCTTTAGAAGTAGTTGGGTTGCAATGATTGAGAAACTAATTTTTAGCAGAAAAATTTCTAAAATAAATCTTTAGGTATAAGCAGCACTAATAACTGGTTGTAATGTCAAACCTGATGGTAAAATATCTTGCAAAACTAATTACCATCTTTGACACTTAATATGAAAGTGAATTGAACTTTATGACTAAACAGCAAGGTGATACTAGATTTAAACGATCACATGCAACAATTATAACTAATTGTTGATTCAATCGTTTTCATTGATATCCATAACAAAAAAAAAAAAAAATTAAAGTTAAAAAAAAAAATTAAAAAAAAAAAAAAAAAAAACTAAACTTGTGTTTAAGTAGATAAAAAAAAATTTTAATATTAAATTGGAGATAGAAATCTTATAAATGAAGTTATAAAATCCATTTCACCATTATTCCTAATCCCCAGTACAAGTGAGCTCATTCACACACAGATTATATATAAATTAAATGGGGTGGGTAGGAAGAAAAAAAAATGAAAAGTAGTAAACAAACTTAAAGCCAGGTAACTCCTATCCCATCTTTCTATTAAAACTATGAATGGTTAATATTCTAAATTTAAATTGATTGCTCTGAGCCCAAAATATCAGTATATAGTAAAATATAGTATTCAGCCAGAAATACTGGGGTTTATTAATTCAAAAAGGTTAAGAATATTGCTTTATGTAATGGTAGGTATAAAAAAAAAAATTAAATTAAAAAATTACAACTACACTATTTTTCTAAAGAGCTTGGGAGGAGTTATAATGGAATGGATATCTTTTCCATCATTATTTGTAAAACTACAATAATTAAAATAATGTCAAAACTACCTTTGTCTCATTATATATGCAACATTTGCATATAATTTTATGCACTAAATGTAACAACGATTACTAAGTATTTAGTTTACAAGTTATTGGTATAAAAAGGGATGAGATTTAAAGTCTGCAGAAAAACAAAAAAGTAACTACATATAAAAGTTTTGCTTGCCAATAAAAGTAGGATAAAGTTTCTGAAATAAAAGCCACGATAAAAAGAGCAAAGTAATTTCCTATTGTTTCTGAGGTTTAGAAAAAAAAAAAGAAAAAAGAAAAAAAATCTATACCATGCAAGCAGAAAATGAATGCAAGAAGCTGAATGACCCTGAATGCAAAATAACTAAAATGTATAAACCAAGTAGTTGTAATACACAGGATTAAAACCTTTCATTCCATAGAAGATTTTGGTCCAAAATCTGCTTATAAGAATATTCAAGCTAATCAAGTTGTTAAATCTCAGAAACTTATCAGAAAATAACTAACACCTTTCCTTTATTTCTAATGGTTCACTAATAAAAAAAAAATTTTTAAATAAAAAATTTGAATTAAAAAAATAAAATATAAGATTTAAAAAGTTTTAAAAACCTCAAAATCCACTTGAAGAAATACTATTTAGATTTTGCTTTTAGGTTATATAAAAAAAAATTTTTAAATAAAAAAAAAAAAAATTAGAAAAAAAAAAAAAAAAAAAAAAAAAAAAAAAGCAGAAAAGATCTTTCACCATACACTCTTAAAATCTTTAGGAAGACTTGAGAAATACCTTGACAAATAATTTAATCCCATTAAGATCTAAAAAAGGAAATGGAAATGTACTTAAGAGTGCCTATGAAACAAAATATTCCTAATAGTGAGAAACAAGTTAAATCTAAAAAGTGAATAGAAAAGAAAGTAAAAGAAACCCCAAGAAGAATTGGGAGGATAATAGAGGGGGGCAAAAAGGGGGGGTTACCCTACCTGTAATTCATCCTTACGTAAAAGTCGACAGTCTTGAAGTACAGCTGTAGGATCTTCTTTGGACGCAGAGCCCATCTGATCATTGTCTTTCTGTTGGAATTTTATTGCAGCATAGGCACCATCAACCTGAAGGGGAGGAAAAAAATGTGATTGGCTAGAAAGATGTGCAGGAGGAGGGTTTTTACCCCATCATTTCCTCAGGCAAAGAGATTATTATTATGCCTTTTAGATAGCCAATGTCTCTTCAGACCTCTGCAACAACAGGGCAAGAGGACACACTAACACAAAAATAAAAAAATTTTAAAAAAGGAAAGGAAGCTGTGGGTGGAAACTATCCAAGATGACGAGGGTTTTAAAAGGATTTTTAAATTAGACTAAAAGGAACATGCCTAATAAGTGAACACATGCAAGAAGCAAATAGAAAAAGCTCCCATTTTACTAAAAACCTACTTGTTTCAGACAAGTAGTGGTTTCCTTTTAGAGTTAAGAAGTTAAAAAGGTATTCACAAATAAACTGCTTAAATTAACGAGTTGCCAACAAATCAATCTAAGAACTACTATGTACACACACGCACACAAAGAAAAAAAATTCCATATTCTATATTAAAAAATTAATCAGCAAGAAGTCACACACGCAAAGAGAGGCAGGAAAAAAATGTGATGATTTACTGTACATAAAAGCTTATTAGGCATAAAGAATTGGGTGAAAAAAAAAATTTTTTTAAATAAAAATAAATAAATAAATAAATAAATATTAACCCTTTGAGCCCCAAAATCCCGAGTCTAAATTTACCCTCCAATGGTAAACTGGTGGTATGGTGTTGGGAGAAAATAAAAATGCCACTGGTATGACAGGCTCAAAGAGTTAATAAAGCAGTAAAGTGCATTATATTTTGGATCGGTTAAAAAAAAAAATTTTTTTTTTTAAATTTAAAAAATAAAAAAAAAATTTAAAAAAATAAAAAACATGCATATACATTTGGTTCTCTTATTTCTCTATGTGGCAAAATTTAAATTTAGTTTCACTTTTTTAATAAAAAAAAAAAAAAAAAAAAAAAAAAAAAAAAAACACAACTTATACACTATCTTTTTTAAATGTCGGTTTCTAAAACTTATGAAAAGTTTCCGTTTTATAAAGCACAGAGGAAAGACAGTAAAGAGAATTGCTAGGCAATTTCTATGTTCCAAAACAAGTGTTAGCAAATAAATGAAGGATATTATAGAAGTTTCACAAAATAGAAAACACTGCACCAACAATGAGTCACAGTAAAATGAAAGTAAATGATCACAATACTTATTCACTAACCAATGAAAAATTATTTTCTAAGGCTGAGAAACAAAAAAAAGCAAAAACTGTTTGCCAATTAATATTTTTAAAATATTAGCTAATCCAGATGTCTAGAAAGCCAAGTGTACTTTTTCTAACTCTAAAAAGAAAACCCCAGCGTTTAAGATTAGATTAAAATTATACAAGTTATAAAAATAAAATAAATAAAATTTTAAAAAAATAAAATATTGTGTCTTGTACATTACCCAAAATACTTAAATGTGTGTATTTTAATAATTATTACTCTTATAATTAAGATTTTTTTTCTCAAATTGGCATTTAAGAGTTACAGAATTAAGAATTCAATGTTAACCCTTCAAACCTTTCATCCTTGTGACATTAGGTACACTAAGCCTGAACCACAGGAGAACAAAACATTCAAGTTTTGCTCCTGGAGGTAGACATTCTATTAAGAAATATTGGGCTTACAGTATACAGTAAAATAACTCAACCTAAAATACCGAGCACAAAGGATCAAAAGGTTAAATAAAATTAACAAATTAATTCTAATAATCACTGGATATAATCAAGTAAGGAGGGGGTGGGGGTTCTTATGGTTAAGTCACACTGAAAGCACAGGTGTCTGATAGATCAAAGTTGAGCATCGATGAGCTTGTTCAGTTCAGGATGGGTAACCACATTGCTTAGGAATTGTGAGTAACCTTAAGCCTTTACTTAAAGTGGAGTAAATAATGGTGGTGGTGGTGGTGGTGGGTGAGGGGAGAAAAAAAACCTGAAACTCCTGATCACAAAAATAAGAAATGTCAGTTAAAAGAATGTAACACTTACTTTTAAGACTTTCCCAATTGGCACAGTCTTGATGTCTTCAACAAATATTACATTTTTTAAAGGCCAATTTTCTTCATCTTTCTTTTCCATTTCTTTAACTGGTGTTGGGGTTTTCTTTCGCTCTATAAATAAACAAAACAAAATGAAATTCAAAGTATAAGGTCATTTAATTGCAACTATACAAGGAATATAGTTAAAAAATATTGGAATGAACATATTATATATATATATATATATATATATATATAAGTAAATAAATAAAAAAGATCAGTGATACAGAGGTGACTCAATTTGAGTCAAGCAATGGTCGAAAGAAAAACAAAATAAAAACACATTGCACAAGGGTATAAGAATCACCAATATTTCTAAAATGGATTGTTTCACGAAAGATTTAAAAAAAAAAAATTTTTTTTTTCTTTCAATCTGAGGGCCAGGTATAAGAAGGGGCAATTTGGAGCAGAGAGCACACAATGTCCAAAATTTTAAGTGGATAAAAATTGCATCTCGGCCTCATGTATTAAATATATTTAGGCAACTCGAGTCACTTTCCACACCAAACGGGTTAACAAATTTTGGACCATATGACCTTTAGGCACCCCTTTTTGATCTCGATTAAGAAAGGACATGTTTTTGATTTACACCGTCAATATCCGGTTGTTTTAACAGACGATTTTTAGATTTTTTAAATTATAAAACTAACCCTTAACAAACAAGGGTGCCTAAAAGGTAATATGGTCCAAATTTTTTAATTCAAAACGGTGTTGATACTTCAGCTAGTACTTTATTTTTAAAAGCATAAATTACTTTTAACTTATTAGTGTACAAGATGCAATAAAATCTAGTAAATAAATATAAATCTTAACATGTTACGTCTGGTAGTTTTAATTAAAATAGCAATAACATACTTAGTGATACAGGACTGACGATAGAAGTACCACTGTGGTCACTGCAGGTTGAGGAAGCTGGTGATGGAGGTGGTGGCATATCTGGTTTACTGTCTGAGCTTTTGTTTTCAACTTTAGTTTCCACTTTTGCATCATTTACAGAAGCTCTGATGATCTTAAAACGACATGTATCATTCAAAGACCAAGCAGAATCAATGAGCTGACCAACTTTAGGCACACCATCTATTGTAGTGAATCCCAATGCACCAGAATGATACATTGGACTGTTACGAAGACACACCTGAAAAGAAAGATCAAATAATTAGAAGAAATTCAAATAAATATGAAAAATGTATTCTTTCATTTATAAATTATTGTTCATGTTAACCCTTTATCTACCACTGTCATCCGCAATAGCCAGATCCCAAATGCCGGCCAGTTTCCCTAATTACCATTTGTTTTAGTGTTTAACTCTTAACATCCTGTTGAGAATTTTCTAAGTCCAGAACCCCATTCCTATAAGGATTTATCAAAAAATGGCTAAAAAATGGTGTTTTCATTTAAAGTTACCTATTATTTCCCTTAAATCAAAGACTTCTAAATATGTTTAATATTACATTTAAACAAAGGCTATCATTTGAGGCAGATTAGGAAAACAAATGTAACTTCCAGCCGGGCGGAATAGGATGTTAAGAGTTAAAAAAAAAAAAAAAAAAAAAAAAACAAAAAAAAAAAAAACGCAATTGAATTTAATTTATTAAAACCTTCACTTATATTGTTTAGAACTGAATTTTCTACAAAATGAAGGCAAGTATGTAATTAAAAAGTTGCCTTATTTGAAGTGAAGAACAATTAAAGTTCCAATTACCGTCGAATTGGGAAGACATGGCAACAAATGGTTGTAACCCAATACAAAACCTGAATAGTTGCAATGTCTAATGCAGAATGACAGGGTATTTATAAAACTCCACAATATCATTCAAATCAAGCAGCCAATCAGAACTCAAGGTATGGAATCACCCAAATTCATGAATGGATCATTCTTGATTTCTATATATACCAACTGTCTTTTACACTGCTCAAGTCTTATAATGCCATCAATCCAGACCTCTAGCCTCTTAAATGAAATCCAAATCTCAGTATCATCCATGAAGTAGATTTTTTTTTTTTTAGTAATAATTTACAAAGATATTTTAATAATTTTATTTATTGATTTCTGAGGTTTTCAGACAGTTTGGTATTTTGATCGTCTGGCGGTTTGGGGCGCTCTAGTAGATAAAGGGTTAAACATATCTAGTGAAGAGAGTGTTTAAACAATTCATTTAAAAGTTAATGTCTAATTTTGGGAAGAGACAATTTTGCCACCAATGATACACCAGCAGAATGACATTTACCAAAAGGTAGCTCAATGTAAGGTATTTTACTATTGGACGCTTGTTGACCAATTAAGTCGCCCACTCTACACAGATTAAAAATTATCAGCCTGCGAAAAGGTTAACATTCAAAAAGAATTATTTGGACAATTGGAATAACTTTTGTTCACATTTCAGACAGTAAATTTCCCTGCCCTCTTCAGGAGTAATATGCAAAACTTATAAGATAAGACCTGATATCTTAAGTAAGAAAGCAAAAAAGTATATTTTTTTTTAAATTACAAGATATTATCCTTTTAAGTTTATTTTAACATGTACAATACATCTGGTTTTAAACTTGAGTTTTGTCAAACAAGGAACAAAGAACAATTTCATCCCATACTGTGTCTTTGAGTATTGAATGCCATTAATCTAATTGTTCAAAGACAACGGATAAGATGAAGTTTATGTTAAACAAGGAACCAAGAACAAATCTATGGAAATGAAAATAAAATAAATAAATAATAAAAACACTTTCTTTGCTTTGTATTACTAAAGAACAGACATTTTTTTCCTTTATGGAAGGTACATATTAAACCTGAGGAGAGACAGGGAATGTACCAGCCAAAATTGAACAAAAAAAAAATTGTGCGAAGAGTGTTCATTAATTTTATAAGTAAACATTATCACAAAAAAAATATCAAAAATTTTATAAAGACGTTAAGATTTTATTTTGAATATTAATTTTCAGGATTTGTGCAATGAATAGTTCATTTTAAACATGAAATCCTCAAATGAGAAAAAAAAAAAAAAAAAAAAAAAAATACTTACCAAAGATCCAGCTACAACTTCACTGTTTACATTGCTGTCTTTGTTCTTTTTCTTCTTTGATTTGTTTTTTTCCAACAATTTTTTCCTTTGACCAAATGGCATCACACCCCTGGACACAAGAGAGAAAAGGAAAGATTAGAAACCATTTAACAGATTTGTATTTATTCAACATGGCTGTAATACTACTAACATAAAAAGGTGCACTATTAAAAAGGTCATGAAAAAGTAAATCAGGCAGACATTTTCTTTCTGCTTAAAAAAAAAAAAAAAAAAAAAAAAAAAAAAAAAAACTTCTAATAAGTTAACAGCCTTTAGCTACAAAGTTAATTTGAATATTTCAAGTTTGTTTCTACATAATGTTTAGTTAAATTAAGTACATTATATTGCTTAAAAGTATATCTAGTTACATGTTGGTCAATAGTTCAAACCTTGGTCTGGGAGTGCATTTAAAAGTCACTGTGAAAGAATGATAAAGACGAAGTAACCAATAATGGCGACAAAGGAGTACTCCACACTCCCTAGAGTTTCAAAATTGAGACTTCACTAAATGCAGTTTAGTGTCATACCCAGGACACCATAGCTAGGAGAATAATTGGATCCATACCTTTCCCAAGAGTATTAATGCTATGCAAAATGCAAACAGCCTCATTCAGGACTTGAAATATTGTTAGCCAAGTCCACTTCGTATACAATAACCATTATGGCACTAGTGCCTCTGAAGACTATACATTTTAGTAAAAACAAAATATTGTATAAAGCACTAAGGTTCAGATTAGAAAATTTTGAGACTTATAGCGTAGTTTATAATAAAGTTATAGAAGGTGCAACTGGTGCCGTTATAGTATGTGGCCTACCTTTTTGATTCTGTTATAGTATGTGGCCTACCCAGTTTGAATGTGGCCTACCTCAGTAAGAGTAGGTTTAGATATAAGTAGTAGGCAATTTATTGAAAGTAATTATTTTTCACATATATTCAATTTCAAGAAATGCAACCGTCATAAGCTGTATATAGTAATTAAGAATAATTAAAAAGAATTTATCCATGATTTACATGAATTAGAATTCTAAAATTTTGAAGTAGGATTAGCAGTTATTATAACCTTATATGCTTTTTATGGTAGGCCACATACTATAAGAGATGATTCATAGGCCACATACTATAATGTATCGTGCAACCTTTTAAATGGTGGATGTATTACCATATATGTAGGGTATATACTAAACGTGCATTTAGGTTTAAAAAAAAAAAAAAAAAAAAAAAAAAAAATGGGAGGGGTTAAAATTATTCAACTTACCACCAGTAAAGAGCCCCACTTTCCAATCGAGCACACGTGTACAAAGAGCAGGTGTGTAAAGAGACTATTTTGTCAGTTTGAAATTCCGGGAATGTCTGTGCCATGTGTTCCAATTTGGCAGCTACAATATTGAGGCTATCATCCACCCAAGTAGCTACTTTCCCAGATTCTAAGAACACAGATGCTCGCACCGAACAGGCTGAAAGTCCAACAATCTTTTCACCGGTCAGTCCCAGAGCTGATGCTTTTGGATGATGGTTAGAAGCATTCTCAGGACTTCGATAAGGCTCTGAATCTGACCACTTCCAACCATAGAGTTGACCATTTGTACTGACAGCTACAAGTTCAGAGTGCATAGCTGCTATGTGAGAAAATCGTGGGAAACTACCATCCTGAAAAAAGAATAAAGAATTTTTAATAAAATTGTTCACTTTAGCCGAATGTGAATTAAAGTCAGTTCTTACAGAAATAGGCAATAAATTGATTTATAAAACAAGGATACAAGTCAAAGTTGAAATGGTCTTACAAAAATAAATACATAGTAATCAAATCAATATTTCAAATGCAAATTTTTGTTTTTGTCTAAGAATATTTTCATCTGCAACTTTATAAATCCACTTTCTGGTAAAGTCTCTAGCATAATTCTAATATCATAAATAATTAAATAAAAGCATTAAATATTTCAATAGAACAAGTTTTCTTCTCGGGAATATATAAAACATCCAATTGAGTGAGACAATACTCACCGTCAAGACATTGGAATTTGAATTTTTAGGCATACTCATTACAATAAAATCCTTACAAGTTTGCAGCTAAACATCATTAAAAACATTTACATGGCACATAAATGGATCTTTAATTTGGTGAAATAATTTATAAAATAATCTCTTCACTAACAAAATAAAAAAAACTGCCTTATCCCTCATTGTAGCACATTTAGTGGTGAATTAGTTTTTGATGCTGTGTAGTGATACGCTCATTTCAAAATAATATTCTAGTGAACCCCCTTAGAGTATAGTCGTGTAATTTTCCCCAAAAAATATAGCTCGAATATAGCTTTAATTTGATATGTAATATAAGGCAAATACATAGTTGAAAAATTCAATTGTAACTGGTTAAAGTTTACTGTAAAAGTTTCAAAAATATTAGATATTACTTTTGGTCATTTGGATGTTGGTTAACATTTTTCTATCTTATGAAAAGAATTGTTTTTCTATATTGTAAAAAAAAAAAAAAAAAAAAAAAAAAAAGTTGACTTTCATTTTCATGAAACACTTTTCATTGATTCTGATTTAACTTTTTTTTGTACAAAAAAGTCTACACAAGACCAAGAAACGTTAATTTCTGAATCAAATCTATATTGAAATACATTTGTATTGAATTTATTCTATACTTTGTCTATTGATTTTGTTGGCACGTCAACCCTTGGGTTATTTTATGTCAAAGACGTTTTATAAATAAATCACTAGAAATTTAACTTCATGTGTATCAATAATTCAGAAGAAATAATTTCATATGTATTATAGACTGGTGGTTATGTTAGATTTTTCATTAATTTCATGTGTATCAATAAACTGGAAGAAATAATTATCAAATTTCCAAACAGATCTATTTGACCCATAGATGGGAACCTAACAGGTACTACCACTCCAAGTCAGAGTGAAACTGGGAGCAACGGCAATGAAGGGATACTCCACTCCCTAGAGTGATTGGTCAGATGGGGCCTTTCCAACAGCCTGTTTAGCCCAAGTAAAGGCTGAAGTGGAGTGATGCAGATCACAGGATTACTTAGTACCCAGGTCATGGACCGCTCTGCCAAAACAATCCTATCCTCAGGCATTACAGGTCGCCACTCCTTCTGCAGAACTGCAGTCGTATTCTACAGCCCCCAGCCAACATGCAGTTTGTCTATTGAATGGACTTTCACTTTGGTGATGAGTAAAACTATGGGATACCAGAATTAGAAATCTGGTCAGAAAATAAATTATTTTTAACTTTATATAACAAATAATTTAGGAATATCAATTTTTACTACTGCTTATTTTCATTTTCAGTTGAATTTGACACTAGAGATGTAATCCGACATGGAGCTCCCTTCCAGACAAACTAATGTAAAAGGATTAAGTCAAGTATTAAAAAAAAAAGAAAATTTTATTAGAATAGAAGTATCAGGTACAAGTCACTTTCCAAAAATTCATGTGGTTGCTGATAATTTTGGAAAGATACTAAGTACTTAGACCATCTGATAAAACCTAGTTTGTGAAGCAGCCAAGTCAAACTAATAGACACCTCAGCTCAGTGATTGTCTGAATGGTGTGGAGTCCCTTTAAATAAGATCTGTCAAGTTCTTTATATGAAAATGAGGATGATACAGGACAGGTGTTGGAAACTCTGCGGCCCTTAATGGAATAAATTCTTGTGAACATTTTCCTTTTACAAAATGGATGCGACTTTAAAAAATGAAAATAATAACCACTAAAATGAACAAACATTGGTGTAAATTGAAATCAATAGGTTTATGAAATTAAACTGATTTCTTTTTTCTGTAAGTTTTGTGCCAAAATAATTTAGTCATAGTTGGTAGGTCTGTTTTTAGGTAATTGTTTATTTCAAGTTGATTCAAGAGAATAGTGGTACTATTTGTTGACCTAATAACTTTTTCAGATGATAATTTAAGTCTCCAGATTTAAATTAAAAATAGCCACCTTAATAATGAACAACATTAACATTAATTGATATTATCTATGTTAATGGCCTCTATGGATAAAAGGGCACCTAATTGTAAACTGTTGACTAGAACTGACAAAATAATGGTCTTTTTTCTTATATTAAAGTAACAAAATATTAAATTTTGGGCAGACATCTTGAATGTGTGGCAGCCATGTTTGATAACCCAAACATCTGCATGGTTGGGAACAGTCCCATTTTATTCCCTACATTGAAAACTAGTGGATTTTCATAAATTCATCTGGAGTGATAGTGGAGAGAAGAGATTTATGGAAGGGAGTTTTTGGGGCCCAAAAATCTTGATGTTTCCTATAGTTCTAAGTAGTAGAGCAATTCCTAATTTAGTACAGATGAAAAATCTAAGTTACCTGGCAACTGTTCAATGAATTTTTAAAATTCAAAAAGCATTTTCCTTTTTCAATGAGCTCTATCCAAAAACCTACATACATTACATCAAATAATTTTTTTTTTTAAATTGAAGAGCGCATTTCTACACAAAGACCAAAACAGACCAAAAAAAAAAAAAAAAAAAAAAAAAAAAACATACCTTTTCAGTCCAGAATTGTAAATCTTCACCAAAAACTAAAGGACTTGGTGGAGGACTTGTGGTTGTTTTCTTGTTCTCACCAATAGAAGAGTCATTTTTGTTATCCAATGCTTTCATACTTTCTTCACGCAAGGAGCTTTCCATCAATCGTCTTCGGTCTCTAATGCGGAAGATAGATTCTCGATCTCGATCACGATCAATATCTCGTTCCCTCTCACCAGCTAAAAGATAAATCATTTCAAATTAAAGTAATCACCTTTGTCAAGATGGTAATATAGAAAAGTGAAATGCTCAGAACAAACATAAAAACCATTAATACTCATGACATTTGTCAGCCAAAAGATTTTACAAGATAGAAAACCAAATAAAAAAATTTTTGAGCTTGGAAAGAGAATGAATTAAAAACATTTTTAACACATTGTAAACCCTGGAAAGTTTTATATACACATGCTGCTTTGAAAATAGTTGAGATATATTTTAACAGTATGTCAACCCATCTATACATTAATACTCTTCTTCCTTTGAAGTACGACCATTATCATCTTGCAACACCCTCTGGTTAAAAATGAGAGTCAAAATCGACAGATGAAATGCAAATCTTGATTATCTGGCATTTCTTATCTCCGAATTATGAGTCATCACCTGAGCTAAATAAGACTATTCAATTTTTTTTTTTATAATAAAAAAAAAAAAAAAAAAAAAAAAAAAAAAGACATGCTACATAGAAAAGATATAAGAAAAAGAAAGTAAGGAAAAGATGAGGGCCTGCACATGCAGAAGCAATAACACTAATCTGTTTCAATTGAACAGACAAAAAAAAAAAAAAAAAAAAAAAAAAAAAAAAAAAAAAGAAAAGTTAAAGATTATACTTTTTATATGTTGAACTATTTTCAATAGCTCTTAAGTAAACATCGAATGTAATTATTAAATTATCATACTGTGGTATATCCACAGGCCCTGCTAATCTATTATTTTATGCCAAGAGGTAAGGGAATTGCATTCATTGTATATTTATATTTTTGTGTACTTATTTAAGAGTGTTTTGCACAATTATATGGTTTCAATTATGTATATCTAATACTAATAATTACATTATAAAAGTAAATATTTCTATTTAATTGATAGTTAAATGTTTGTTCAATTATGATTTTAAGTAACTAATAACATTCCGTAAAAAAAATTTTTTTTTTTTAAATCATAGCTTCAAAGTAACTATTCTTAATACAAACAATTTACAGTTTTTGGCATCAAGTATTCTTAATGAATATGAATAATTTTTGAACAGATCTATTTGTCACATAGATGGAACCCTAACACATACTACCACTCTGGATAGAGTGGACCTGGGATTAATAGCAATGAAGAGGTACTCCATACTCTCCAGAACTGAAGACTATCAAACAGTTTTAGTATCATACCCAGGACAGCATTTCTCGCATGGGTCTTACCCCCTTTGCAGAAGATAGTATTTTCTAAGCCTTGCCAACAGGACCATGAAAATAGCTGTTCCACTAATAGCTTTCATCAGATGATAGATAGCATGTGCGTGTGTGTGTGTGGGGGGGGGGCATAGTTTAGGAGCCAAATCCTTACCACTAACTCAAGGCACCCCAGCAATACCTTATAATAGCAGATATAATTAATCTTCTATCAGTGTAGGAATGACAAATGAAAATGCATAAATTAAAGATTTTTCTTAAATGGTGGGTTCCAAAATGGTGCAGAAAAAGAGGATATTGGGCAAGGTAGAAGGATTGAAAGTGATTTAGAAACAGTTTCAAGAAACTTCTATGCCAAAAATAAATGATTTCAAAATTCCATATTAAGGATTTTAATTGCATGTACAAGTCCTAGTATAAATGGTTATGGATCATTAACAGATTTTGTTTTGAATTATATTAAGTATTATGAATAACTAAAGTCAGCAAATTGGAGGAAAGAGTTATCAATGATAAACATTTTATGGATATAAAATATTGTTATTCTATAAAAAATATCAAGATTTAAAAAAAAAAAATTTGTTTAAATCTTGATTTACCCCTTATCTCCCACAATAGTGTGGTGAAATGGTTAAATTAGTATTGCTAATCCTTTACTACTGAATAGAAATGTATTCACTTAATTCATTTCTCTTTTTTTTTTAACTGAACAATTTTCTAATAGCTGACAATCTTGGGTGTTTCAGAGGGTCCAGCATTTTAATCATCGGGTGGTTTGGGGGTGCATTCTAGTAGATAGAGTTAACAACTTTTAGAAAATGTACTTATCTAAACCTTATGATTTTCTGATAAAACGAGTAAAAATTAATAAAAATCACTTGATATATACCCAGTTGAAACGTGTATTTTTAAGAAATGGCACCCCCGTAATTTATTAAAATAAGTTGAGGAAAAACAATTACCATATATCCATTATATCATACTAAAAGTGACTACCCAGTGTTGCCTGGGTAGAGGAGGATAAAAAAGTCTTGCAGATCTATTGTTTTGGTCTTCATAATTAGTTTGTTTATGTTTTCATCACAAACGTCCCCAATGACTTTCTTTTCTTACTATTCAAATCCTAATTTTAAAAATATGAATATAAATGAAGTCTTCATTATTTTTTTGCAAAAGAAAAAGAAAAAAGAAAAAAAAAAAAAAAAAAAAAAAAAAACATGCACTGGTGATAGTGAAGGTGTATATATATATATATATATATATATATATATATATATATATATATATATATATATATATACACACACCAACTGTCCTTTATACATGTACAGATGTTTATGCCATGATCTCAATCTGGCAAAATTTATACAAAAGGAAATCGGATGTTGGAACTGAAGAACATGTTAAAAGCATTTGTTTTGTTTTTTTACCAGCTGGATGAAAATGACTAGCATCAGAAACTAGCAGATTTGCAAGGCCATGAGGAGACAATCACTATTACAGATAAACTGATTGCATTAAAAATAAAAAATAAAAAGCTTTAAGTCTAGGAAGAGCAATGCCACAACCTAGAAATATTCCCATTGGTAAAGTCAGAGCTGTCTATTATCCACTAGCACTAAACCAGGGAGATTGTTTTTTTGCATTTGAGATGGAGCGCCATATCTACCATCAAACCCCCACTTTACCACACAGATTCAAGCTGTGCTACTCAAGCACCGAATTTGCCAATTTGGTGCATCTAGTGGTGAAGTTCCAATTTTGGAACTCTGGGGAATGTGGAGTACCCCCTTTATTGCCATTACTCCCAGGTCAACCTTGACCTGGAGTGGTAGTGTGTGTGTCAGGATCCCATCTATGGGTAAATAGAGAAAAAAAAAATGTGTTTTAAAAAAAAAAAAAAAAAAAAAAAAAAAAAAAAAATTAAAAAATTGTTTCAAGAAAGAAAAATTGAATACCCAACAAGAATCAATAAAAAAAGTGCCTTCAGCATAAAATCTCAAGAGCCCAACAGAACAACCAAGTTGGCAAGAGCTGGTATCGAACCTGGAATCTTGTGGTTCCTAGGCAGATGCTCTACTGAACGAGCTAAACTGGCCCTACAAGTTTTAAAATGAGTAAAAAAATTATGCCCTTATACAGGAAAATCTTGCAACACTTAGAAAAAAAAAAAATGTGATTACTTTCCATCATTATCTACTGGGTTTTGCAAATACAGCCTGTTTAGATGTGACATTAGATTTTTTTTTTTTTTTTAATTTTTTTAAAATTTTTTAAGTAAAAAAAATAAAAAATAAAAATTAAAAATCAAACAGTTCAAATGATCACACCTTAAAAATAAAAAGAGTTTACCATTGGACTCTTTGGATATACAACCAGAAATAATATCCATGTCTCTTCAGATGTAGCATCCATTCTTTACCAGCCCTGTTGGTTGGGACTTTAGAATACACTGACTGAACCTCTGCAGAGGGGTAAGACCCCACCCTCAGGGGGCCACCTGTTGGCCATGGTTGGTGACCCATGATGCTTAAAGATGGAACCCTGGTGACTGAGCAGTCCATAACATGCAACTCTCCACTTTGGCCCTTACTTAGGCTAGACGTGCAGTCAGAGAAGCACACTTATTAGCTGGTCACGTCAAGCCCTAGCACTTATATGATTGTCTCAACACTATTGCCCTTATGGCAAGCCCCAACCCTTTTTATCATATATGTGCTAGAGGGCGGTGGCTGAAGGTCTTAATGTCCCGGGTATGATGTTAAACTGGTGAAGTTCCAATTCTCAGCTCTGGGGAATGTGGAGTACCCCTTCATCATCATTACTCCCAGATCAACTGACCTGGAGTGGCAGTACCTGTTAGGGTCCCATCTATGGGTTTAGCAGAAGAAAAAAGGAGTTTAAAAAAATTGATTACCCATCAAGAATGAATAAAACAAAATGTCTTCAGCATAAAATAACCCAACAAGGGTTGACATGCCATAAAAACCAACCAATCAACCATTATTTTACAGTTCTCCATTATATATTGCTGTGAATAAGGATTTTCAGTTGACAAAAAAAAAAAAAAAAAAAAAAAAAAAAAAAAAAAAAGAAATTCTTTGTGTTAAGGAGATGAGAGTGTTTATCTCAAGTAATCTTTTATATCAGGCCTAATTTATCAAAAACAAGCTCTCATTAAATTTGTTTAATCATAAAAAGTTAGGAGCAGGTTTAGCTCAGTCAGTAGAGTATCCACCTAGAACCCACAAGGTTCCAGGTTCAATACTGTCCCTCACTAAATCAGCACATGAGTAGCACAGCTTGGATCTAAGCAGTAAAGTAGGATCTGATTGCAGACGCAGTGCTCCACCTCAGATGATCTTCCTAGTCTACCGTTTGTGAAAAGGGGGATAGACTCTTTTGCTGTCTGGCTGATACTGACAACTGAGACTTTACTTTTTTTTTTTTTTTTTTTTTGAATAAATAAAAAAAATTAAAAAAAAAAAAAGGTATTTGTGTTATATATTATAGTTAGTGCACTATTAGTTGTATATTTTATTTTTAAATGTACTATTTAAACATTAAACTTGGTGAGAAATATTTTATAAGTATTGGGTTGGTGCATACTTATTGAGTCTTTTTTTTTTTTTTTTTTAAAAACAATGTGGTTTGTTTAATTTGTTTCATAAAAATAATCCTCATTTCAGAATGCATATCCACATTCACCATGTTATGCTCTACCACTTTGAGAACGGTTGGAATGCAGCACAGTCAATTAACTTTTTGGTGAAGGAAAAATGAACAAAAGCCAAATTGAAAGATGGTTCAGGAGGTTCAAATCGGGCGATACAAATCCTGCAGATGAAGAAGGGAGAGGTCGACCATCAAATTTCAATGACCAGGCACTCTTGGCAGCCATGAAAGCTTAACAAGAATGTTGGCTGAAGACTTCAATATGGACCATTGTCTCAAAACGCTTGGAGAAATCTGGAAATTGGCTGTTTGGGTCCCCCACAATCTCTCCAATAATAACAAAGCCGAACGTGTCCAATTTTTACTGATTTGCCACAATAATTATGCACCAACCCAATATAATCTTACTCCAAGTGTGATAAAAGGATATTTATTAAAGTCAAAAGAATAAAATGCTTACCAAGTCTAGAGCGAGCCCCTGATCCTCTGTTCCGCAATGATGAATATCCAAACATGTCTTCATTGAACATAACATCAGCATCTATGACCACACTTGGGTGATCAGCACCAGCATCTAACAGTGAAATCAGATCATCTGAAACAGATGAACGCACTTGGAAGCAGACAAATGGAAATTTAATAATATTCATGAATAGGAAAGGCAGGCAGACAAGTATTTTTTTTTTTTTTTTTTTTTTAAAGGGCAAAAAATTCAAAAAGCAAGCATCTAAAATATTAGAAGTAAAACAAGTCATGCAAAAAAGAAACTGAACACTATGCTTTTTTGCAATCTATTAATACAGAAAAGCAGATTTAGTTTTATAATTAAGATGTTTATTACAAGCAATAAGCGCTTAAGATTTCCCTTGTTAGAACTCTGGACAAAAAAAAAAAAAAAAAAAAAAAAAAAAAAAAATCAATTCTAATTAAGCAAAAATCATGCCCACATGGATTAATTTCACCTATTTTAAGCCAAAATATCTTCCCAGTTCACAAATGCAAGACAAAAGTTAGTAAAGAGTTATAGCAAAAAGTTCCAAAAATATTTAGTAAAAATTTGACAGATTTAGCATTGGTTAGCTTTTATAAGAAATAAGTAATTTTTACACTTTGCAGATTAAATCAAATATTTCTTAGTGGGTGAAGGATGCATCTCAGATTATTAAGGTTGGTTGGTTGGTTGGATTTTATGGCATGTTAACCCATCTTGGGTTATTTTATGCCAAAGACGTTCTGTTTTATTCATTCTTATTGGGTATTCAATTTTTTAAACATTTAAAAAAAAAACAAAAAAAAAAACTCATTTTTGATCTATTTAATCCATAGATGGGACCTTAAAAAAGGTACTACCACTCCAGGTAAGAGTGGACCTGGAAGTAATGGCAATGAAGGGGTACTCCATACAGCCCCAGAATTTGAACTTCACTAGATACAGTTTAATATCATATCCAGGACACAAAGACCCTCAGCCACCTAGCACATGATAAAAATGGTTAGGGCTTGCCATAAGGGCAATAGTCTGGACAATCATAGGTGTTAGGGCTTGATGTGACCAGCAGAGTGATTGGAGGGGGACTCTCCGACCACCCATCTAGCCTATGTAAGGGCCGAAGTGGAGTGTTGCATATTGTGGACTGCTCATACACCAGGATTCAGTCCCATTGGCCCCATTAGAGGGATTTTACCCCTCTGAAGAGGTACAGCCGGTGTATTCTACTGCCCCAGTCAACAGGGCGGCCGGTTATTAAGTGGTGTATAGTAAAATAGCACCCAGGCTAAAATATCCAATACTATCACCTTAATCTAAACTTAATAACGGGTTATTTTATTAAAACATGGCACAAATGTAATAGTGACAATGCAGACAATTATATGATTAAGAGAAGGCTGTAAAGTGATTTCTTTAAAAAGAATTTAAGTAAAAAGCAAAGATTGAATTACATAGCAAATATATATGATTTAATATTATCCAAGTGTTTTCGAAGTGGGTGTCTTTGAACCTACCAACTGATCATGAGGTCATACAGTGCCATGCTTAAATGATTGACAGTCCATACTTTGTGAAGGTTAAGTTTTCTTCAATGTAAAGTTTTGTCTTCAGCTTCAAAAACTTTACATCCAAGAAATTTAAAGAGGAAGAAAAAAAGAAAAAAAAAAAAAAAAAAAAAAAAAAGGGAAAGCTTATAATTTAAATCTTTCCTTAACATAAAGAGAATTTTTTTAAATTTTCAAAACATAGAAATTCTTTGTCAATATTTTGAATAGTCAACTATTCATTTAACTCTAACATTTAAAAGAAATCCACATATAACAATTTCAACAATTTAACTTTGAAATTCAAACATAATAGGAAGGACTAAGAACAATCACTGGCTTTAAATATTTTATAGATTATTTAATGACCATCAACCAATGGTTGACAAAGGAGAGCAGATGGTATTTTATAAAAGTTTATTATTCTCTTAACTAATTATTTAAGTGTTAATTAAAGAATAAGGAGAGGAACAAAAATTGTTCATGAAAATGGAAAATGTTCCAGCCACTATTGCAGCAATGGATATCTATCCCAAAAGTAAGTTATAACACTAATGTGAAGCCAGCCAATTTATTTTCTCTTAGAGTGGGGAAGCAAGTGGAGAAAAGCCATATATAGGGATGTTTTTTTTTTTTTTAATTTATTCATATCTCAATACACTAAACTGATTACATTAGAATTTCAGATAACTGAATTTTCAAAATGTTTTTCAAACTGAACCATTTCATTTTTTCAAAAAGTTTAATAGAATGAAAAGTAACAATACATTTTCAGTTTAAGAGTTTTTTTTCTCATTCAATTACATAACAAAAACACCCCAAAATTCTTTAGCATCCACTTTTATAAAGCCATAAAATTATATAAATGTAACCAAAACAGGTTAGCAAATTTACCTGGCATATAAGAATCTTGACTGTCCTCATCATTATCTTCTCCCTCATCATCTCTACTCAATAGATTGTTCACTGCAAGGTTGACGTCTAAATTCTGTACAAAAACACAAAGAATGTTCAAAAAATCCATAATACTTTAAATTTCAATTTGGCATAATAAAAGTTTTAAAATCAAATAAAACTGACAGCTATAAAAAAAAAAAAAAAACACATTAGGCATCAATGTTAACAATTTGAATATAGTAAACTTTCACTAATCAAACATCATTGGAAATGCAGGAAAGAGAAATTAGTAACAAATCATAAAAGGATTACATTTAAACAACCACTTCATACCTTAAAAAACAAACAAAAAAAAACAAACAAAGATCATATATTCGCCCAACCCCTCTGTACGAGCAGGGTGCAACATAAACTGCTTAAAAATTGACCTTAAGTTGGAATTCAGTTTTCCTGCATCTAAACCAGTTGCCATACCAGAGCCCAGTCTGTCCTATTTACCCTATAGCTGGAGGGAGAATAGTTGAATCCACACCTTCCAAGGGTATTAGCGCTACGTAAAATGCAAACAGGCTCATCCAGGTTTTGAAAACTGGTTGCCATGTCCATTTCCTATGACAATAACCATTATACATTGAGGGCCTCCATATTTGAAATATATAAATCATTAAAGTTAGATATAAAATAGAAATATTAAATGAAAAATAAATTAAAAAAATAAAAATTTAGGTGGTAAAATAAGTTTTTTTGTGGGGATTATATCATGAGGCAAGTATTTTACCTACACTGTTCCTTTTTCTGCCTTATCTTTATTCAATAATGTACTTTCTCTATTAGTCATAATTGGTGTTAACTAAAAAGCCCATGATATTAACACAGGAAAACAATTATTATTTGCCCAGGTATATAAAAGCACCCCAATGCATCTAGAGTAACTTAAATGTACAGATTGGTGCAGTAGCTCAAGAAATTTGAAATTGCTATCAAATTAGTGAAGGAATCAAATTACAGGTAATTAGATTAATTAGACATCTACCTGAATCTAATCTTTTTAAAACAGAAAAGTTATCTACATAAAAATTGGTTCTCTGCATTCTCTCATAATTTTATAGTTGAAAATATGAACTTGATGGGAGACTAGTTGTACTATGGCATCAAAATAATATTTAAAATTATATCAAAAACATGTTGATCTGTATTGTCTAGTTTACATTCAATACTTCATGAACATGAAAAAGTTAAAGTTACAAAAAATTTTTAAAAAATAAAAAAATCTGCTTCATCTGGAAAGTAAAAATTAGTGTTTATTATTTCTAAATGAAATAAAACTTAAACTGTAAATATAAAGTAAAGTAGGTGAAGTGGTCTATTTTAAGTATCAGCCAGACAGTGGGGGAGCCTGGTCCCTTTTCACTAGCACTAGACCAGGGAGATTATTCATGCATCTGGTGAAGTGCCACATTTACCATCAGCTCCCCACTTTATCCCACAGATCTAAGATGTGCTACTCATGCGCCAAGTTGGCGAGAGCCGGTATTGAACCCGAAACCTTGTGGTTCCTAGGCGATCAGAACATTGTCCCCCTTAAATAATTATAGTAATTAAAGTATGTGGAGTGGCCCATTGTCAGTATTAGCCAAACAGTGAGGAAGTCTATCCCTTTTTGCTAGCACTAGACCAGAGATTTTTGCTTAAGTGGAGTGCCACACCTACTGTAACCTCCCAGATGCTTTACTGCACAGATCAGATTACCCAAGCTGTGCTACTCATGCACCAAGTTGGCAATGACCAGTATCAAACCCAGAACCTTGCAATTCCTAGGCAGATGATCTATCGACTGAACTAAACCAGTCCTAATATAGTTTTATTTATCAAATCTAACTAAGTTTTTATTTCATTTTTTAAAGTTTCTGTCACACCATTGAATGTGTTCATAACAGATTGTGCAATTTGGAGACAATGACAGAAGTGATCCAAATGATAGTGTTTGTATAAGAAATATAACTAAAAGTCACCTCATGCAACCAACCATTAAACACTTTCATGATTGAGCAATATTAAATTCTGAAGAATGCTAAAAGTAGTAGTAAATGGAAAACACAGAATCCGATTTACATTAAAGAAGCCAACAGAAAAAAAAACTTTGGGATTATATATATATTACACACATTCCATATCTTCAGTACTATCAAGATACAATTTTAAAACAGTAATGAGATTAATAAATCAGTGGTGCATCTTAATCCGAGATTAAACATACAGTAAAGATTTCAGATTAAAATTCATATGTGAATGCCAGCCTACAGACATCAATTCCTAAAAAGGAAAAGAAATAAAATATATCAGCATTAAGCAGAGTTAAATCCATTTTTATTCCCAATCTCCAAAACGACAAATAAAAGAAAATACTTACTGTTCTTTGAAGTTCACGGATGATCAGATTTCGTGATTTGCCTTGTAATACAACCTGACACTGAAAGAGGGGAGGAAAAAAAATTTCCATTTTTAATCCAATTAAAATTGAAAAATAAATAGTTCCACCCATGTTGAAAAAGGAAAATAAAAATGAGACATACAAACTTTGAAAATATTGATTTTTTTTTTTTTTAAAGCTTCATATTGAAATCAATGCCATTTGTACAACTAGCAAATAAATGTCAAATATTTCAAATAAGGTTTTGTTTTTATCTAAAATTTTTTTTTTTTTTATTGCATAAAAATGTTCAGAGATAAAAGTCAAATTTTTACCTGATTTATAAGTTCCTCAGGAACCACAGATGCGGGAACTAAAGGTCTAGCTCCAACAATAACACCTGATCTGCGACCTCTGTTCACAACAGCTCTGGCCATTCTATTGTAACCTTGTTGATTGTTGTTATTGTTATTGTTGTTGTTGCTACTGTTACGGGAAGCAGAGTTTGAAGAACCAGAGCCCCAGCGGCTAAAATTGAAAATATAAAGTATACATTTAAGACTTTCTTCAAGCCTGGGGAGAGGCGGGGTAGAGAGAGTTCTATCATTAAAAGAATAAGGGAGGAGAGATTATTATGCTACAAAATGTATATTTGCATGTTTTTTTGTAATATACTAAATTAGTTTTAAAGGGAGATAATTTAGTCACTTAAACATTTTCAAGAGTAATATAGGTTAGGCTTGGTTTATTTCTTTAACAGCATATCAAATCCTTATGGACTATTTCATACCAAATTTGATTTGTAAACGTTTCATTACAATCATATCACTATATTTTCAACATTCCATTAAAAAATTATCGTATTTGACTAATAATTTGTTTGCAGTTATATGGTGTTGAATGTATCTAACACATACACTATTACATGGTTTAAAAGTAATTATTCCTATTTAAAAATAATTAGTTTGCACAGTTATATGGTTTCAAGTATAACTATCTAACACCAATAATATGTGTTCAAGTAACTAATAGTAATTCTTAAATAATTATAGGATCAAGTAACTATTTTTAATATGAATAATTTGCACAGTTAAGTGGTTTGAAGCATTCATATCCAATATACATAATTTTCAAACAGAATGGATCTTTGAGTAATGCAATAAAGAGGTGACGCCATACTTCCCAGAAGTTCAAAACTGGAGCCTCACTACAGGATGCAGTTTAGTGTCATACCCAGGTCACATATCATTGCATATTCTAAGCCCCCCAACCACCACCAACAGGGCAACTGATAAACTACATAATTATGGTTTCAAGTATTCCATCTAACATTAATCCTATTTAATAATCATTTTTTTTGCACACTTACATGGTTTCAGATATTTTCAAACAGATCTATTTGACTAATAGATGGGACCCTCCCAGTTAATACTATAATACAACTCTAGGCCTTAGTGGACCTGGAAGGAGTAATAGTAATGAAGGAGTATTCTTAACACCCCAGAACCTTGAGCTCCACAAGATACAGGTTAATGTCATACCCAGAATATCCCTTTTGGTGCTGGGGGTACCCTTCCGCAGAGGATGCAGTTGGTGTATTCTAAGCCCTGGTGACAGTTTAAGTAGAGGTTAAAAAACTTAATAAATTTAGCTGAGCATTACTACTAGTATGTTCAATTCTCGAGGGTGCGCTTACACAGTCACAAATTTTCATAATTATTACACGAGATTAAACTTAAATGCCCCATCATGTTGGTGGTTAGCAAGCTAGTTCTCACAGATCCATTACTGAATAGTTTTAATCTTGCTGGAAACCCCATACTTTTGACCGTGTCACATCCTAACTATGGCAAACAGCTTTGGTAAATACCAACATCAGATTACAACTATAATTGCAAAAGTATATTTAAACCTTAAAAATTTAAAAAAAAAAAAAAAAAAAAAAAAAAAATCATTTTTAAGTCAAAAGTACACTAGTTTCCACTATATAAATAGTTACTAAATTCATTCTTGGAGATGAAAAAGTTTAAATAAAACCATGTTATTAGAAATCATGAGTAGCCAGTTACTTGTTGGTGTTTACAAAAATAATGTATAAAATCCTTTGTTACAAAGCCATCAAAAATATTTTAGCTTAGTTCTTTTTTTTTTGTTTGGAGTTCAAATGCATTTACTACGATGTCGCAGTCCAGCATGTTAGTCGCTACAAAGGAACTCCATTCAAAAATGTTGATTTCAAGTCAAACGAAATTAAAAATTTGTAAAAAAAAAAAAAGTCCCGTAAAAGAATTAAGACAGGGATACTAGAAAGAAGCAACAAATAAAACAAAAGAAGGCTTACCCAGAAGACTGTGATGTTGAAGATCCCAAAGCATCAGAAACTAATACTAAAGGACTTTCTACAACAAATGTGTTACTGCGTGCTGCTGTTCGATCAGTCTTTTCACTTTTATCAGGTTTTCTGAAATAAGTAAAAATTTATTTATTTTAAAATAAGACTGAATAAATGAATCTCATTAATATTATGATCTAATGTTCCAAATAAGTGATTAAATTAGAGAATCAATTAAATAACTAATATTCTAAAGGATTGATGCATCACAATATACAATTACTTTGTAAAAGAAAAACAAAAAGGTTAAGATTAACTTTCATGGTTAATTTAGCACCAAGTTAGAGAAAAATGCACAAAACTTGTTTGGAACACAATGGCTTTAATGAGATTTTCACTGGGTGTCCCTATACACCTTGTGCCACAAGTAAGCTTAGTAGATAACTAAATTGAATTCACTAACTGAATACTCAATTTAAATGTTAAATTCACATAAAAATATGACTGATAGTACTAATCAGTACAAAGTTACTCATTAGTAATCTCAAATTTTGTTGGAAAATTCTAAGCATCTTATTAATTCTTAGATTTGGAGGCATGCTTAGCATAACAGTTATGGAATTGGCAACCAGAGTTCAAATCCTGGATGAGGCTGTTCATGTTTAACTTTGCACTAATGCCCTTTAATTTCTCTCCTCTCCACAGCTATGGGTAAATAAGGAGGTAGACTGGGTTCTTTAGACTTGATTAGGCTACCAGTCTAAGAGAAAACAATTCAAATCGAATCAAAATAATTTTTTTTTTTTAAATGGATATTTGTATATATATCTTGCCAGTGGTAGAAGAGTTGTATAGATACATATATTAATCCTTAGCACCCAGATACCCTGGACCCGAGCATAAAACATTCATACTCCTTTATATAGGGCATAGACATCTTTGTTTAAAGTTATTTCATTAAAAAGAAAAGCTGTAAATAATAACCTTTTATTAATAGTATATGGAGTTTAAATCATTTTCATGTGCTAAAATGTATCAATACTTTTTCAAATTATATTTCTGAAATAAATACAAAATGCACCAAGAGTCGATACAGATAATATAAAAGCCAAAATTATAATAGACCTTTTAGTTAAATACTTACGTTTTGTTGTCATTTTTGTTTAGGTCCAATCGTTCATTGAGAACATTGAATGGCACCCGGCACACTCTACTATCCTACAAAACAGAATATAAAATCTATTAACATCCAAATAATACACTTGGTTATTATAACAGAAAGGAGAGAGATAGCTTTATATAGAAAAAAAATAAATAAAAAAATAAAGACTACAAGCAATAATTTCAAAAATTACAAATTGTATGAAGGTTTACAAAAACTGGTTATGCATGCTAACAGTCTACTGCAAGAATTCTAAAAAGCAATCGTTCATAGATGGCAAAACAGGTTAAAGACAGGAATTTCCTAAAATATTAACTTATGATAGTCCTTTCCAAGATCACATTTATAAAATTAGTATGTAAATAAAGTTTAATCCTCCCCTTTTTATATTTTTCCCCTGTGTGAGGATTAGTTTTTATTGCAGGCTTCTTTGAAATGAGTCACTTTTTTTTTCTTTTTTTCAAACAAGAAATTTTTGGTAATGTTCTTTGAACATTTCAATGTTCAAATATGTTTTTAAAATTTATGCCTTCATGGAGAACAAGGTTTCATCTTTGGTGATCATTAGGTGTAATATGAATCCCATAATACAACTTGTATAAAAAAAATCTGAGGAGGGTCATCAATTAAACATTAAAATCAGCACACTGAAATTTTGTCAGTCGATAAACATCAAATGAATTATGTTGGTTCTATAATGGACATTTTCGTTTCTAGAGTTTAAATCTTATATTTATCCTAAATTTGTATAAACTCATTTGCATTTTGTTTAAATGGTTTTTGTTCAAACTGTTTTCAACTACACTAATTATTAGTACTACAGTACTGGCATTGGCCGTTGTGCATTTCTTAAAAACAAGAAAAAGTTAAAATCCAAATTAAATAAACTTAAAATAAACTTGGTATACATTTCATCATTTAACTTTTGCATATTTATTCATTTAAAAAATCTTAAATTTTTTAATATATTTATTTCTACTTAGACTAGATACATTTTTGTAAAAATTCAAAGAAAATTCTTTTATCTGTGCCATAAAACAATGTATATTGCAAACTTTAGAAAATGGTAACAACTTGTTTCTTTTATTAATTTTTGATATTAGGACCTCAAGTAATTAAAAAAATTATATACATTTTAAAATATTTTTCGATTCAATTATTGTCTCCACATTGTCTGAATAAAAAAAAATTAGTTGAACTATAGTTAATGTTCACTCAGATGAATCCGTAAGAAATTAAAATGTACATAATTTTACAAATAGCGTTTTTCTTACAAAGTTAGCTAACACAATGAGATTATAGATATAATTAGCATTACCAGTTGATTTTTTTTATTTGAGGTTGTTGTTTAATCACATTAGTTATATAGAGCTGTGTAAATGGAGTTCAGAACCGTTTGAATTATGCAAATATCCCCAGTGGTTCAAAAGTTACGAGAATTTAAGACCCCGAAATTGGGGGTACAAATGTGGACATGATTTTGTTTAAAAAATATGTCAAATCACGGACCATTTAAAAAAAAAAAAATTTTAAATTCAGTGATTTCTTCACCGTTTCTTTATTTTTGGAGCAATTTTGATAAAATTTGGTATTCTTATGTAAAATTGTATGTTCTTTCTGATTATGCACTCAAATTGTATGTATCTATGCTTTAACCCATTATTTAGAGAATAAGAGATACAGATAGCGTTTTTTAAAAGTTTAACACCCAATTATTCAACATTTTCATTATAATACTGCATGTATATACATGTATAGTATTAATTCAAATAAATAACACCACTTTGAAGAAAAATAAAACTTTTGAAAAAACAGACATAAAATGAGGGTTCAGTTTATTTTATGGTAGGAATTTACGAGGAAAAGTTAAGGATTACTAACTTTAAAACATACCTAAAAAAGTTCAGAAAAAAAAAAAAAAAAAAAAAAAAAAAAAAAAAAAAAAAAAAAAAAAGTAATTTCATTGTTGCGGAAATTTTCATAAAATAGGATAATTATCAAATTTTTTTACATGTGAATCTGAAAATTCTCATGCCAAAAATTAATGTTAAGTAAATATTGGGTAAAATTTGCAAATCATACTCAAAATCCCATGATATTACGGCTAAATTCTCATTAAAATCCCATTATATTACAGAGTGACCCAGAAAAAAAACAGAACCCAAATTATTTTTCCCATTAAACTAACCCTAAACCCCCCCCCCCCAGTTAAAATTAATAGTTTTATTACAATATTTGTGGGTTCTGTTTTTTCTGGGTCATAGTTTATTTTGAAATGTACATTTCTTTGAAATGTATATTGTCAGTACGTTTATGAATTTTGCACTGGTTGATTTTTCAAAAGGTAAATATTTGAAATTTTCAAAAAGGTAAATATTTGAAAAAAATTTTCTAATTTTATTTTTATTTTATCTTATTTTAAAACTTACTTTTGATCATATCTATATTTACATATATATCAAGCACAATTGTATATCTAATAATACAAACAGACCACTATGAATACTTTTATTTATATTGAATATCTAACTTCATTTATTTAAAATAAAAATACCATTTTTCAAAATAAAAGTCTGACAAAACTCCTTTCAAAATGGAATATTATTTTTTAACAATTCAATGTTCTTTAAAACCATTTAGCATGAAAATATTCTTAATATTTATGCAATGAATGTGGAAAAGAGAACGTAAGAGAAAAAAAAAAAAAAAAAAAAAAAAAAAACTACTACTACTACTACTACTACTACTACTACTACGCAAGCTGTTTGTTTTTCAAATTGGATAAATTCATGTGCGCTGTAAAAACTAATTCAATGAATAAAAACATACAAATTACATGTTTAGGAAGATTATTTTCTTTTCTTTACAACCATGAAAATATTTCTTAAGTTTGAACCATAAATATCCAGGAAATTGTGATTTTAAATCAATAGGGTCCGATTTTGTGACGCTAGTTGAATGCACATTCTAAACTGTTGACAGGATGCTTTTACACTTGTCGGACAAATAAATTTGATTTTTTTTTCTTTCAAAATACAAATTTTCAAAGCAAATCCTGAAGCATCTAACAATCTTTACATTTTACACATATTAGCATTACAAGCATTTAGCTGAAAAATGCTGACATTTTCAAATTTGCGACCTTAATCAGTTCAATTTGCAATTTCTCGAGTATTTCTTAACCAATCTTAAAAAGATTTATACGGTTGGAAAGAGAATCAAGTAATCTTAACTATGTAACTTTTATCGGTTTTCATCAATTGAATTATTTTTACAGCGAGTTAAAACCATATTTTCGGTCGAACAGCTGAAAACAAAAATATGACCGTTTTTTTTTTAGGATAAATTTTACACGCTGTTTTGTTTTTCAAAATCAAAGTAGGTAATCTTTATTAATATTCTTTAAATTTTGCACTCAAATAGAAGACACCTGGAAGTACAAATGGGGCAAATATCCCCAGTGGTTCAAAAGTTATAAGAATTTAAAGCCCATCAGCGTTTTTCAGCTAAATGCTTGTAATGCTAATATAAGCAATCAATTTTCCATTCGGAATCATTAATCTGAAATGGAATTTGGAATTTTTTTAACTCTTAACATCCTGTTGAGATTTTTCTAAGTCCAGGGCATTCCTATAAGGATATATAAAAAAATGACTAAAAATGACCTTTGCATCTAAAGTTACCTATTATTTCCCTTAAATCAAAGATTTCTACATATGTTTGATATTAAATTTAAACAAAGGCTATTGTTTAGGGCTGATTAGTTCAAATGAATGTGACTTCCAGCCGGGTGGAATGAGGTGGTATAGGACTTTAAGAGTTAATGTAATTTTCAATAATAGATGTTTTCAAATTGTTTTAATTCTTTCAAAATATAACAAACATTCTAATAAATAGAATGTAACGTTATTTCCATAAAATGATTTAAATATTTTTCCTTTCAAGATCCAATAGAATTAAGTACAAAAGTTTTTACATAAAAGAAAAGTGGGTTGTAGATGTTCTAGTCTATTTTTAAATACTTTAATGTTTTTCTAAGAAACCACTGATGAAGTGGAAATGGGAGGTAGACAGTTTAGATGTAGAAAGGGGAAGATACGAAGATCAAATAAAGTTTAACAAATTCATTTCCTCAAGACTTGTTTGATTTTCACAAAATTTACAAGTAAGAGATTCTAAACAACTTGTAACCAGGTTTTATGAATGATGAAAGAAAAGTAAATCCTATTATGTGACCATACAATTTAGAAATAAGGGAAAAAAAAATATTTTCCAAAACCATTTAATGAAACAACTGGCTTGTCTACTCTAAAGCTTACCATCACACAGGGAATCTCCTGGATTCATATTTGCATCATGTTCATTGTTAAACAAATTTAAATCAAACAAAAACAAATTCTCAAATAATATTAATTATCAATGATTATTTCATATTTTATTTATTTTTCAAAATCAGTTTTATGAATAAGTAACAAATTGCCAAAATGGTTGAATCAAATCAAAATCTTGAATCATGCTTAACCCAATAGTTGGACCGGCTCCATTAAAAAGGGGGGGGGGGGCAAGTGAAATTACTAGTTTAATGTGGCCAAATATCTCTCATACTTTGTAAAATTTTATGAAGGATACTTTAAGCAAGAAGAGAGCCATGGCCTTGCAGTAGATAGGATTCTGGAATTAGTAGATTGATAATTACATCATGAATCTGCATTTTTATAAGAACTGTACCCATTTAATAATAAGTTTTGACAAGCTTAGAAGAAATTAAGTCTCCACTTGAATGTGTTTATAACATGGATGTAAATGGAAGCTCTCATTAAGTTCTACTGCAAAAGATAATTATGCAGTACAACATGCCATTGTTTTATTGTCTAGTCATGTTACATTTCTATTTTTACATTGAAAATATTTTTGGATTTGGATTTTAATATTTTAAAAATAATTTGTAGGTATTGGCTATTTCTTTAAATGTAATCAAACTTTGAATTATGTTTTGGTTTTATAATTATAGCATTTTATTGCAATTTTTTCATAAAATACAATAAAAATGGAAAAACAGTTTACCAAATGTGGAAACAGAAAATGGGGGGGGGCATATATATAAGTTTGGTCTATTCACAAAAAGCACAATGTATTAGACAAAGATTCCAAAACACAAAACCCAAGTTATGCTTTTAGTTTGTCATCTAAATTAACTTATGTTATTTTGAGTGTTCAAGTCTAACATTTTATCATTGAAGAAGAAAAAAAAAGGTTATATGGCCCACCCCCAACCAGTTGAGAACCATCACTAAAATTTTAGTAGTTGGGAGTTGAGGATTTGGGCAACCAACTCCATAGCCCTGATTATCAGTGAAATTTATTTTTAAATTTGTTTCTTTAGGGACTTACGTGAAAGTTTAAAAAAAAAAAAAATTTAAAAAAAAAAAAATTAAAAAATGTTAAATTAGATAAATTACTGATAAATTTAAAATAGTTTAATTTTATATTAATTATTACAACTAGCAAAAAAAAAAAAAAAAAAAAAAAAAAAAAAAAAAAAAAGCCCTCTTGGCAGTGTAAAGATTGATTTTTGCTCAACATTAAATTTTTAACTGTCAATGTCAGAGAGTTTGTACCATAAATAAGTAAAATCAATTTTATTAAAAGGAGTAAAAAAAAAAAAAAAAAAAATAAATAAGACAATTTGAAGTGGAAACTTAGTTCCGATAGCTTTAGATATATCAAAATAAAACAAATATATAATACCGAGCATGTATTTATTAAAACGCAGTTTAAAAAACAATGAGAACCGTCTAAGGTTACATGGTCAAATTTTGAGAGTATTCTGTTATGACAATTTCAGGTAATGTGACATAAGCAGTGACGTAGTTTCAGTTACAAATTGAGACCTAGTCTATTATTAATAGATATAATATGCAACCTAATTTTCCTGTTTTAATAGAACTCTATAACAAAATTTCAATTCATAAGTCAGTTTGAAAATTTCCTTAGAACTCTTTAAAAAGTTGGCACCACATCTTTAGCAGAAAGATGAAAAAAATAAATTTAAGAAAAAAAAAAAAAAAAAAAAAAAAAAAAAAAAGAACTTGGCAGGATAAAACAATCATGCTAATGAGTTAGAGAAAATTTTGTAAACTTGCATTTTTTTTCAACAATTTAAGTTTTTAAAAGATCACCTCAGAAGATCTCTAGACAAATAGACCAAGTAAGAATTTTATTTGTTCCTTTACCAATTTCAAGAGTAAACAAACCAAAATAAATATTTATTCCATATAAGTTTTCATGCAACTGACCATAAAAGGAGTTGCTATGGCATTCTAACATCCCTCATATGCACAACATGACCTGCCCATCGCATTTGGGTCGTTTTTCAGTTCTTGTGCATTCTGTCCTTGTAAGGACTTCTGTGTTCCACTTGATGCTTAGAATGCAACTCAAACATTTCTGATGAAAGTGCTCAACAATTTTCAGAGGTCTACAAAGCTATGTCCATGTTTCAGAAGAGTACAACAGAACACTCAACACGCAAGACCTATAAAACATTCATCTTTGTCTTATTGATAAAGTTACTATTAGTCCATACCCATTTTTTTTTTAATCCTTCCGTAGGCCACAGAAACCGGAATGTGTAGGTGAATTTCAGGATCCAAAAAGCCATCACAGGTCAATGTACTTCCCAAGTATGTAAAGGTTTCAACAACAGCAAAACTAGTACCATGAACAGTTATAATAGGCTTAATATATAGCCCTCTTGTTACTGGCATGAACATTACCTTTGTTTTCATCAAGTTTTTTTTTTTTTTTTTTTTTTTTTTAACCAAATACAATGCATGTGGCTGCAAATACATTTCACAATGTTGTATATCATCCTCAGTATGAGCCAGAAAGTCAATGTCAGCATAAAGGAACTAATCAGTGTGCAAGATGTCTTCAACTTGAAGTTGTATCTTCAAGTTGAAAACCCTTCCTGTGGTTCTGAATTCCAAAAGAACATTCCTTAATGCTGGAACATGCGAGTTAGTATTACAGAAAAGAACATAGAAAATAGTGTTGAGGGTCAAGACATCTCCCAGTTTAACCCCGCTACACATTGGAATTTCATCCGACAACCTACCACTCATAACAACTAACTTTCATACCTTTGTGTAACCACTTGAGGATGCTCACAAATATTGGTGGGCACCCTACTTTTCCCAATATCATCCAAAGTCTATCAAAAGACTTTGTCAAACTATGTTACTCAATACACTTCTCCTGCACTTGCCTGGCTGAAAATATGTCAATTGCTCCTTTGCAAATCCTAAAAAAAACCATTGTGCGATTCTGGAATGATTACAGGATAGATGTTCAAAAAGCAATAGATTCAGCAAGACTCTTGCCAGCTGCATCCAAAAGAGTAATTCTACAGCAGTAGACACAAATTCACTTTTCTTTGCCCTTGTACAAGCACTACAGCACTATCAGCCTAATCATTTGGTAAAAGGAGATCCATTCCAGCAGGTTTAACATTTATACTTTCAACAGAGTTGCCATCTAATCCAGGTGTGCCCTACAGTGTCAGTTTTATTGCCATTTCAATTTCTTCATAAGTTGGCAATTGGTCAATCTCAGATTGTGTCTCGTATTAAGGAAGACTCCAGAACATCAGCACTGATCACTGAAGGATTATCAAATAAATTGGTGAAGTGCTGTTGCCATCTGTAACTTCACTGTGGGCCTAATTTAAAGAGGATATACGTTCATTAATACACTTATTTTATTTATCTGCTGACCTGGATATCTGCTATTCTGAATCTGGGTCTGTTGGCATTCTGTTTTTCTATGGGTTTGGAATCACTTGTTTCTTGAGATGTCTTGTGTATCATTGCTCAGTTTTTAATTAACGAACACAAGACTTTTTCAGAGCTCTTTATTTTCCAGTCCCAAGTTTGTCAGTCTTCAAACACTTCAGCTAGACTTTTTCACCATATCTTATTCTCACCTTGTTCTGTCCAATCGACCTGGAGGTTTGCTCTACACGAACACGCCCCTTGTGTCCATGTCTCCGTTTTTTTTATCGTGATGGTAGTTAGTGGTGCCGCCCAACTCTGCACCGCACCCCTATCGTTGAGCCAACAGTCGGTGGTGAGTTAGTTATTCACACGTATCACTTCTATGTTTCCTTATTGTTTTTTTCCCTCCCCATTATTAAAATATTTCAATTCTCACACATGCATCATGTCAACTCCCTGACGACATCACACCTCATTATTTTACACATTGCTGGAGGATTTTTTCCGGTTCTTTGTCCACTGACCTTAAGAGCAACAGAAGAAGTTAGTGGTGGACCAAAAATTTTATGCACAAGGCTGTAAAACAATTTTAGATCCTTTTTGTTAAAAGGTCTGAATTTCAGAAGAAATCTTTGACCACCACTCATTTCTCATCCTCCTCAGGTCACATAGTAACATACATTTAGATAATATATTCCTTCATGGTCAAAAGGTCGGAGAGGGGGCTTATTCTGCAATGTACTTATATAAAGCGCTCTTTCTTTCCCGTAATTGATAGCAGGTTCATTATCATCAAAACAACCTTTGTTTCTTCACTCTAAATCAAAGTAGATCTCCACCAGTGGAATAAACTTGGTTTAAAGTCCAAACAGTCAAATCATTCAGTTAATTTTGCACAAATATTCTTTTGTCTTAGTTAATTAACATCAAAAACACTTTAGAATCTTCACTCCAGGAATATGAATCTTTTTGCAAACATGAAGTTTAAACTTCAACTCGCACTAAACTGATCCAGGTTTCATTCTGCACTATGCAGAACACAGACATTACAGACGTCACTAATATCAAACCAAAGGTGAATGATGAAAACCATGTTTTGATCTTTGGTGGGTCCAAGTGATTTTATATTTAAATTTTTGTCAGTAAAGAGTATTGCAAATAGTCAAATTGAGCTCAGAAAAAAAAGCTCAAATAGTTTGTCCATTGCATTTACTTTACCAATGCCATAATGTCCAAGTGCATTCCATATCTCAAAATTCCTGCAAACACATGAATTAAAATCAAGTATCAAATTATCCTTTGGCATAGAGACAATAGCAGCGCTAAGTAAGGGCTTCGTAAAAAGTCATGACAGTCTCCTCATCAGCTTAGAGGGTTGGGGCATAGACAGAATAAGATTGCATACTGTCCATACTGTAGCTGGATATGCAGTTTCATTATATGATCATTAATACTTGAAGGAAACTCCAAAACTTTGCTAGTCTTGTTTTAACAGCAAATCAAAACCACTCATGCCATTCACACTTTAGCTTTCCAACCCAAAAGAGTTTATATCTAAATATACTATAAGTACACGTGCTGTAATGGTTACAAAAATGCTAAATATCTCGATATATAAAGTTGAAAATGTTTTATATAAAATAGATAAAGCTCTTTTTGTGCCAAAATCTATACACAGGTTAAATATGAGGTAATTAGATAATCTTAGGAAACTGGAGTTACATTCCTGTATAAAGCAATTTGTACAGTTCAAATGTATGTAATTTGCGCACACACACAATTCTACAAAGAACTTAGCATAAAACAATTACAGCTTTCCAAATTATGTATTTGATCAATATAATAATTAAAAAAGAAAAAAGCTTAAAAAATAACTGATACAAAAATTCACTCAACACAAAGATGAAACCGGTATATTATACATAAATACATTGTTTCAGGATCATAAAAATACAGAATTTATAATCTATTTAGAAAAGTTTTGCCATGGAATAGGGTTATTTGAGAAAAATAGATAAAAAAATTTTTTAAATCTATTTTTATTAAATAAAAAAAAATAAAAATAAAAAAATAAAAAACATGATCCCACAAGCCTGGATATAATAGGATATCTGAAAAATGTTCAAGATATCAGAGTAGGTTGTAAACCCCAAGAAAGCTATGGAAAGCCAGAGAACAAATCCTAACATTTACTCAAATGCTTATTTCATATACAAATCAAAAACTAAAACTACATAGATATTATAGTTAATGACTATATTTAGTTAAAAACTTTAAATTTTAAAACTCTGGAACTCATTTCCATTAAAAAGAAATTCTGAGATTATGCATAAATTAAAAAATTCAACACAATTTACATATTTACTGTTCTTTAATCAGTGGACAGGCGGGAGAGAATAAAAGTGGGTGAGAAGACACTTACCTCTAATAAGAGAGCAACATAATTGGGCCCCAAAGCACACTGTACAATAACCAAATTTCGTAAGGCTGAAAGAGCAGGTGGACTAGTGAAGCCATGCCGGCTTATTTTTTCAGCAACTTCTTTTAATCTGTAATAAAAATAAAAAAGGAATCTGAAATAATTCAGTCTTAAAACAAATGACAAAAATTGAAAATTTCTTTTAGACAGGAGAAAAAATAAAAATGAAGATTAGATTATTTGAGGTGAATGAACTCAAAATTTTAATCTCCCAATCATCAATTATGAATGCAGTAGAAGCAAACTAATTCATAAAACTGAAGATCCCCCCCCCCATATTTACCATTTTCATAATTCTTTTTCACATCTATATATTAATACTTGTGTTCCTTAGAAGTACAAACATTATCTTGCAACACCTTCTGGTTAAAGATGCGACCGCCCATGATGAAATGTAAAAATGTAAATCTTGATTATCTGGTGTAGCTTATCCACCAAATTATTTCTTATGAGTGTTGTCATCTCAGTTAATGGACCATTGTTTTTATTATAAAAGAAAAAAAAAAAGACATGCTACACAAAAATATAAGAAAGAGTAGGGAAAGAGGGGGTTGAGTATGCAGAAGCAATAATGCTAATCTGTTTCAATCAAACAACAAAAAGATGAAACAAAGAAAAGAAAAAGTGAGAGTTAAATCAAGATTATACCTTTTACACATTGAACTAATTTGCAATAGCTCTTAAGTAAACATCAAATGTAATAAATTATCATAGTGTGGTATATCCACAGGTCCTGCTATTCATATTTCAGTTTTTCTCACATCTGTACACAAACACACCTACAAAATATTTTATGGCTACTTTTATAAGTGAAGTTAAATTTTATCTTACGGGGGGGGGGGGATAATGCTACCTTTAATCAACTCTTTAACAAATGTGTATCTATAAATGCAAGTTATAAATTTACACATAGAATTGTGGATCAACAATCTTGTAGCAATTAGCTGAATTTTGATCTGAAATTTTTTCTATATTATTCGAGTTATATTTACAAAAAGAGAAACATTTTGGTTAAGTGCATTATCAAAGGATTGTTAAAAACATTTCATAAGCTGCAGACTTATTTACTTACTAAAAGTAAGGGGGAGGGACAAAAAACAATGTGGTATAATAGTTAGCAAGTTAGTTTCGCAGATCCAGTATTATGTATATATTAATTTTTAGATATAAATATGAATCAAGTCTTCAGAATTTTTGCCCAAAAAGCAAGAACTAATGATATTTAATGTGTATGTATATTTACTTTGTTAATTGTATTTTTATAATTTCATCTAGACATACATATGTATCAACTGCCCTTTATATATGTATAGATGAAACACAATCAGGTTTAAACATTTTTTTAAAGCATTGTTGCATCACATTACCTAGTCAAAACTGATGATTAAGACATTAACAGATATGATTATAGTCACTTCTCATTTAAGATAAAACTAAAAAAAAACGGAATGAGTAAAAACCCTTTTTGGAAGATAACCAGCTGAATACTCCATGTTCAAATCAAACTTACAAAAGAACAAATTTTATAATATATATAATATAAAAAACAATACTATAAAGACATTTTTAAATAATGATCGATATTATTTAACAAGCAGATATTTAGGTTTATTAAAATTTTCAGTGATAATTTCTAAAACAGTTGCTTTATTCTTTTATTGACCAAAGTTTTAATATAAAACAGGTTTTTAACAGTTCCAGGAACAGAAAGGCATTTAAATAATTAAGCATTTTAATTAATAAAAACTTAGTCACTCGATTGGAAATTAGTAAGAGTTATTTGTCACAATTTTATTTTTGAAATGTGCAAATTAGGTGACCCTATTAAGTGAAAACTAATAAGATATATGAGGCATTCTGCTATAAATAAGTGGTCTCAAAAATGACATCACATTGGCACTGTATTTATTTGTACATGACAATTTTTTTTAATGTATTCTGTGCAACACACAACTTCTAAATAATAGACTAGTACATAATTAATGTCATAAAATAAATAATAGGTTAGTACAATCCACTTCAGATTCAAATAAACCAAAGTGAATTAACCAATATTGTCTTATAGAAAGTCAAATATTCAACACTCTTATAGATAAAGTACAAAAATATACTAAATTTCTAGTATACAAATTTCTTTCAACCCCAAAAAGTATATAGTCTATGTCTGTGGTCACCAACCTAGATATGTAGGTGGAACTGGGACAGAATAGGACAGGCTTTTGCCAGTAAAATTTTGGTTTTGACAATCTTAAATTTTGGAACAATGTTAAACCATTTTTTTTTATTAGATGAACTATTTTCCTTATCTATATTCTTTGTTTACAATATTTCAATTATGTATTCTTCAGCTTTCTTCAGGTGTGTATATAATAGGAAATTTCATACAAATACTAAGAATTTAGTCATGTCATTACACGTAGAAGTTTTGGTGGATGGATATCTTATAAAAGAAATTATGCGCGCATCTATACGAAACTATCACCATCACAATTCCCTTATTTAAGTCACATTTTCCATGATCTTATTTTTGTTTAAAGTCTCATTAATAAAATTGTTTCATATTAATACTGTTGGCTGTACGTACATCTTATTATAATGGAGATTGTGGGTTTGTCTGTCTGTAACCGAAACTATATTACTATCCAAGTCACAATTCCCTTAGTTATTGACATCATTCTCCAGGATTTCATTTTTATTAAACCTCTATTATTAATAACATTGTTTTACATCATTAAGACTGCTAGCCTTATCTACATGCTAATAACATGCAATTGTATTTATATATACAACAAAATAGCGGTTTACAGTGTGAATGAGAACACTAATTTGCATATTGATATTAAGAATTTGATTTTAATAAATATATGCTTAGTATTATTGATTTCTAATTGTTTGCTTTAATCTTCTTGAATATGAGCAAAAATCTCAAAAGAAATCGATTAACAAGAAGAAATAACTGTCATTTTATTCTTTACTTCCTATTTTAACTAAATATTTAAATTAGGAAAATTTACCAATGAAAGACAGGAGTAATGGAAAATGATGGAAGAGTTAGTTTCAAAGTTGTTCTATTTTTCAATCATACCCCTCTGTTCCAAATCTTTTTATCTGCATTCTTATTCAGTTTCATTAGCCTTTTTAATTTAATATGATATTTTATTACATTAAAACTTAAATACTTGCACCCAAAGGGTGCATATATTTTCTAGTACTAATATGGAATTTATACATACAACCAAACAGCAGTTTAGAGTGTGAATAGAAAAGCTAATTTGCATATTGATCTTAAAAATTTAAGATTAATAATTATGTGCTTGGTATCATTAATTTGTAATTGATTTTATTTAAATAAACATGAACAAAAATCCCATCTATAAGTGTTAAATGAAATCCATTAACAAAAAGGGAATAATTTTATTCTTTACTAAGTTAAATTGTGAAAATTTAACAATGGAAGTCAGGAGTGATGGGAAGAGCTCGCATCCCAGCTGTTCTATTGTTCAATTACACCCACCACTTCAAATAAACTTTAAGTAATAATTTAATTTTAAATAATTTTTTTTTTTTACTTTTATCAATATTAATTTTTTTTTATTTTTAACGGACACTAATTTTATATAGAAATCAGTAAAAAAAAAAAATTAAAAAAATAAATAAAGTAATCTTCTAGTGTTCTTCCTTTCATTAGTCTAATTTAATGTAACATTTTATTACATTTAAAACTTAAATAGTTGCACTCAGTGGAGGGTATATATTTTTTTTTACTGGTATCGATAATGAACCCATATCTTTTATTGCTTTTGTTAAAATCTAGCTAAAACCTAGACAGAATTCGATTTAAAAAAATAAACAAATACCATTGCTTACACTACTAAATTTATTCTTGTAAGCCCCCCTCCCCTCAAAAAAAAAAAAAAAAAAAAAAAAAAAAAAAAGAATTTAGACATTTTTCCTCATCTATAATCTTCATTCCCAACATTTCAGCCTTGTATCTTCAGGCATTTACAATAGAATTGTTGGTATAAATGGGGGGGGGGGGGTGTCAAAGTTTAGGTACTAAACATGTATGCCGAAAAGGGGGATTCCCTTAATGAAAAATTGTGATGTGAAAAGTACCCGATACCTATTACTTAAGCATAATGTTTATCATCTAGATAAAATATAGATAATTCATTTATATATCTAGATAACTTATAAAATATTTCAATTATTTTTAAGTGCATGTCACAATGTCATTGTTTATATTAACTTCAACTTAACTAATCAAGTCATTTTATAATTTAATGAAGATATATAGCTCATTCAACTGTGCCATATGGAAATCTAATAGATTGCAATTGAATTATCGGAATAATTTTATTTAGTTAGTCAAAAAACTACAATGGTTGAATTACAAAAATACTAATAGTACCATGTACTCGCTTGGTTACTTCATTTCAGGAATGAAGTTGCCTCCTTTAAAGATACTTTACAATATCACAATTTTCTTTTAAAGGGACCCCCTTTTTAGCATACATGTCCAGTACCTAAACTTTGACCTCCCCTCTTGGTGGAAACTATCCATTGAGGTTTATACAAAGAATTTAGCCCTGTCAATTTGGTTATATCTTACTCTAGGGGAGGGGGGGTATTAGAGGTTACCAATAATTTAATTCTATACTGCTTTGCCAATAGGGTCAGCTGAACCCTCAGCCCCCGAGGAAAGACATACACATAATCCTATCAACAAACCAAGAATAGAACCTCTAATAAAAAAAAATTTAAAAACATGGCATGACTAAATTCTTTACATTTGTAAAGCGCTACACAATGAAGAGGATAATGCCGATTCCACACCAGAAGCGTGGGGGGGATGGTGAGGGTGCATACAGCCAAAATATTGTGAAGAACAGACAAGGAATAGCATCTAATAAAGAATTTACAATAAACCCTGTCTAACAAAATTCAAACAAGAAATATCAAACTATTTCTGTTCTTACCAAAATTAGAAAAAATTTGATAAAACTGCAAAAGCAACCAAGTCATTACAGACTTTGATAAAAGATTAGGTTCTTTACAAGAAATGAGATATATATAGCCCAGAGATGCTGATAGTGACAGAGGACATGTACCCAAATGCATAAAAATCTAAAAGGTCACAAAGAAATAAAAAATTGTATCCATGTGTCCCAGGGTTTTTTTCTTCTCACCATTTCCAACTAACTAACATTTCAATATTTTCTTTGAAATGAATCACTGTATAGGGTACAAAGTAGGAGTTGGACAGCTTTAGTTGTCCATAGAAAAAAAACTCTGCAATTTATTAAGATTTTGGACCCATCAAATTTCCCAGGGACTCATTCAAGTCAAATACATGCGTCCCAGAATGCACTAGATTAAAAAGCTATCAGAATCACCGATAGCTGAAGGTCAGGCAAGCATTACCTTGGTGGATATCTTAGAAAGGAGGACATTGTGACAATTTTAGAATTTGGAAAATTTGTAAAAATCAATAATGTAAAAAGCATTGATAAATATAAAGTTTTAAAATCAAATATCTTTTATTGACAAAAAACAAAACAGATTATGATGACTAATTATTAGCAATGATACATTGATTTCTTTTTGAAAATGTTCCACTGCAAATATTACATTACCATAGCATATGTTGTTGAAAGAAAAATTTTGTAGTGATAAAATAAGTAAATTTTCTTTAAAAAAATTTTTTTTTTTTTTAAGTTTAAAAAAAAAAAGGGGGGGGGGGATTGCTGCAGGCTTGTTTTCTGTTTGTTAAAAAGCACCATGGTAAAATACTGCTTATCCCTAGGTGTGTATATGTATATACATGTACCCACAAAAATGGTGGGTGTATATAATATTTGTATTTCAGATTTTAAGTCAGTAATAATTTTCATTTGTATGTATCACGTTACCAATGTTGGGTTTTTTGTTTTGTTTTTGTTAAGTAAAAGGCTAAAAATTAGTTAAATTACACATGATTCCTTTTTCATAGAATTTATTAGAATCTTAAAGTACATTATTCAGAAATGCTTTGGATCATGGCTATTAGATACTTTACTATTTATCAGTTTCCAATATTCAAACTTTGTCTCATAAGACTTTTGATGTTTATTAGTAAATATTACCAAACACTAATGCTTAGTTCAAAATATTATAAGAAACCTATAAATGAGAAGTCTCTAAATAAGAATTATATAGTATTCAGGCCTTTTAGATAGAATAAAAGACTTCAGTAAAATCAATTTTCAATAATCCTTATGCAGAGATGAGCACTATGGCAAAATGCCAAGGTACACACACACACAAAAAAAAAAAAAAAAAAAAAAAAAAAAAAAAAAAAAAAAACTCATTTTCTCATTGCAAAAGCTTTTGTTTGAATTCAAAACCCTTTGTTATCAAAACCTGTAAATATATTCATTCCATGCACGCTTGTTGCATTTTTGGCCTAAACAAGATGTTCTATTTCTTTTTTAAAAATGTTCCACTCCAATGTATCATAGCTAATAATTCTAGTCAACATAATCCATGTTATTTGTCAAGAAAAAAATTGATTTTAAAGCCTTTTGTTTATTTCTATCAATTCTTTTAAAAAGATTTTAGGTTAATATTACTTCTATTACAATAATATCACAAATCTAAATAAAAAATAAAATTGTCCTGGTTATGATTTTTAATGTGTCCACTCCAAACCAATTTTTCCTGCCCTACTGTTAGCCTAAACTTATCACTGCATATACACCAATTTTGAATGTTGATTTTAAACAGTAAGAGATTGTAGGATTATATGGCTTTAAGAGTGATTTTAACAGATTAAATATATTCACTTTGTATAAATTCAAAAAAGAGAAAAAAATATGCAGATTGATCATAAATATTAATTTGCTTCTTTACTGTGTAAAATGTAAAAAATTGTCAGAACAAAAAATATTCATAAATAGAAAAAAAGAAAAAAAATTAAATTAGTCCAGTAGACTAATTTACTTTTTACATCAATATGCAACTAGACAAAAAGAAAATCATTACAAGTAATTTTGACTTATTCTTATAATTGAAAAAAAAAAAAAAAAAAAAAAAAAAAAAAAATTAAGTAATGAGTAATTTATAGTAAAGATATGAGCAGTTTACATGTCAGTTTTTAAAAATATACAAAATGGTTTTAAAAAATTAAAATTCACTCAGGTCATCATTTTGTAAAAGTAAAGAACAGTAAGGATTAAAATGATAATCTCCAAGACTAACTTGCATGAACTTTTGCTTCAAACACACCAGCTGCTCAACCTAGCTTGGAAAATCTATTGTCTACAAGAAGACCAAGTTCTGGTTGTATCCACAACTAAATTGTCAAGGGAATTCTTGTGTACATAAATTATATAAAAAGGTAATTCATCCCCTCACACTTTAATTTACTTTTGTGATAAAATTATCAGGTAAAAGATTCAATTTTAGCAGTTGCTATAATAGATTCTGGTTTCCATTTATGTCTTTCACTAAATCCTAAGTGTAAAAACAGTCTTATTACTGTGTGAATAAAGTGAGGGGACATGTTCAGCAATGGACAAGTTGTTAGCTTGACAGGTTAATAAGTGAAAGGCGGAGATTAACATCAAGTAAACTGACACACCATTCTACTAATCAAGTCCAAACAAAAATATACACGCACATGAGAGAGAGATAATATGGATGCTATATTTATAAGTAAACAGGGCTCAATATCATGAATAGAATATATAAGTGATGCTGATAGCTTTTAATTTAGTACGTCCTGGGATGCACGGATTTGATGGGTCCCAACTAGAGTTTTATCTATAAACATCTAAAGCCATCTAACCCCTACCTTGTACCCCATACAGTGTAATTTGTTTCCACTGAAATGTATTTACAGTTAGCTGGAAATGTTGGAAGAAAACACCCGGACACAATTTTTTAGAAGCCTTTTAGATTTTTATGCGTCAGCGACTCGGAACTCATACCTATCAGCATCTCTGTATATGTATATATCATTGGCATTTCAGTCTCAGAAGACTAATATAGTTTTTGCAACCTTGTTTTAGTCTAGAGCAGGCAAATTGAGTAGACCTCTAGGGTCACACGAATTACATATGTATGTAATGAGGGCTGCACATGACAAATAAGTCATTTAAATCCTTCTACATTAACAGAACAAAGTGATGATTGCTATCATTAATTTCTTTATCAACTAAGAGCCAATGAATACATATCTAAAAAAAGATTTTTGTTAAAAAGAAAGGAAAAATACTTACTGACCAAGTTCAAATAATAAAAACGTATAAGTGTCCCTGTCACTTTCAATTATAGCCATGTGTTGATTAAAAGCATAAGGCAAGAGGAAAGACTTTCATTGACAGAGTTAGCCTCCTCCTTCCATAACTCAACAGAAGAGATGAGAGAATGCATTTGATAACAGACAGTTTAACACATTGCACTAATGAAAATAAACAATCATTTTCACCCAAGAATTTCTAGAAAAAACTTTAAAAACCTGTTGTACTGTAAAAGCATTGTATGCGAGTGCAGTCTGCATGCAAGCCACACCTGTGCTTGCTGAGGGATGCATGCAGTCCATGTGTTTGACATGCCTGGTCTAGAATATTGAAATTATGTTATAGTAACTCAAAGTGAATATCTATAACAATTTCTAATTTTGCAAAAAGATTCAGTTTTAAAAATTGACAATTTAGAACTATGTGCAATGATATATACTAGCAAAAATAAGCCTTCTCCAAGAGCAAGTATTCAAGTTTTAATGCATTAATAGATATTAAATTAGAAAGACTAATGAAATTAATATATATAAAAAGACTTGAAACACAAGGGGCATAAAGAATAAAATAGCTTGGATGCTTGATTTCCCATCACTCTTAGCTTTCATCGCTATATTTTCCTAGTTTAACAAAAGGCAAAAATTGCTGTGAACACAGCTTTTTTTTTTTAAGGGCACGTCACCATTGAATATGGGCACTACAGCATTTTGCCATGGTGCTCATCCCTGCATATGGTTTATTGAAGTTCAATTTTTCTGGAGTTTTTTTTATTCTATCTAAAAGGCATGAAATTACATCATTTATAAACAGATTTCTTATTTATAGGTCTCTTATAAGATTTTGAAATAAATTACAGTTTGGGAATATTTATTATAAACATTTATTGGCAACACTTGATTTTTGCATTTTCTATATTTATAGATGAGAGAGACTGGGTGGGGGTGCATCTTCTAAGCAGGAGGAATGGTACAAGACTTGAAAGTGACACTGATCCCAGTGCACAGAAATTACACTGATCTTCAACAGAAATGTTGGTCCATATGTAAATAATCCAGATTTTTGACAAAATTATGTTCGTTTTTAAATAGAAGTTCATGATTAGAATAATCTTTCTGCTTCAGTAAAAAAAAAAAAAAAAAAAAAAAAAAAAAAAAAAAAAAAAAAAGGGAAAGGAGGTTTATGAGAAGAATTAGCATTTCTAAAAATGCTGAAATTATATCAGTGCTTGTAAAGACATTCACAACTGAATGGTTACATTAAACCAAATATGATAAGGAATTTAGAATATGTCAAACACATTGAGATTTGGCAAAATATTTACATAAATTTTTTTTTTTTTTAAATATATTTCTTTAAATATATAGATATATATATAAAAAAAATAAATAAATAAAAAAAACAACAAGGTACCATTATAGTATGTGGCCTAGGAAATCATGTCTCATAGTATGTGGCCTACCATAAAAAGCATATGTAATAACTGCTAAACCTATTTCAGAATTTTAGCATATTTTAGAATTAAATAGATCCGATTCATGTAAATTATGGATAAATTCTTTTTTAATTATTCTTAATTACTATATACAGCTTATGACTGAATTGCATTTCTTGAAATTGAATATATGTGAAAAATAATTAGTTTCAATAAATTGCCTACTACTTATATCTATAAATATACTCTTACTGGCGTAGGACACATTCAAACTGGGTAGGCCACATACTATAACAGAATCAAAAACAACTTTACAATCCATTTAAGAGAATTAGATGAATAATTAAGTTTTTAATATTTTTCTTAAAAGATTCCAAAAATTAACTATTAACCAATTGGAGTTTTTTTTTTTTTTTTTTTTTTTTTTTTTTTAGGTAATATGGGGTAATATATTTTTGGAACAAATTACCTAATCAGATCAAAAACAGCAATAGTGTATATAATTTTGAAAAAAAATTTTAATTAAAAAAAAACTAAAAATTAAATGGGATGATTTTAGAAATAATGGCAAGAAATTAAGAGGATATTTTGGGAACTATCAGATGAATTAATAGAATTTTATCATTGTATAGACAATGTATAGATTCAGTGCAAAGTTTGTTTTTATAAGGTTGATGTGAAAAGATAAAAAGGGAAGATGCCCATGGAGACATAAACAAATAATCTGCTTAGCAAAACCATAAATAGGAAACAAAACAAGAGACTAAAAGAGAACTAAACATCTTATAGGTCAAACATGTAGAGACTCACCTAACAAGATGCAAGATATAAAACATGATCAATACTGATCAAGTGAACTGTATAGAAAATTTCCAATCAGTTAATGTGGCAGTGAGAGCGAGTTGGAATCATGTTTCCTTAAGTGTCATACAATCAGATCAAAAATTATTAACCGTCCCATAAAAAAAAAAAAAAAAAAAAAGAAAAAAAAAAAGAAGAGGTTGTTACATTTATACATAAAACTTATACAGTAAATGTAACTAGGGCAGAGGTAATAGTCTCTAAAATTAGAGTATGATGAACAGCTGAAAAAAAAAAAAAAAAAGTTTAATTTACATAAAAGTGAAAAATGATTTTTCAGGATAAAAAGAATATAAAATTAATTTCTAATCCCCCACCCACCCCAAAAATATTCTAATAGAACTAAAGAATTAAGAGATTTTTTAAAGACTTACTGATAAAGTCTAGAGATTTTTTTTCTAAGTTTAGATAAATTTTATTGTAAATTAACAGTTTTAATGTTCAATTATATTTAAGAGGAGTAAGTAAACTAAAATTTAAAAGAAAAAGTTATTGATGTGTATAGGGGGGGGGGATATTAGTGCTATCTTTAAACACTTGTGCAACACTTTAGAGTGCATAGATACAACACTAATACTGATCAGTAGGTAAATAAGCCATTTTTGATGGATATTATGTTAATTCATAAAATTGTAGACCAAATAAAAAATAGGAAAATTAAAGAAAGAGAATCGACGTTACATTTAATTATTCATGTCCTGTCCTACTAAAAAAAAAAAATTTAAAAAAATGAATAAATAAATAAAAAAAATAAAAAATAAAGGTAAATTTGATGAGGGGGGGGAGAAACAAAAAAAGAAAAAGAATTCTAAGATTCTTCATAACTTTTGGATTATTTCCCAATCCTTCTATTGAAAATTGGCAAAGGATCGGTTACATAGAAAGAACTATAATGGCCAAGACCCAGTTTAGCTTATTTGTTTGAAATGATAAGTATCCAGAAGGAAGAAAACTAGAGTAGATATGAAATCTACTAACAGACTCTACAAGAAATTTATTAAACATTTTTCTTAAATGGATTAAAACTAGTATGCACTAGAGTTTAATAAAATCAAAGTTTATTTAGTGCAAGCAGAAGTGACGACAAAAACTAGATTATTTTTAAATTCAAATTTAAAAATGAATATTTGAGTGCTTATATACATACACTAGCACACACGTATGTATGCGTGTGTGTGTGCATATTCACATATACAGAGTAGAGTAGAAATAAATAAATGAAAACCTAAATTTATCATATATAAATATTTAAATTCATATCTGACGAATTAAGGTTTATTTATATTAGTCCAGTAAAAACAACCTTAGACTATAACCTAATACTACAGTATTTTTAAATATAAATTATTTTTTCATTGTTTTAAAAATAAATAGGAACCTTTTTACAAAAACGGTTAAAATGTGTTTACTATACTACCGAAGCACTAATCTTTGTATAATGATTTTACGATATCAAAGAAAAATGAGGCTAGGTTATAGTATGATGAAATCGACGTTTACAAGGAATTTGTAGGTTTATAGATTAAGTGATGACTATTAAAATACGCGAAATGATAATAAAAAGTTTTTTTCCAACAATTAAAAAGATAATTCACCGTGAAAACTAAAGGTGTCTAATCATTACACCTGCTTCATCACCTTAAAATCTTAAAATTCAATTTTATTCCTAGTTTTATTTGTTACTATTTATAAAGGTTTCTAAAACAGACAGGTTTTAAAAGGATTTAGAATTTTAAAATTAAGAACCTCAATTAAAATTGTTTGTTTTTAATAAATAGACAAAGCTGTTAATTGTTAAATATGTTTGTACTATTATTACACGAAAAACGAACATGTAAAACAAAGACAAAAACGGGAAAGTAAAAAAATAAATTTAAAAAAAGGGGGGGGGTAAAGATTTATTGAAAAGTAGTAGCAGTAGATACCGAACTGAACATTTTTAGATAAATAAAAAAAGAAACGAACAAAGCCAGACTATAAGATTTAATTTATTTTTAAATTACACCTAAATAAAATCAAAGTTTCTTGCTTCTAAAATCAGTTATTGTTGAAACATTAGATCTAAATTAAAGAATTTTAGATTCAGCTTTTTTTCTTCTTTTTTTTTTTAATTAAAAGATGCATAATCCTTAACAACACAGAAGAAGCAGAAGGAAAAGGGTGGTCAAATTTCAGGAATGAACATTCTAGACTAAGGAAAGCAGGGTTAATTCTATCATCGGTAGAATGATGAAAAAAAAAAAAAAAAAAAGAAAAAGATTTTAAGTTCTGAGTTGCAGGGGCCATTTTTCTTGCTAATTCTCTAAAGATCTTTGTCAGGCTCATTAAATGTTGGACATAAAAGCCATAGTTGTTCTGCATATTCACTACCACCATCATAGATCGTGTCTGGTCACTATGACATTACTTCTGTCTTTACTAGTTCTGTCAAATTCATTAAATTTACATTAACGAGTAATTCTAGTACCAGTATTAATTCTCTACATACATATAGTGGGACATTAAAATAATTAAAATAAAAAAGATCTATAAAGAAAGAAAAGAAAATAGAAGTGTAATAGTTTTTTTAAAGACAAATTCGTGTTCTATCTAAAAGGATCCTTTCTTTGGGATCTATGTACAAAAAAAGGGGGAAATAAATCTTTATTTTTCTAGTTAGATTTTTTAAATCAATTTAATCCCGATTTAAAAAAAAAAAAGAAAAAAAAAGAACAATCCTAGAGACAACTACAAAGAAAGTGGGGAAAAGAAAGACAGCGAAAAGGTGGTTACTTATTTTAATATTTATGAATAATACACTAATGACCAAAAATACCAATGATTTAGGAATTAAATGGCTTTGTTTTCTGATTAGTCTAGAAAATAATAATAATATAATAGCAACCCATTTTTGTCTGACGTCAGAGTTCGATGAAATCAAGTTAAAAAAATCAAGACCTAAAATAGTTTTTTTTAGTGAAGGTTAAATGTGTTAGGCCTGTGACTGAGACTAGTTTATAAATAGCAGGATGTACAACATTACGGTATATTGAATAGCAATTTCGTTTTAAAAGACCCAAATTAAAAACCGTACTAAAATAACCATTTCTAAGATTAATGAGGCATATATGAAAAAAAAAAAAAGAAAAAAAGATTAAAAAATGACACGAAAGAAAAAAAATCAGCGATTTCTACAACAGATGTTTAGCAAACAAAAAGAAAAAAAGTATTGTTTCCATTCCAACCTAGAAACACTCCGTGAAGTCATTAACATAAATGTATATATATATATATATATATATATAATATATATATTTATTTATTTATTTTATAGAGTAGTTAAGCAGTTTGTGTAATTATTTCTAACGGTAGATTAAAGCTAAATAGAGTTATAAGAAGAGTTTTATAGATTTTCCAAGGGATTAAATTTAATCCAGTCTTTCTTTTCGAAGCAGAAAAAAGGTATATAGCTTCTTCAATACACCCATAAAAATGGAGGAAGGTATGTATGCAAAAAATTTGATATGCAACTTTTAGGTAAATCTAGGACATCGTCATCTTTTAAGCGGCAACTTTATCCACAAATCCATTAAAATATCTACTTAAATGATAACATAACTCGAGTAAAGTAGAAAAAACGAAAAGTTTTTGTTCTACTTTACTAAGAAAAGAAAGTAAAACAAAAAACAAAAAAGTGAGAAATATGTAGACTAATAGTTTAGTAGTAGTAGACAGAACATTGTTACATTTGGCTAGAGCCATCTTATTCCAATTAAATTGGTATAAATAGCATTAAAAATTCATGTAGTCTACTAATCTCTATTAGTAAAGAAGAGTTTATATATTATTCAAGTAGTCATTGTTATAGGATTAAATCGGAGAGCAAAAAAATTTGGGGTATGATAAAACGTTACACGTGCGTCGCGGATATCAAATACATCCCTTTTCCCCCTTTTAAAGGACATTATACCGAATTTATAAGTATTCATAAATAACTAGATACATAAGAAACTGAATATGGTTAATTAAGGTTAAAAAATAAAAGTACAATTTCTTAGAAAAAGAACCAAATATTTCTGAATTCTCTTGAGTATTATCTATTTCGGCTACTACTATTTAGAAGTATAAACAGACATAAGTACAATTGTAGCCAGGGTAAGCAAAGTAGAAAATATGTGCTATTATATACATATAATAGATACCGATTATAACCAGAGGATTCTTTTTACAAAGGTTTCTTTGAGGAGATTAGTAAGATGTTCTTTCTTTAGATAAAATAAGCAGCACTGATTTTTTTAAATTATGAGTTGTGGATTTTTTTTTAGATTTCCTTCTTAACGTTCATTACCTGTCATTAAGTTGGTCATCAGTTCCTGGCAATGGATGGACGACAAAATGAAGAGAAGTCATGATTTCCAAATGAATTAAACAAAAAAAAAAATGTGCAAACTTAGTTCAGTAATTAGTTTTTTTTGTTTTGTTTCTTTAAAAAAATGTCCCAGTGTATACGATCACTTTCATCTAACATACTAGTATGTCAGGCGCCATAGCTGATCCTATCATAAGACTTCCGTATTAAAGTAATGTATTGGTCGAGCTAAGGAATTATTATCCAATGAGAATTGTCGTAACAAAGAGAAAGTTCTTAACAAAATAAAGATTGACAGGGAGGAAGTAATAATTGATTACTTAAATATAGTAATAGTAGTAGTAGTAGTAATTTATTGTGTGACTGTTACTACTTAGAATAATTATAATTTTGATAATAACAATAATAATTATTATTACTATTGTTATATCATCGTACAAATTTTGCAAATCATTTACTGAAATGCCAGCAGTGTTGTACTTTCAACTTTGCTTTGTTTAGTCAATAATGCTTTAAGGCATGTTTATCCCTTTAAAAAAAAAAAGATTTTTTTAAAACTCACTGTGCCTTGAGAATATTGAATTGTTTAAAAACTTAACAGAATTGATATTACTTTGTTATAAAAACAATTAAAAGAACTTAAATTTCAAAAGAGAAATGTAGAAAAGAAGTTTCAGATGCATACAAAGAAAATTAATGTGCACTTCATTGTGAACATCCAATCAGTTCCTTCCATATTAATAACAGAATTATATCTATGCAGTTCTTGAAAATTAATGTTTATGGTTATAACAAATTGAATTTTCCATATTTATTATTTCAATAATGAAACTTAAAAAGAGGATTAAATAAAGTTAAAAAAAAAAAAAAAGAAGAAAAATCAAAAGTCATTTTGGACCAATGATCAAAAATCACTGTTATTCTTATCTTATATTACAAAAAAAAATATTCTTGAGAGGTATATATATTTACCAACCCCTCCACACGAGCAAGACGCAACACAAGGACAATTTCTTAAGTGGAGTTTAACAGGTTTGAATTCAGAGTTTTACTTCTTCTAGATTAATTACCTACCCAAGATTAAAAAGCCCAGTCTGCCATACTATTTACCTATAGCTGGAGGGAGAGTAGTTGGATGCATACCTTTCCTAAGGGTATTAGCACTATGTGAACATGCAAACAGTCTAGGATTTGAACTCTGATTGACAAGTCCATTTCCCATGACTCTAACCATTACACCACATGCCTCCTTGTTCTTGATAGGTATAATATACGAAGTGTTACCAAAATCTGTTTAATTTATTAGAATATTATTTACAAATTATCAAGACCTGCATAAATTCCACAGAACAGAAAAAATCAGGTAGAGCTACTTAAGCAAGAAAGAATGATTGGCAATTTTATTATATATAAATCCTATTGTTGCCTTTGCATTAGATAATACAAAAATATACAATAACAATCTATATAATACTTAATACACATATCATCTGTTACTATTTAATTCTACCAAAACTACAAGATCAATATATAGTTCTATATTTTGTGGATAACGGTATTGCTGGTACCAAGGAATCTTCAGTGCTCTTTTTCTTTGTCCTTTTCAGCCTTTGACAGAATGTTGTTGGCACTTATTAGAACTTCAAAGCTCATCAGATCACCAGAGCTCAATAGATCTTCAGCGAACCAATATACAATAATTTATGTTTACTATACAAATTAGTGAGGACAGATGAAGTTATCACAGGGGAATTCCATCGGAGCTGAAGACAATGTTTGATTTTAAAGAAGCAACATCTATGTAAAAGAATATCCTCATTGATTTAGGGCGAGGGTGGAAGAACATACCACTTGGCTGTGTGGAGGGTATGTTGATGAGCATAATGTGTAAATGAATGGACAAGCAGAATTGTTACATAGATATTTCATTTCATGTTCTATTTGTATTTTATAAAAAATGTGAACTCTTGTTAAGCATGATGTGTCACCAGATTGGTGCTGTGGCGGCCGGAAGTTATCGCTTCAACAGACAGAAGTCGAATGACAAAAATAAGTAGTTTGCACATGTAATCGCGCAACCTTAGTAAAAATAAAATTTAGAATAAAATTCGTAAAATTCAACCAATCAGAGGCGTTCCTGCCTAATAAGAAAATTTATCAAATAGAGCCCTTTTGGAGCCTATGCTGGACTATAAAAAAGCCAGCCTTTCGGATCCTAACCAGAAAGATCTCATTTGCCTAAGGGAATTCACGTCACCCTTTTTAAGAATATTTTCACTTACATGCTGAAGGTATCTATCTATCTATCTCTCTCTTTGAATAACCTATGCTTTTGGAGATAAACCTTATATTCATTCAACTTATGCCTGACTGCTTTTGAGTTGACTTTAAACTTTCACCTTTTCTTTCTCACTTTTGAACTGTGAAATAACAGCTTACATTTTACATTTAAACTTTAAAAAAAGAACTTTTGGCGGAACCTCGCCCAGTATTCGATGCTACCTTTTGTATACATTTTTGTTAATACAATTTTGTTTGTTTAATCAAGAGTTTTGTCTTCTATGCCATTGTGCTTGATTTATTTATGGTCTCTAAATGTTTGAATACTTTTATCGAATATTGACATCAAACTGCCCTACATACCACCATAGTGTCATCCCAACAAGACGAACCCAATAAAATGAATCTCATCTAATCCTAATCAATTGGTGTGTGTGTGACACTTTGCAATATGAACTTGGGTGCTGATCGCTCACTATTATGATATGAACAGCAGATGAAGAGCTAATCAGTTTTGTATCCCATTCTGTATAATTTTGATTTTTCAGAATGTTGTCCTCATCTTTATTGTGGTATGTATAAACACAATATTTCAGCTACTGTATCCCCCAGCTTAGCTCAGGTGTTTCTTGTTACTCGAGTGGTCACTACAGCCCAACATATGTGCTGCTTCTTTGAGATGTCTTCTTTTCCAATGTCCTTCCCTATTATTTTAATTTTATCCCACAAGGTTAGAGGGTTTCCCTTTTCTTTCCATATATGGTCAGCCATACTTAACTGTTTGGTTTCCCTTCTACCACTGCTTTCTGATGTTCTTCTAGTCTTACTTTCAGTGGAAGGTATGGCTTGCTTTGTAAACTTTCCACAGCTGCCTGGGATGGAATATACACAATTCTTGGTCATGTTGTATTCTGTTGGAGGCTTGACAAAGAGTTGAGTTACTCCTGAATGTTGTCCTGATATCATATGGACTACATATTTTTTAATTTTTTCAACCAACGTTGAAATTTTTTTGGTGAAAATTCTCGGAAATGGCTGCAACAATTAGCCCCCAGCTACGGGGATGTTTTGTAAAATACTATATTTTTGTTAGGGCCATGCTGTCTTCTTTATTTTAAAATTCGCGGAGTGAATGTTTGGAGGGCTGTAATTGGTCAGTGATGACATCACTGTAAGGGACACGGAAGATTCCTGACTGAAATCGTTTCTTGTACCCTCTTCTTTTTTTTTGAACGGCCACTGCTGGAAGCAGACGGGAGAGACGGACTCTCTTTCTGGGCTAGAAGCCCTCCACCACCCATGTTTGGAGAACTGCTGTGAACAGCAATAGGGCAAGTAGCCCTATTTTTTTTGGCAGCCGAGGACTAATGTTTGACTGACCTTTTCTTTCGTTTTTACCTTTTTTCCAAGAAAAACTACATTTATAAAGAACACTCTTTGAGGCGTGACCAACCTCATAAAAGGAATATTGAGAAAAAGTCGTTGGGCGTGATCATCCAAGAATATTAAGAATTATGTCTTTGAAGAAGCAAAGGATTTATAGGAAAAAAGGAAGAAAAATAAAGGAAGAATTTGAAGAAGGTTAAAGGCTGAAGAAAGAGAAGGAAAAAAAGGAGAGCATTGAGAGAAAGAGAAAGAAAGAAAGAAAGTAACAGAGAACATAAAAAACTCTCTCTATCATAACTGCAACCAAGAAATAAGGCCCACCAAGAATTATTTGGGTGTTTTCACTTTCACCTCCTGGCAAGTAATTTCTACTGTAATTTTTGTACAGATATTTTTGTATTGTTTATTTTTTATGGTTTTTTTTTATGTTATAGATAAAATTCCTGCACGGGGAAATTAGTGCAAACCTCAGCAGATCAGTAGAATAGTTAAAAAATTAAATAAATATAGTTAAATTTCATGTAAAAGTTTGGCTCGTATTTTGGACCTTTGTTAATTCTTTTTTCCTCAGTATATTATTTGCATTTGCTTTGTTTTTAGTTTTTATTTGTTACTTGCATTGAATTTTGTCAACAACACCAAAATTCTGACATCAAGTCTTTGACATTAGGCAGACAGACTGTCTCAAAGAAGCATGCATATGTTGGGCTGTAGTGACCTCTTGAGTAAGACAGGGAACACCTGAGGAAGACCAGAGGATACATTGTATTTATTCATACCATGAAAAAAATGAGGACAACAGTTAAAAGATCAAAATTATACTCATCAAGCCTCATCTCAAAAATTTAAACAAATACTGTCCCAACATTCAGACAATAACCTTGAGTTCAAATGTGGATTCAGAGCTAAAATATTGTTACTGCTAAAATGTCATTACCAAGGTGCTTCAAGCAGCATAAAATGCCACAAGACCTTAAAGTAAATTCTATTAAAGGATAGATATAGAAAAAATAAAATGGAAGAAAAATTACATATTCGAAAATAAAATTTTCATTTATGTTGCTTGAAGTGCTTTTCACTGGTTGTTGCTAATTTCTTTTCTTAAACCTCAAATATACTTGATTTTCTTTCTTCTTGTGGGTTGCCAGGCTGAAAAGGAATTGAAGGAAGGAAAAATGAAAAGACCAAGACAAAAGATAGTTTTAGGATTAAGACTTTATTCCTAGGTTTATAGTTATTTCTTGGAGATGAGATTTTCTACCGACCCAGCCAATAATGTGTGTTCCCAGTAAGGTCTGCATTTGGAATGGATGAGGGTTCTTCTTGGCACCACGAAGTGGGGTCCTTTTCTCTGCATATGCCCTGAGGGTTCTTCCTGTCAGAGGACTCTTGGGAGATTGTTATTTTTTTTTTTTTTTCACTTTAATTTTATTCTAATCCCCACACACCCCACATTAAAATGACTGTAGTGAGAGAAGAGACCTACCTCATGTGACAGAGAACACAAGGTGAGTGGTGGGCGTGAAGGCTTGCCGTATTCTCAAAGGAAGCAGGCTAGGCTTTGCCTGGCATGTAGGACTGACCTAGAATCGAACCCATGTCCTTCAGAATGTGAAAGGGCGACACATGTCGAGTCGAGATGCCACAGTCCCGTATATGAGCGCCAGGTGCCCAGATGATAGCTGCGAGCATTCTGGCAGCTGGGATTGGGTTGACAGTTCCGTGTGTGGGGCACAGACACCCGGATGATAGGGGGAAACGGTGTATAAGTAGAAGGCAACACCCAGAAGTGGTGTGACGGCAGTAAAAAGTGTTGCGACATTAGCTGTTAAGGATTGTGTCGACAATGACAACAACAACAAAGTTAGTGTTTTAGCCTGCAAGAAGGCATTGGACTCGCCTCTTTTTTGCCACCCCCTCAACAAAGACCTGTTGAGTTAAATATTTATTTTTCCCCCTCTATTTTTTCCTTCTAGAGACAATGACCTAGTTTCATATTTTAGCTTGGCAGAAAGCTAGATAAATATCGACCTCGTGCTCAAGTTTTTTCCACCTCTGTGTCTACCAAGATTCTTTTCACATGCTCATCTTTTTTTACTGCATATACATGGAACATACTTCATATTTGCTTCTAAGTGATGGAAGACTCATCCGTATATAAGATTCATCTTGTTGGGACTAAACTGCCAGGGTAGCCAGATTTGAATTTTCATTTAAAGCCAAACAATATCAGAAAAATGTCATAAAAAATGTTAAACAAACCTACATATATTTTTCATGTGCACATTATATTAAAAGCTCCAGATCCAACCACCCTGTCAGCTGGGGCATTAGAATACACCGACTGCATCTGTGCAGAGGGAAAAGACTCCCCCAAATGGGGCCACCTGTTGGCCGTGGGTGATGACCTGTGATGCTTAAGGATGGAGTCTTGGTGGATGAGCAGTACATGACTTGCAATACTCCACTATGGCCCTATCTTGGGCTAGACGGGTGGTCAGAGAGGCCCCCTCCGATCAATCGGTTTGTCACGTCAAGACCTAGCACCTATATGATTGCCCCAAGCCTATTACCCTTATGGCAAGCCCCAACCCTTTTTTATCATATGGGTGCTAGAAGGCGGTGGCTGAGGGTCTACATGTCCTGGGAATGACGTTAAACTCTGATGGTGAGGTTCCAGTTTTGGAGGTTTGGGGAATGTGGAGCACCCCTTCATCATCATTGCTCCCTGGTCCACTCTGATCTGGAGTGGTAGTACCTGTTAGAGTCCCATCTACGGGTTAAATAGAAAAATGTATTTATTAAAAAAAATTGTGTATCCATTAAGAAATAATTTATTTCAACTTTATCAGCATTAAATAACCCACTGAGGTTGATATGCCATAAAACAAAACAAACAAAACAAAACCAGATCCAAATCATTACAATCTTCCCCTCTATAAACTGAGTAGGAACAAATTTTATGAAGCTAGTCTAGAAAGTAATGAGATTATATGAACTGCGTGTAGTAGTATAAAACCAACACTAAGTTCTTATAATGCATTCATGGATACACTAACACTGAACATTTGATAAGGAAAGACAATCAACTAACTTACAAGAATGACGCACATATAATGAAATTTATTGTGTACAGTGCTCAGGTGCACCACAACTCATCAAAGTCTCATGTCAAGTACACAGAATAACATGAGACTTTGATGAGTTGTGGTGCATGTTTAATAGATACAGTATGTAATAATATGTGGTGCATGTTTAATAGATACAACATGTAATAATATAATATAATATTATTGTGTTAGTATAGCATTCAATTCTAAGACTAACAACAAGAAGAAAGGAATTAATACTTCCTTTAATTCAACCAATTTATTGGCTAGCACATGAATTAACAAACAACAATATAAAGTCCTTCCTGTATATAAAGTTGAGCTTAAGGGACTTGGAGAAGATATCTTAGGGTGATTTCTTGGAGCCCTTTAAATCACTGCCTCGTGGTACTGCTGGTGGAATCTATCTGACTGGGCTTTTGGATATTGCGCCTAAACCTCTGGGCTCATCACGTGATTGGTATATCCAATCACAGAGAGCCTCTCCCTCACTCACTCTATATACAGGAATCAACACTTTACTGACCCAACAATATATATGTATATGTCCCAAACAGGTAAACTGTACACAATGCTCCAAAGAAAAACCAAACAATGTTTGGTACTAAAAAGGGTAATGTAAAGGTTCATTCTACTTATATTTGAAGGATCTTCATAGCTACCATTTGGCAGTAGGATTTATTTCGCTGGAGAGAGTTAAGAATGGGTGTTTACTTCACCAAAGTAATGATCAAATAGAGGATCTTATTTCTCACATGACCAATGGTCACCAGTTGAGAGAAGTGAACTTTTAAAAGATCAAAGAAGATACACCTCCAAATCAAGATAAGATAACTCCTTGTTATCCTACAAGACTATTTTATTTGCGTTTTTCTTGGGTGGTTGTTTTCTAGTTGATCAACCTGATTGAAAATCAGTAGATCAAAGTTCACCTCAAACATGCGGGAAAATATTCAGTTCATATTTACCTCTCAGAATTCAAGTTCAGCTGGGTAATCTTGTGTTTGATTAAGAGGACCATATGACCTTTAGGCACCCCTTTTGCGATCTCAATTCATGAGCACATGTTTTTCATTTACACCACCAAAATCCAGTTGTTTGTTAGGGGTTAGGGTTATAATTTTTTTTAAAACCTCTAAAAATTGTCTGTTAATAAACAACCGGATTTTGATGGTGTAAATGAAAAACATGTGTTTATGAATCAAGATAGCAAAAGGGGTGCCTAAAGGTCATATGGTTTGATTTAGAGTCACAAAAATGGAACACTTCAAATTCAATGTTAAACGTTAGGATGAGACAGAAACATTTAATGAGTTAACACAGGCTTATGAAGATCAAGCTCTTTCTTGGACTGTAAGGATACAATAAATGATTATCTCCCTAAGATAATTTTGTTTTCTTTGTTTAATCGCATATCAACCATCACGGGTTATTTAATGCTAAAGCCATCATAAAAGAACAGTAGTTGTACTATTTAACTCATAGCTGGGGAGTTAAGGGGATTTATACTTATCCAAGGGGCCGGGTTAGCTCAGTCGGTAGAGCGTTCGGCTAGAAACCACAAGGTTCCTAGTTCGATACCGGTCCTCGCCAACTCAGCGTATGAGTAGCACAGGGATCTGTGCGGTAAAGTAAGGAGCTGATGGTAGGTGTAGCGCTCCACCTCAGATGCTAAAACAATCTCCTTGGTCTAGCGCTATTGAAAAGGGGATAGACTCCCTCGCTGACTGGCTGATACCGACTTTAGGCCGCCCTATTGACTTTACTTTACTTATACTTATCCAAATGGTATTAGTCTGAAAGTGAATATAATAGCATTACTAGAGTTTGAACTTGCTTGCTATGATGTTGCAGACCAGCATGTTAGCCACTATCCCTCCCTTAGATAATTTTGCATGTCTGGTAGGATGTTACATATTAAATGTTTCAATATTTTTTACTATGCCTGTGGGAGATCAAAATAAAATGAAAATAAATAAATAAATAAAAACTCCCATGAGCCTTCACTCTGCGCAGAAAAAGGACCAACTTCCGAGCCCTGAAGATTATCCCTTGGTCTACCATGGCCAGGGGGATATCCCCTTGCCACGGGCGACTATGACCAGTGAATAAAGCGTAAGTCATAAAACCACCTTCTGCCTTGTCTCTTTTTTTTGCATTCCTTGTATTCCTTCCTTTTCAGTGTGACCACCAAATGAGATGGAGTTAAAAAAGAGTTAAAAAGCAAAAACCCAAGAACACACAACAAGAATATCTATCCACCTTTAAACCATAAAACACAAAATCTCTTGTAAGCCCATATGCCTCATGTTTCAAATTCACTTGTCAGCCTATCTTTCCCTTTTTCATTAGATTATCATTTAAGTCATCATGTGATCCTTTCCAACTCTGTCAAGAGAAATTCAATTCTTCAGAAAATATTTAAATATTATCTGTGTTATTCGGACTATTGTCCCCATCTTCATTGTTATTTGTATAATGTTTCGGCCGATATCCCCTCCGGCCTTCTTCAGGTATTTCTTGTCGGACTCGGGAACCTTCTCGGACTCGGGAACTTTCTTGTCGTATTCGGGAGCCATCACGGAACTTTGAACCTAACCCTTTATTTAGTCCACGGGGGTATCCTGTTCTCATTCTGCTAACCATAGCTGGGGTAAGAGTTGTGTTAATTAATTATTTTTCTAACTGCTTTCACTCAGGATTGAACTCGGGTTCCAGAGATAACTGTCACTTAGAACTGTCTTAACCTAACTGCCTTATCCACTCGGCCATGTGTCCAATTGGACAATTGAGAGGAAATTTTTGGGACAATAGTCCGAATAACGCAGATAATACTAATCTTCAAGCTTCATCTCAAACATTCAGAGAAAAAATATTTTAATACTTCAACAGTGCAGAAATCTCCTATACAAATTTTTCTTGTTTCCTAAACTGAAAATTCATTTCAAGGGAAAGAGTTGAGGATGTGGAGGGGTTGATTATCATGGGGGATTATCTAGCAGAAGATCTTATTCAAAAGAAACAAATCAACAATAATTGCAGTAATCATATTGGCGGAAGTTGGTTGGTTGTTTCTGATTTACAGGATATCAACCCTTTTCAGGTCATTTAATGCCAAATCAAATCATTTTGATATCAGGTCACTTAAAGTATCTGATGTTGCTTAAATAGTCACCCATATAAGTATTGAACTGACACATCACTGTTTAACTTTGGTGATCTAGCAGGAACTGGTGCTTTCAGCTTGATTTGGCCATAAGCTGGAGATAAATGAATCAATCACAACAACCACTACAAACTTCTTAAACACAGGACCCTTGTTGTTTATTTTATTTTATTTTTTAGATGTTGTTGGAAATGGTAAAATTTTAAGTCATGATCCATTTGTTATTCAGATGTAATATTCTGTTTTACATTTGGGACTTTGTCATCTCCCTGTTTTTTCTTTTGTTTTTTTTGGGGGGGTTGTTGTTTTTCTTAGAACTGTCTACCTCAGATATTTGAACCCTCACATAATGCTATGTTTTTGCTAGTATTACCATGAGAAACAACTAACTTGGATATTTGAACCCTTGTATATATATATATATATATATATATATATACCAACCTCTGTTACAACAATTGTTGTTACATAGCCGTTCTTATCTTCTTGTATTGGCCTTTTCTATTTTGATGATATCTTCTTCTAAGTTGGGTCATCTAACGTCTAACTGGGTATGTTGTCTCTTTTATTCTCTCCCATTTCTGTATCTTGGATCTGGGTTATTGACTACCTGGATTCTCTGTGTCCTTTTTTGGTCTGGAACCATTTGGGATTTTCATCTCGGATCTTTTCTTTTTTGTGTCCATTGGTAGTTTTTAATAATGAACACAAGACTTGATGTTGTTTTTTTTTTTTGAGCTCTTTATTAAATCAACCCAAGTAAATAACCCCATCTAAGCAAGATGGGAGCTGCACAAGAATGCTGGGTGCAATCTTGAACAAGTTGTGGAAACAGCACCCCACAAGGAAGCAGCAGTATGGCCACCTGCCTCCCATCTCACAAACCATCCGAGTAAGACGGACTAGGCATGCAGAATACTGCTGGAGAAGCAGGGATGAGCTCATAAGTCACATTCTCCTGTGGAAGCCAACACATGGGCATGCTAATGTGGGCCGCCCAGCAAGAACCTACATTGACCAACTATGTGAGGATGCTGGTTGCTGCACGGAAGAAATCCCAGGGGCGATGAATGTTAGGGAAGGTTGATGAGAGATTGTCATGTACATCCGTGCTGCTTGCATGACATGATGATGATGAAATAACCCCAGAGGACAGATTGCCATCTTGCATCTGTCCTCTCCAAACACTCAGCTAAAACTCTCAACTTTTTCACTCTCTCTTTTACTCTTCACACTATTGGTTCTGGCTCAGCCAATCAGAAACCAAGGTCAGCAACTTCCACATATCACTCAGATGTCTTCTTGTTCTGTTGTTTTTTTTTTTCATTTCTACACTTTTCAATTTCCATACTCTCTCATCACGCATGCACCACACACTAAACCACTGCTGATGACCTCCTCACTCTCATTATTTTACATTGTTATATAAAACTACTTCTGCTGTATTTTGGTAAACAAGATTAAATTTATTAAACTATAAACAATAACACTATATAATGTCCTTGGAACTGGCTTTGGCTTTTTTATTTACCTCCATAAAACCATGTAACCCATTTGTATATAACAGTTTTCTTTTACAACAAAAAAGAAAGAATTTCTATAAATCAAGGAAAAAAAATCAACAACAGCAAGAAGTTTTTTTGTTTGTTTTTAAATCTTTTGATAAAGCTTTGCCAATCATTATTATTAACAATTCTAATTAGTATTATTCTTCATCTTTCACCATGGAATTATGTCTGAGAGCGAAAGAGAAGATATTGTTCTTCTAAAGGGATGGCTTTGGCATTAAATAACCCACAAAGGTTAATATGCCATTAACTATTTGCCTAAAAATTATCCCTTGGTTGTACCAAATTTTCTTGGTATTTTTTTACCTGTATGAGAGGATATTTTCACTATCTATTCACCTCAGAACTCATACTATTCAAATAAAGTCCTATTATTATTATTGTAATCTGAGTCCTACTGCTCAATTATAATGAACTGATCATCAGCGGCTTTCAGTAGGATCACAGTGGTTTGAGAGCTTCTGTGAGTGGTTTAAAGTAGGCAAAGAGTTAAACTAACCAAACAAAACTAAACCAAAGCTTTTGATTTAAAATTAGTTGCTAATTTTATCAAAATTCAATTGGGTTGTCATTAGGAACAAAAAATATAACTAAAACAGTTTTAGTTTTTGTTTGTTGATGTTTTGGTTCGTTTCAAATTTGTGGGACAAAAAATGAACCATTAAACAAGGGATAAGATTGTTTTCAGTCTAACAAGGAAATTATTTCATCTTTTCTTTTGACCTAATATTATTGACCTTGCTAACATGATTCATGGTAAAAAAAAAACAACATTATCATATGTATAGTTATATCACATGGCTAGATTATATGCTTTTCTTGCTTATATGGGGGTATGTGGTGTAATGGTTAGAGTCATAGGAAATGAACTCATCAACCCACATTCAAATCCTGGATGAGGCTGTTTGCATTTCACATAGCGCTAATACTCTTGGGAAAGGTATAGATCCAGCTACTCTCCCTCCATAAATAGTAGGGTAGACTCGGCTCTTTAACCTTGGCTAGGTAACCAGTCTAGTAGAAGGAAAACACTAAATCAAAACCTGTTAAACTCCGCTTAAGTAATTGACCTTGTGTCAAATCATGCTCATGTTTGGGGTTGGTATATATATATATATATATACTTTGGTGGGGTACCAAGTTCTTTGGTATTAGGATGATTCTAAACTGGTCCTATCCTTCAGCTTGGTGCAAAGTTCAGGTCCGATTTGAGAGCTCAATGTTTACTTTTTATAAACAGAGCAAAGTAATTTGTAAAGCAAAAAGGCTTAAAGACCAGGTATTTAGTGATTATGGTCCATTTCCACTTGTGGGTATCTGAGACCCAACGAGTTTCTTCAGATCACTTTCTTTATTGAAACTCAATTGAGTAACAATTTTTTCAAACATCTCGGCCACATCCTTATGTGACTCTCTGAGTCAAGTTTTTTAAATCTTTATCACGGTCAAAAAATAGAACAGCCTGTAAGTTGGTTGGTTGGTTTTTATGGCATATCAACCCTTGTTAGGTTATTTTATGCCAACTATGTTTTGTTTTATTTATTCTTGATGATTACTAAAATTATTTTCAAAATCAGTTTTGTAAACATTTTTTTAATACTCATTTTAAAATTTATTTAACCCATAGATGGGACCCTAACAGGTACTATGACTTTGGATCAGGGTGGACCTGGGAGTAATAGTGATGAAGAGGTACTCTACATTCAGCAGACCTCCAGAATTGGAACTTCACCATTAGATTCAGTTTAACATCATACCCAGAACACTAAGACCCTCAGCTACTTCCTTCTAGCATATATGATAAAAAGGGTTGGGGGTTTGCTATAAGGGCAGTAGAGGCAGAACAATCATATAGGTGCTAGGGCTTGACATGACTAGCCGATTGATAGGGGGGCCCTCTCTGACCTCCAGTCTAGCCTAGGTTAGGGCCAAAGGGGACTGCTCAGCCACAAGCATTTGGTCCTTAAGAATCATGGGTCACCACACACGGCCAACAGCTGGCCCCATTGGAGGGAGGTTGCAGAGGTGCAGTCGGTGTATTCTTCTACCCCAGCTGACAGGGCAATAGCCTGTAGGACATTTGATGTCAATATCTGACTGATGGACAGGGTAATCAGCAAATATGACAATAAATTAACCCATTGCAGATTGAAGGTGTGGATGCTTTCTTGACCCTATCAAAAAGCATATAACATCTCACATTCCACAATGGACAGTTCTTGTTCTTGCAGTTCCAATACATCTTCAACAGAGAGTAGTTTCTTCACTCACCTCAACTGTGAAAATTTATTAAGGGAATGGTGATCCTCTTTTGCCGGACACCAGCAGCAGTCTCTTAGGGTCACATGATGCCCACTATAAAAGAGGGGTCTTTGAAGAATTCGGCCTCTTTTTTCCTCTAGCATTGGCTAGCTACACTTGTTCCGTATTGTTAGAAGCCCCCAGATGGCGACGAATCGGAACCCTCACCTCGTTAGAAACTGGAGTGGCAAACACACACCTGAAACCAATTCTACAGGGCTCAACAGTTTTACGAGGAACAGAACTCTCAAGGATTTCAGCTAAGTTCCGCAGGCATTTTTATCTGCAACCAACCCTTTAACCCTTTAATTACATTCAATTCTCCACAAACTACATTTTACCTACCAAACTCATTGAATTCTTTGTATTCCCTTTGGACTCTCTGAACATTCTTTAAAGCTCGTTTGGTTGTTTCATTTTATGTATATTGTTACCCCTTTTTGATATTTGTTTTATGTTTTACATGTACAGTGAACATTTTGTTGTATAAAAAGTCGTTTGTCTCCTTTCTTTAAAAGCAGCACCCATCTCCTCACTGCGTTCGAAGTACAGTTTATTCTCTTACAAAACGTAAGGTTTAAACAGTGCTTTTCCAGGAATCCCCCACACAACAGCCAGCATGGATAACAATCCTTTTGTGTGATTGTTCGCAGGTTGTTTCTATTAAACCTCATTATATTTGGTTCTTTCTTCTTATGGGTTGTCTGGCCGAAAAGGAATTAAAGGAAAGGAAAAGAAGAAACAAAGACAAAAGGTATTTTTAGATTTCAGACTTTTATTCTAGGTTCATAGCTATTTCATAGAGAGGAAATTTCTGTTCCCAGTCATGGCCTGAGTTGGAATGGCCAACGGATCTTCTTGGCACCAGGAAGGGGATCCTTTTCACTGCACATGCTCAGAGGTTTCTTCCTGAGGGCTCCTGGGAGATAGTTATTTTTTTATTTTATTTTAATTTCCATGGGACCAAGCCTCCTTACCTCATATACACACCAAAGAAAAGTCCCAAAACAAGTTATCCATGAACTTACCAAGAACTCTAAACTATAGAATGAACATTCAACAACCTAGCTTCTTTGTAATATAAGAAAAAGGAACCCCTGTGTAAATTTCTGTATATAAACTCCACCTTATTTGTTGATTCTAATGTTGTTTCTTACCATTTCTTTCAATTTAGCAGGTTGTACAACATTCCTGGTCAGCCTATTGCCTCGCTTCCACTCTATTACAATACACAAATATAACAGTTCTCTAAACAGAATAAAATTGATATTTTCAATGGATTGATCAGTTCTATAAATAAAGGGTTCTTCTGAAAAAAAAAGCAACTTGCTGCCAAGGTGGAAGAAATGTACCAAAAAATTGAGAGAATTCTCATCAAATTGATTTTAGCCCTGTGAGTGGGGCTTAAACTACGCTGACTTTATCTTTTGCATGGGCATAAGATACCCCTGTTATATACTGGTCTTTTCACCGTACCAAATCTATATAACGTTATATATCTTTCTTACTTCTTACTCTGGTCGTATCTTCTTCTGGCCGGCTTTGCTTCTGATCGTCTATCATCTATCTTGGTCTGGTATATCTTCTAAAGGTCTGGTCTTTCTTATATGGGGATTCTGGGTCTGGTTTCACTCCTTATCAGAAGCCCTGTGTCATTGTTAGTTTTTAGTAATAAACACGACTTCGATTTACGTTGATGTTACTTTATTTATGAATCCCCAACCAGACAATGCGCGCCAATCCTTACATCTTGCTTAGCTCGGATTCTAACTTCTAACTGACTAACTGAGTTGCTTACTCCTTAAACCGGAAGAGGGCCTTCTATGGGGTTCCGGTTCTCACGATTCATCCCCAGAATGCAAGGTGAGATCGAGGTCAAGCGCCGTCACTCACCCTCAAGGCCATCAGCTGTACTAATCGCTATTATGATTTCTACAATACCTTATAAAAGTATTAGGGATCTACTAACTATGTAACACCCTCAAGAGATGTCCTGGGTATAACTAAATTGAATCTGATAGTGAGGCTCCAGTTCTGGAGATCAGATTAGTGTGGAGTATTCTTTTATTGCCATTACTCTCAGGTCCACTCTGACCAAGAGTGGTATTACCTGTTAGGGTCCCATCTATAGGTTGAATACATAAAAAAAAAAGTTCTATAAAAATACACCTATAAAGCAAAATTGATTACCAACTGTTGTCTTACACTCTATCTATGGGTCAAATAGATCTGTTTTAAAATTATTTGTGTTGGGAAGGACTGTGTGCATAAAAAGAAAAGAAAAAAAAACAACTACACAAAAAATGTAAATATGAATACACAACGACAATTCCTAATTTTTTGTCATAAAATAACCCTGACCAGGTTGATATGCCTTTAAAATCAATCAATCAAATTGGTTGGATTATTCATCTACAGATTGACACTTCAGAGTAAATCTTCCCAGCCTTCAAGTTAGGATTAGAATGTAGTATCTGTTCATCTCAATTGGGATATATAAATTTATAATAATAAGTTACTTACTAAGCTTAACTTAGTTGTGGCACAAGGCCATAAGTCTTGGGCACTCAGTAAGAATTGAAGTAACAATGGTCTGTGTCATATAGTACCTAAATAATGAGAATGGAATTATCTGTTTTTCCTATGAATAATGTCTGATGAAACCTTGGAAGAAAAAAACAAGATCTCATGGGACTTGTTAATTCAACCTAGCAATTGCTAATTACTGTTCACCTTATATCTTTGCTTAGTAAAGTATTACTTAAAGTGTAGTATCTGTTCATAACTATCAGTTGAGCTTGTCTTTGGACAGGATGCAGCACAACCCCTCCCCCCAAAACGACTGTACATCATGAAAATGGTTCCAGAAACAGGGCTACATTTAGCCTTGTCCATGTGTATGAACCCTCACCTTGTTAAACTAACCACATGTTAACCATCCATCTCACCACAAGTAAGCTAGTTAGATATTGATTGTTCCTAATGGTAGCAAATGCTAAAACATTACTTTTGAATTATTTCTCTGAATTTTTTAGATGAGGCTTGATTAGTATTATTTGGATTATTCGGACTATTGTCCTCATCTTCATTGTTATCTGTACAATGTTTTGGCCAATGTGCCCTCCGGTCTTCTTCAGGTATTTCTTGTCGGACTTTGGAACCTTCTTTTTTTAGAACTCGGTCAGGGGCAGCAGTAGCATAAAATAATAATTAGCTTAACACAGCTTAATGCCTCTACCCCAGCTATGGTTAGTGTAATGAAAACAGGATACCCCTGTGGACTGAATAAAGGGTTAGGTTCAAAGTTCCATGATGGCTCCTGATTACAACAAGAAGGTTCCCGATTACAAAAGAACTACCTGAAGAAGGCTGGAAGGCACATCGGCTGAAAACATGATATATTAAACTTCATATGTATAAATATATTAGTAGAAATAATCTTAACTCCAAATGTATTAATAAATTGGTAGAAATAATTTTCTATAACTTCATGTATATAAATAAACTACTGGTTGACCCTAAACCACCACCTTTAAAATAAAAAAAAGGGTTGGGTATTTGTTTGCCTTAAGAACAATTTATAGAATATGGTCAGGACTTAATCATAGAGGTGCTGGGGGTTGACATGACCAGCCGATTGATTGGATCTGACCTCTGATCTAGCCCAAGTAAACGCTGAAGTGGAGTGTGGCGGTTCAAATATATCACTTAATACCTGGGTTACAGACTGCTCAGCCGCCAGGATCCTGTTCCCAAGCATTAAGAGTAACCACCTACAGCCAACAGGTGGTACCATTGAAGGGGGAGTGGTCTTACCCCTATGCAGAGGTGCAGCATGTGAAGCTGTCGAGGGTTTTTTTTCCCTAGAAATTAGGGAATCACATTCATTGTATGTTCATATTCACATTTTTTGTGTAGTTGTTTCTTAATAGGTTTATTGTTGCACAGGGTCCTATCAAATCTATTAATAATGGAGATTCGCTTCTGGTTTTTGTCTGTAACAAAAACTATGTCACTGCTTATGTCACACTACCTAAAATCGTCATAACATAGAATAAATACTCAAAATTTGAGCATGTAATGTTAGACAGTCCTCATTGGTTTTTTTAAACAAGTTTTAATAAATACATACCTGGTATTAACTATCTATCTATAGTTTGTTTTATTTTAATATATATTTAAAGTTATCAGAACTAAGTTTCCATTTCAATTTTTTAAATTTTTTACCCTTTTAATAAATTTATTTTATTTTTTACTCCTTTAATAAATTTGATGATTTTACTTTACTTATGATACAAACTCTCTGATATTAAATTTTCAACTCTCATCCCCTCAGGCAATATTTATTTTATGTCACCCAGAGGGCGTTTTTTTTATTTTGCTAGTACATATAATTTTTAAACTGGTCTAGTTGAATTATAGATGGAACTCAAATAGGTACTACCACTCCAGATCAAAGTGGACCTGAGAGTAATATCAATGAAGAGATACTTCATTTCCCATATCTCCAGATGCAGTTTAGTGTCATATTTTCATAGAAGTGGGTATCTTACACATGTAAGTCAGAAGGATAGTCAGTGTTTTGTTTTGTTCAATGGCATATCAACCCTGTAGGTTATTTAATGCTAAATCTTTTTTTTTGTATATATGTATATATATATATATATGACTTGTATGGAAGTAATTTGTAGGTAAATACTTTGTTTTTAAACAAATTGTTAGACTGCAAGACAACTGTTGGTAATCAATTTTGCTTTACTGGTTTATTTTTATAGAACTCATTTTTTAAATCTATTTAACCCATAGATGGGACCCTAACAGGTACTACCACTTCAGGTCAGAATGGACCTGGGAGTAATGGCAATGAAAGGGTACTCCACACTCCAGGGAGCTCTAGAATTGGAACTTCACCACTAGATGCAGTTTAGTGTCATACCCAGGACACTATGACCCTCAGCCACTGCCTTCTAGCACTTATGTGATAAAAAGTGTTGAGGGTGCCATAAGGGCAATAGGGGTGGGACAATCTTATAGGTGCTAGGGCTTGACGTGACCAGCTAATTGATCAGTCTGGCCTAAGTGAGGGCCAAAGTGGAGTGATGCATGTCATGGACTGCTCAGCCACCAGGATTCTGTTTTTAAACATCACAGGTTGCCACCCACAGCCAACAGGTGGCAAGTATGGGGCATCCAGTGAGGAACAAATTTGCTATTCAGTAGTAATGGATCTATGGGACTAGCTTGCTAACTATAACACCATGATGGACGTCCTAGGTATTTACCCAACCCATTTGCCACAGGTAGGTTTGTGACTCAAGGTTACAAGTATGTGGCATTCTGCAAGGATTGAACTTGCTTTTCAGTAGTGAGAGATCTGTGAAGCTAGCTTGCTAACCATTACACCACGATGAGATGCCCAATAGAATTATGGTGTATAGAAATATTGGAATTATGAGGTATAATAAAATAGTACTCAGTAAAAAATATTGGGCTCACTGGTTCTAAGATTTAAAAAAAATATATTCAAATATACTTTGGAATTGATAATTAGCAAATGATAAATTTTTTTTTTTTTTTTAAATCAACCTTGGAACTATCTTTTTTTTCTAAGATTCACACTAAGCAAAACAAAATTGGCTACTACTCAGCAAAGGGTTATGATGATATGATAATGTGATGTTGTAAATGTATAAAAATAATGATTGGAGAACAAGGGATGAGTGAAGATAGGAATATGAATGTATGGATGGATGGGAGTGACTTAGATATCTAAAGCCCAATAAGATTCTAAAGAGACAATAGTCAGATCATTTCTATTTTTTGACACAAATAATCCTTAATAAGAAAAATTCTTCAAATTTTTATGGAACTTCTCAATGGATGCCAATTCAAGAGTAAAAGAAGGCTGGTTGGGTTGGGGTTAAATGGCTGAATATTGTAAAAACAATATATATGAGGAAGCTAGTATAATTAAAAAAAAAAAAAAAATGATTGATTGATTGATCTTAATGGTATGCCAACACATCTAGGATTATTTTATGCCTATTGTTTAGGAAATCACATTCATTGCATGTTCATATTTAATTTTTTGTGTCATTTCTTAAAAGTGTGTGTGTGTGTGTGTGCGCGTGTGTTTCCATACAGTCCTATGAAATGCAAATAATTTTTTAAACAGATCTATTTGACCCATAGATGGGATCCTAAGAGGTAACTACCATTCTGGGTCAGAGTGGACATGGGACTAATGGCAGTGAAGGTGTACTCTACTATTAGGCCACAATCCCAAAGCAATTTTTGTTCAGTTCTGTCGGATGTAAAAGATGGCCCAATAATTTTTACGTAATTATTAAAATAAAATCACCAAAAAAGTCCACTTATTCTTTGTGCATAGGTTTCTTGGTTTTATAATTAATTAAGTTTTAAATGAGTGAAATACGTATAAAACCTACTTAGCTCCGAAATTAAAATTAGCCAATGAGAACCATGTTTACAAAATAAATAAATAAATGCAGAGCTACCCTCAAAACAAAACAATTCCCTTTACTAAACCAAACAATTTTTTTTTTTTCTTCAGGAGAAAATTCAAAATATCATAATTTTCAATTAAAAAAGGAACTGGCTTTTTAGAATATGTTGAAAAGCTAAAAAAGTTCAACCAAATTCAGAAAAAATGGAATTAATAGTATTTTGCATACATGTGACAACAAGTCCCACTTCTCAAAAACGTAAATGTTTATTGTTTAAATTATCTATCTCCAAGAATTGCTTACACACATATGAACATTTTTAAAAACTAAGGCACTTTTTGCGTCTGGGACTGTAATCTATATCCACAACTGGATCCACACTATCAGATGCAGTTTAGTATCATAACGAGGATACCCTTGGGAAAGTGGGGGTCTTACCTGTCTGTAGGGGATACAGTCAGCATATTCTAAGCCCTACTGACAGGGCGTAAAAGAAACAAGACAAAAACAAATAAATAAAATCTATACAAAACAAACATTTGTTTTCTTTAATGGAACAAAAACAATGAATATTCATCAAATAACATAATAAATAATTATAGGTCTTATCAGAGTGTTGGGGTCTGGACATACTTGTAAGATAAGAAAACGAAGCCGCTTATGAAATATTACAAATTTTTTTTCTTAAATTTTACAAATCAAATAATAATTCACAAAACACAATCATTTTTTTTAACAATTGAACAATAGATATAAAATTACTTCATAATTCTAATATTACTTTATATTCTCTAAGGACAATCTCATGTCAGTCCTGGACCCGGTATTGGCTTGCAGAGATATCGATGATTTCAAACTGGCCAAGTATTCAGATATGTCCATTGTTGCAGCAGTTGCTTAAAAACTTCTGGGGTTTATTGGACCATAACTCACCACCCGACCCCAGTAAATCATTAGAAAGGTTTCTTAGAGAATCTAGCAGGCCCTTGTATGCTGTAAGTCTGCTGCCATTCTATCAGTGGGACAAATCAAAATTAATCTTATTATAATGGAGATTATGTAACTGCCTGTAACTAAAACTGTCACCACTGATGTCATGATTTTCTTAGTTATCTAAGTTATATTCTCAATGATTATGAAATAATCATTATTTAATCTTAATTAGCATCTTATTTATCAACGGTGTCTCTATTAAAGTCTAGCTGAGTTAGATTTGCTGCAAAACTACCCATATTATTAATGCATTTAAAATCCTGAAATATTTTATATATCTCAAAGAAATAAAGATTTATATAGTGAGAATTATTTGCATAATGATTTAAACTAAACTGAGTTTGATAATAATTATTTGTGGTTACTGATTTCTAATACTCTCATGTTATTCTCAAACGTATTAAAAGCAATCCTATATATAATTTTATATAGAAGTCAATTAAAATAACATTAAAATAAGTGCAATATTGTTATATTTGTTCTTATTTAGTTTCATTAGTCTTTCTAATTTAATATAATATTCTATTATATTAAAACTTAAATACTTGTGCCCAGAGGGTGCATATTCTGGCTAGTAATAATAATGATTGATTAAAAAAAAAAAAAAGAAATAAAAATTGTATTTTTATATTTTAATATGATAATTTATTTTAATATAAGTTAATGTAATAATTTATTTTACAAGGGTGAGTTAAAAGTTTTGCAATATTTTCATCAGTGATAATTTGCAGTGCATATATCATGTGACCTGAGCAGTTGAAGAGGTACCTTCTGTGGTTAGTAGTATTGTGGTAGTTGTATATTGGATCAATCAGTGAGTAATTTGAAATTCACATGGAAAATGTGCAACATAGTCTAATCCATACATTTCTGTAGGGGATTTTTTTTATCTTGTACATTTGAGGCTACAAAGAAAATTCTTTTAGGCATAGAATTTTTTCCAGCTAACATCAGCATAAGATTTTTGTAAGGGAATTTTTAAAATCTTTATTTTATTTTTTAGTATGGCTGAACTCCATCACTCTGTTAGGACTTAGTTATATTAAGATTTCAAATAATACAAATGAATGAGATAAAAAAAAAACGGTTTATATGTCAAGTTCAATGTGATGAAGTGTTTTGTGTTAATGAAGAAGAGTTTGAAAAATTCTCATAATGAAATGGAAGATATTCTGTCATCATTTCGTTTCAGTCGTTTGGCTTTTGTTCTGTTCTTTTTATCAATGTAACGTTTAAGATCTTTGTTTTCTACCAAGTTGCACTGTTGTACAGGCAAATCACTTGAACAACCAGACATAGGACATCTGAAAAAGACAACAACAAATATTAATTGATTTTAATGGCATGTCAACCCATCTAGGCTTATTTAAATGCCTAGAGGTTAGGGAATTGTGATCATTGTACATTTATATTTACATTTGTGCATAGTTGTTTAAGAGTTTTCTTTCATATACTTATATATCATTCCTAATACAAATAACTGTGAACACAGTTGTATGGTTTCAAGTATTCCTATCTAATACTAATAATTATATGGTTTCAAGTAATTATTTCTATTTTAGTCATTTGTTTGCACAGTTATTAGATTTCAAGTAACTAATAATAATCCATAGTAAACAATTATAGTCTCAAGTAACTATTCTTAATACAAATAATTTACAGTTATATGGCATCAAATATTCCTATTATGTATTATGAACAATTATTTCAGCACTCATTCTTTAATTTTTTTTGTAGTATATATATATATATATATATATATATATATATATATATATATAATGTGTGATTGGTTGTGTGCAGTATCTTCAAAAACAGGTTTAAAATGTATTTTAAATCATTTAAGATATTGAAACTTATAATGCACTGTTTTGATAAGCCAAGGATTGCTTGAATAAACAAAATGAATTCTGTAATTATCATAGAAAGGCGTTTTAGAAGACATTTTAAGAAATCGTTGCAGACTAAACAATCTATTTATGATTGAGACATGAAATCTAAAACAATAAGATGTCTGTGTAAAAGACTTGGATGACCATCAATATGTAATAACAATTTCTCGTCATCCAAGTTACCTACACGTCTAATTATCAGTGATAAACATTAGGGATTTTCTCTAGAAAATGACATATTATGAGTGCCAATATTTCAAATATTCTGTTTTAAACAAATTGTCTAAAATTGTCCAAAATTTTTTTATATATAAGCTAGACACTTTGGAATGTGGTTAAAGACTGCTGTAATATTTTTGCAAGCGGAAAGATTTTTGCAGTTGAGAAATCGATTACCAAAATCATTTTTTCCCTCTTCGTACATCAAGTTATTTCGCTTGAAAATGTGAATGTCTATTGTCACACTTTCCTAGACACCATATCTTTGCCTTTTTTTTTGTGGTGTTTGTTGACCAATTGATGAAGAAATGGATCATCTGAGCCCCATTCAAATCTATAGACACACAGAGAATATGATCAAGATGATTGATAAAAGGAATAAAATGAAAAATCAATTGGCTTGATGCTTTCCAAATAATATTAACTAAAGAGACAAGTGTGACTGTGGGGAAAATCTGAATTTTATGAATTCCATTTCTGAAGATATACAGATTTCTAAAAGAAACCCACTAAAATGCCTTCGTCATTGCAAATAAATAAAGAAAATTGCTCTATAATTAGCATCTCCTGGTTATCTTACTTGAATATCATAATGATTGGAGTGAATGCAAATACAGACCTCACACTATTATTATAAGTTACTAATTAGATTTTAAATTGCTTTATTCTCTGAGAGCATTTTGATTGCATTGTGCTAACAAAAATCTCATCATAATGTGATATTTCTGCAGTGTAACAGTAAAATACAAACATAAAAAAATCAGATCTTTATAATAAAGATTTTGTAAAAACAAGAGTTACTTGCTCTTGGCACCGGAAGCAGTAAAAGTTATCTACTCTTGGTTAAAATTTTATTGCTGTTTTTTTAAAATTATTTATTTATTTATTTAACACGGACATTCAAAGAGAGCTGTTGCAATTTTTCTCTCTGATAAAAAAAGCTATGAATTTCTTTTCACTTTAAGAACTAAGATAAGTTAAAGGACCAATCTGTAGATATATATTACATTTCAAAGAACATTGACTTGTGACTTGTTACAGTCTAATGAAACACTCTACTTCTAAATTCCAATAAAGTGTTCACAATCTTGTGTCTATATTTTGTTATTTAGATTACTAAATGAAAAGTTATGTTATTGGTTTGGTTTGTTGGATTTTACGGCATGTCAACCCTTGTCAGGTTATTTTATGCCGAAGATGTTTTGTTCAATTCATGCTTGATGGGTATTAAAAAATTTTTTTAAACATTTAAAACTCATTTTTTTCTATTTAACCCTTAGATGGGACCCTAACAGGTACTACCATTCTTGGGGAGAGTGGACCTGGGAATAATGGCAATCAAGGGGTACCCCACATTTCCCTTGAGCTCCAAAATTGGAACGTTACTATTAGATACAGTTTAACGTCATACCCAGGACACTTTTTGGTTATTGTGTTTGGTAATAAATAAAAACTAGTCATATCCATTTTGATTGTATAATGTTCCACAACAAATAATAAAATCCTGGTATCTTTGGTTCAGAAGAAAATTAACTTTTTATAAAAATTTAGTAGACATGTACTAATTTATGAGCAATACTGAAACTTTGTTTTTATTATTTACATTATTTTATTCAATGAAATTAAAAAATACCATTCTAAGAATACACAATCTAAAAATAGTGGGTAGCACATAAATTTGGAACATTGATTAATTGATTTTAATGGCATGTCAACCTGTCTTGGGTAATTTTATGCCTATAGAATCACTTTCATTGTATTGTATTGTATTAATACAATAAATGCAGATCAAATTATGTTAAGTAATTCATCAGATGATTCCCCAAAAAGCTCTCTTAAATTCTTTTTCTTGCCATTTTTTCAGAAATCATCCAAATTCAATTAAAAATATTTTAACACTATTGCTGTTTTTGATTTGATTAAGCAATTTGAATCCAAAAAACTATAACTTAATTAGCAACAAATCCAATTGGTTAATAGATTTAGTTTTTGAAATCTACCTTGATTAAATTTTCTAGTTTGAGGAGAAATATCTAAAAAATATTTACCATAATTAGAAATTCCACTAATTATTTTGAAAGTTTCGATTAGATCACCTCTCATTCTTCTTTCTAGTAAAATAGTTAATTCTAATTTCTCTAATCTCTCTCTGTAATCTTTTTTTTTACTCTTTTTATTAATTTTGTCTTTTGGGAGGAAAAAAGAAAAGAAAAAAAAAAGGGTCATCCTTTAAAATTGATGATCAAATAAATACTTACTTTCCATTTGGTCGTGTATTAAGATAATGCTCAATACCCTGCCGATCATAGTTGTGTCCACATACTGTATTTCGTACAGGGTCAATCATTTCTTTTCCAGTAATTGCACATCGAGTGTTCTCTACTTCCTGCGTAATGGCAATTTCTTCATCAGATCCTTGATTGTTTTGATTCTTTGCTTCTTTTGAAGAAACAAAATATTTAAATAAAATATTTTAGTTTAACAGTTTTATAATCAATAAAATTCAAACACATTCATCAGGTAAGACATCTCTTATTACCAAATGTTAATAAACAACTCTTATTGTTTTTACTAGCAAAAATGTGCATCTTCTGAATGCAAGTATTTAAGTTTTAGTATAATAAAATATTATATTAAATTAAAAAGACTAACAAAACTAAATAAGCATGCATATAAAAATATTACACTTATTCTAATTTTATTTTAATTGATCTCTATCTAAAATTATGCATAGGATTGCTTTATGTGTGTCCAAATATTTAAAAAAAAAATGAATATTGGACAAAACAAAAAAAAAAAAGATAAAATAAAAAATAGCATTTCTCTGAATGTTTGAGATGAGGCTTGATGATTAGTATTATCTGTGTTATTCGGACTATTGTCTCCATCTTCATTGTTGTTTGTACAACGTTTCGGACGATATGCCCTCCGGCTTTCTTCAGGTATTTCTTGTCGGACTTGGGAACCTTCTTTTCGAACTTGGGAACTTTCTTGTCATAATTGAGAGCCATCATGGAACTTTGAACCTAACCCTTTATTTAGTCCACGGGGGTATCCTGTTCTCATTCTGCTAACCATAATAAATAAATTAACACAACTCCTACCCCAGCAACGGTTAGAAATATTCTTGAAGAAGGCCGAAGGGCATATCGGCCGAAACGTTGTACAAATAACAATAAAGATGGAGACAATAGTCCGAATAATGAAGATAATAAAAAATAGCATTTAATATTATGTAAAATTAAATTATTATTAAACTTATTTGAAACTGTGGGAAGGGATAATCAAAGTATAGGGCAGCTTGGATGCTAGCTCTTCTTATAACTCCAAATTTTCATTACTAAATTTAACTATGTACCTAAATTAGACAGTAAAGAATAAAATTACAGTTATTTCTTTCTGTTAATGGATTTCTTTGAATGGGAATTGATGGGAATTTTGCTCATATTTATTACAATAAAAACAAACAATTATAAATCAATAATATCCACCAAATATTTATTAAAATCAAATTAGCCTTCCCATTCACACTATAAACTGCTATCTGGTTGTATATATAAATACAATTTTATGTTATTAGAGTGTAGATTAGACCAACATCTTATCATGAGTAGAGAGAGTAATTGATTCATCTACAGAATTGGATTGTGTCTTTTTGGAAATATTGGAATTGGTCATTAGGAGTGTTTTCCTTTTATTCCTTTGCCCTAAAACAATTTTGAAGACGCTCCCATTTGTTATGCCTGGCTGTGAAAAGGCCATCTCCCATCACCTGTGAACCTAGTGCCTAGTGGTGTGACTGACAGCACAGGGTAAATCTTGGTATCTCTTGTTGGTGAATGTGAGTAATAGTCAGACGTAAAAGTTGGGGGATTTTTCAAAAGTGTCAGTCAGTAACCAGCAGAGGACAAAGAAGGAACAACTTAAATTTCACTAGCTATGATTTATAAAACTATAGGAGGATCATTCCTTCATCTTGAGAATGCTACTTTATGTCTCTCTGTTTATTAAGATTGGTCCAGAATGAGGTTGCAACACCAATAATAAAGTGAATGGTATTTTTTTCTGTAACCACATGTCTGACCTTTCCCTTTACTTTGAACCCCTTATCATCTCGTCTTTGTATCTGCCAACTTTCTTTCAGGCCTTGTAATGCAACATTGCAGTTATGGGAGGAGCAGTATCAGGAGAGTGGGTAACGGGGAAGCTGAAAGAAGGACCTTACTGTGTTATATGTGCACGTTTTTTTTTCAGTCCTAAAGTTGTTTCATTTGGATTGACTATTTAGGTAGGAGTTGTTTGTGGAAATATTAATGAAAATGTGACAATTTATCTCATGTTCTGGAGTCATAGCAAATACAAAAATGCACACATATAGCATCTCCAATTTTATACATGTACCGAGCAAGTCTCTGATTGGCTGTTGTGTATCTCAGGGCCATTATATGAGAATTCCTGAACTATTCATTAGATTACACAGACTAAATCATGAAAGGAGGTAGCCTAATGACAGGTCGGAGTTACCGGTTGAACAGATATGATGTTACAAAACCCCAAATCTATAAGGATACCATTGATGACTTCCTTTAGTGCATTTCGGTGATATTTAATAAGACATGCCCTTACCAAACACACCCAACCTGTCCTACTATTTGTTCATAGCTTATTGAACTTGGGAACCTTCTTTTTGAACTCAGGAAACTTCACAGAATTTCAAATTGAATCCTTTATTCAATCCATGGGGGTAGACTGTTTTCATTCCATTAACCATGACCAGGTACAAGTATTAAACTATGTTAAGTAGTAGAACAGTCTATCCCCATGGATTGAATGAAGGGTTTGGTTTGAAGTTCCGTGAAGGCTCTTGATTACAACTTGAAGGCTCCCGAGTTTCACCAGAAGCACCTGAAGAAGGGTGGAAGGCACATTGGCTGAAACATTGTGTATATAACAATAAAGATAAGGACAATAGTCCAAAAAATCCAAATTATGAAACCTCATCTCAAGAATTAAACTAATTAGGAGTCAGATTTTTGTAAAGGGTGAAAAGAATTTCGGACCACCCCGTACAATAGCCCCCCCCCCATTTTTTTTTTTCTGTGTAAGTAAATTTACCTTCTTTTTGTTTCTGAAGATTTGTAATTTTCCTGTACATATCATGTTGAATAATATCATTTTCCGTACTGTCAGCCTTCAAATCATTCAGTTTTTCATTCAACAAAGTTAACATGTTCGGTTCAGATTCCTTATTATTAGCACACTGAAATACACATAAAAATTGGAATATATTGTCAACAACGAACAAAAGAAAGAAAGCATTTATTTAACAAAATTTTTTCTTCTTTTTTTTTAATGCAAATAATATGAAAGCTTTATTTGAAAAAGTCAACATAGATGACATTCTGTCCTTTTGAGAGAAATAAAATTATACCAAAAATATAAACATAAACCTGATCAATACCATACAAAACTAATCCTTCAACATGATCCCCAATGATGCTAACATATTGTTAAAACCGTTAACTAGAAAAGTGTAAATATAGATGTACAACATATATTATTTCCTTACCTCCTGGCATGAAATTACCCCAGATGGGTTGATATGCCATAAAAACCCACCAACCAACCAACAAAAAAACATTGTGTATATAACAATTAAGATGAGGACAATAGTCCAAAAAAATGTAGATAATAAGTAGATGATATTTTGTCCTTTTTTAAATAAACAAAATTATATCAAAAGATATAAATGTAAACCTGATCAGTACCATACAAAACTAATCCCTCAACATGATCCCCAATGATGCTAACATATCTTTAAAACTGTTAACAACCAAAGTGTAAATATAGAAATATACAACATACATTATTTCCTAACCACTTGGCATGAAATAACCCCAGACAAGTTGATAGGCCATTAAAATCCACCAACCTACAAAAGATTTTTCCAACACGATCTTCTTTGTCAATGCACTAAATCCAAAACTTTTTCATAGATAAAACATTATACAATGAAAATTTCAGATCAAAATTCAACTAATAACTGGACCACATCTATATCTAGGTCGTGCTGACAGCATGGATACCCATAACTCTCTCTTGCCACCTGTCCATATCAGTCATCCCCACAGGCAGGTCTTCCACACAGCATCCAGAATCCACAGAACTGATTGATATAAGTTTTTGTTAGTCAACCCACACTGTGTGTCCATGTGTAGGTGTCCACAGGAGAATCTCACTCATGAGTTTGTCCTTGCTTCCCAAGCAGTATTCATTTCATCTTACTTGGAGGGTTTGTGTAATAGGATGTAAATGGCTGTATGTCTGATTTTTGTGGGGTACTGCTTCCAGGATTTGTTCAAGACAATACACAGCATCCTTCTGTAGTTCCCATCTAGCTTTTTCTCTAAGCATTTTGTTAAAGTCCAAGTGGTGCAGCCATACAGTAGCACTGACACGGCTACAACTTTGAAGAACTGTTGCTTTATCCTATCATAGAGATCACATTTCCATATGATTGACAATCTGTCTATAGCAGTCATTTCCTTTCCTATGCATATATTGACATCACTTTCTGCAGATGAGATATTACTACCAAGGTATATGAACTGGTCTACTAATATGAGAGGCTTAACATGTAAATATTTGAGCAGACAATTATGAACATGAAAGAAAAACATTTCACCTATCAACTTTTAATTATAAAGAATAATTTCTGATAAATGATTGCAATGAAAAAAAAAAACAACAAAAAACATCAGCAAATGTAAAGGTTGGGTTGGGTTTATTTGTTTAATGACATATAAACTTCTTATGGGTTATTTAATGCCAAAGTTTGATTCACTTGTATAGGTTTAATTATAATCATAACTATTTATACTAGTACAAAATAAAAAACACTCTTCGGGTGATGTAAAAATAGATTTTTGAAACATTGCCTGAGGGGTGGGAGTAAAAAATTCAATGTCAGCGAGTTTGTACCCTAAGTAAGTAAAATCATCAAATTCATTAAAGGATTAAAAAATAAAACAATTTGAAATGTAAACTTTAAATATGTATTAAAATAAAACAAACTATATATAGATATATAATACCAGTCATGTATTTATTAAAACAATGAGGACTGTCTAATGTTGCATATTCAAATTTTGAGTGTATTTATTCTATGTTATGAAAATTTTGGGTAATGTGGCGTAAGCAGTGACGTAATTTTTGTTACAGACAAAAACCGGAAGCGAATCTCCATTATTAATAGATTTTCAGTGTTCCATTTCAATCATTTAAAAAAATCAAAACTTTTCATTTGTCTATAATTAATCGTTTGTTTGCACATATGGTTTCAAGTATTCCTATCTAATACAAACAACTTAGATATATTTGACAAATAGATGAGACTAACAGTTACTACTATTCCGGGTAAGTGTGAATGGCAATGAAGGGGTATTTCACACGCCCCAGAGCTCCAGAACTATAGCCTTACTACAGGTTAGTCAAACCCAGAATAACACCTTTTTTCAGGGTGGGGAGGCAGTCAGCATATTCTAAACCCAACTTTTAGGAAAGTAAAAGTAAAAGTTACTATCCAACATGGCTTCCCTTCTATGTAAAATATTCAGCGATTAGATCAAGGGAAATAACCCATGATTCCAAAATCATCTTGGTTTCTCTGTATTATATACGAGCTCTTACACGATGTGTGCAAACACTTCAGCTAATTTATAATAGCAGGAGATATATAAATATATATATATATATATATTACTACCAGTGTATTTACAAATTAAAAGTGCTAAATATCAAGCAACAGAGCAATTTATTATCTGTTAATACAAACTACTAAAATTTAACACCACGAACCATCATCAGGCAATTAAAAAACTATATATATATATATATATATATATATATATATATATATATATATAAATAAATAAACCCCTCTGCATGAGTAGGTTATTATTTTAGATTAAAATCTTTTCCTGGGTTCAGTAAGTATGCATAACCAATTTGGTAGCTTTACAACAGACTGTTTGGTCATCTGTTGAGGACAGACAAATTATTCCCAATTATTAATATAGATATGCACTGGAAATTGAATTACTATAAAAAATAAATTAGACAATGAAATTACTAAAAAAATGTATTTGACAATGAAATTTTTGTAAAAATGCATTGGAAATGAGATTAATATAAACTGCATTGGAAATGAAATTACTATAAAAATGCATTGGAAATGAAATTATCATAAAAATGCATTGGAAATGAAATTACTATAAAAATGCATTGGAAATGAAATAATCATAAAAATACATTGGAAATGAAATTACTATTAAAAAAAAAAGGTATTCAAAAACCTTTGATTTTTTAAGCACTTGAACCCTGTACCTAAATTCAAAAATGTATCAAACAAAAAACACATTCCAACCTTGCTCTAGGGCAAAAACATGTTTGTTCAAAGCTATCCAATCATTCCCTTAAAAGAAAAGTTGTGAATGGACACTATATTAACTTCTTAGCTACCAGGTTTTCTTTTCTGGACTCCCCCACCAACCGAATTGACGTGAAGTCTTTTTTAATGTACAGAGTCATGCACAAACCAAAGTTCATTCAATGAACAGTGCAAAAAATGCATGGTTCCCATCAGCATTCCCTTTGAAGGGCGCCTCAGGCAATGGGCACCAAACCCACATGCTGCCTAAGGGTATGCCCCCTGGGATCACGTAATTCCTTTTAGCTCACCAACCGATGTGCTTGAAGCACAGGGCTGTGCCAGGTAAGTACCAGATGTGTAGATGAGGTAAGTCTCTTTTCTTGCTACTGTCATCTTTTACATTCCAGAACATTAGAAACATTATAGTTCAAATTATAAATGCAATCATAGCTTGAATGAAGACATACAGCAGACCATTTTGTTATAGATTGTGTACCAATGTGTTAACTCTTAACGTCCTATACCACCTCATTCCACCCGTCTGGAAGTCACATTTATTTTCGAAATCTACCCCAAATGATAGCATTTGTTTAAATGTAATATTAAACATATTTAGAAGTCTTTAATTTAAGGGAAATAACAGGTAACTTTTAATGAAATTGCCATTTTTACCTATTTTTGATAAATGGTTATAGGAATTGGGTTCTGAAATTCTCAACAGGATGTTAAGAGTTAAAGCAAGGATACATGGGATTAGTAGGTAAGTGATTAGTACCTGACTTGATCTCCCTCAGCCAAAATAGTGGACTTATAATATATAGTAAAATAGCGTTCAACTCAAAATATCAAAGTTAAAAAAGTCCAAATCATTTGGGAATTGTGGCTCTGAAACTGTCCTAATTTTTTAAATACTTAGTTCAAACAATATCAACCATTTAAATGTTTTTTTTTTTTTTTTTTAATTATCTATGGCCACCTTAAGAGATTCCTTCCCCCAATCCTGAATAGATAAAAGTTTATTTGTTACTGAATCCCAAGAAAACTTCAACATTCTGACATGGTGGACATAAATTATAGATTATATATATTACACTGGGGAACAATTTTGGTCTTAATTTCTGTTGAGTTTGATTTTTAATTTGATTTAGACTAAAATTGACATGCTGATTTCAAAACTAGTCAGTTTTCTTCTATGATGTCAAGCCTTTTCTCTACAGCTTACTCTCCAAATAAGCAAAATTGTATTGTTTTTCTTTAAGTAATAGTACTAGTCAACTGATTGCATTAATTATTTTATTGAAAAGGAAGAATTTTTCAGATCGGGTGACTAGGTTGATTCCCAGTCAAAAAGCAAACATCAGTGTATTTGTGAAGCAAGTCTATTTTGCATATTCTAAATTAAAACTTGGTGATTAAGACAAGTCTTGGGCTATCACAAGATGTGCAAGCAGTGTGTTAAGAGTTTATGAATGTGGATCAAAAGAACACATGATAAGTTGACATTTGGTATACCTATGATTTGACGAGAGCCAATATATAATTGCACAGACTGTTACTTTTGTTTAATGAAAAGCTCACCATATAACAAGAAAAACAATTGTAAAATTGAGTATCTTAGTCTACCATCAGCTATACGTCCAGTGCCTCATTTAGCTGAAATCCTAGTGCCAGTTTTCGTTCAACTTCCCCCTCTTGAAGATCCCAATTAGGATAACTCAGTTCATCAGGGATTCAATCAGCATTAGTTGAATGAGTTGGCATAAGTTTTGGGATTATCAAATGGATTTTGTTAAGGAAATTACCTTGGTGAATTTATATTCATTCAAATATATTGAGAGGTAGGCATCTCATTTCTTCTTGCATTCATAAAAACCATCCATTCTCAATTTTTAATCAATAACCCCTCCCCCTTTCTATAGTGACAGGATTCATCCCAAGGGAAAGGGCAGGTCACATGACCTTCCGTTAACTTAGATGAACATCTACTAACCTCTTCTTTCACATAGTCAAGAGCAATAAGATATTGTTGCAGGTCACGTTTCATTTCGACAAACTTGTGCATGATTTCTTTCATTTCTCCAATTTGTGAAGCACTGTCATCAGACACTGTTTAGGGGGAAAAAGAAAGGAAAATACACTTAAATAAAGCAAATAATTAAAAAGTTAAACAAAACAAACAAAACAAAACAAAAAAAAAACAGTTACCCTGTTGAGCTTACAAAAAAGAAAAAAAAAGAGCACAAAACATATTCAAATTTTGCTCCAGTGTGGTAAGAAAATTCATTCCTGGTCAGTAGTGGTGTCTAGACAGAATAGCTGAGAGATTCTGTTGGGGGTTGGAAGTGGGTCCTTTTTTTCACTTGGAGGGTTCTTCCGGTGAAGGCTCATGGGAGTTTGTTATCTTATTCTAATCCCCACAAAACTACGAGTTAAAACTGATATGAAAAACTCGCAAGAAGTAAGATCATTTATTTATTTTTTTAAATAAAAAAAAAAAAAAAAAAAAATCAAAACAGGTGAGCATACTTCTAATGTAAAATTTAGGTCAGTTAATTGTTTTTTTTCAGCCATCTTTGTTTAAAGCTATCCCATCATTCCATTAAAAAAAAAAATTGGTTACTATATCAAGCTCATAGTGTATAATAAAATATCAGGTTTATGATATATAGTAAAATAGTGCACAGCCTTAAATATTGGGCTTATAATATATAGTAAAATAGTGCTCAGTTTAAAAATATTAGGTTTATAGAGTATAGTAAAATAATGTTCAGTTTGAAATATTGAGCTTATAATGTATAGTAAAACAAAGCACACTCTGAAATATTGGGCTTATAATGAATAGTAAAATAGTGCACAGTTCAAAAATATTAGGTTTATAGTAAAATAGTGTTCAGTTTGAAATATTGGGCTTATAATGTATAGTAAAACAAAGCACAGCCTGAAAATGTTGGTCTTACAATGAATAGTAAAATAGCACTCAGTCTGAAATATTGGACTTACAGTGTATAGTAAAATAGTGTTCAGCCCACAAACATCAGACTTACAGGTTCAATGGGTTAACAGAAATACTAAACAGAATAACATATAATGAAATGATATTTAAATAGAACTAGTTTATAAGAATTTGAAAATAACATTAAAATCAGCCCATGAAAAAGGAGAAAGAAAAGTAAGCCCATAAAATCCAGATTTTTAAAATTTTGCTTGCAAAGTACATACTTACTTAAAAGAATGTAGCAACCCCAGCACTTTCCTTGATTGTGGTGGACATTGACAAATTCTGACCTTAATCAGTTTAAATTGCAATTTCTTGCTTATTTCTGGTCCAAACTTAAAAATATTTATATGGTTAGGAAAAAAATTATTCTTTCTAAATATGTATTTTTTATGTGTTTTTATGGCAAGTTAAAATGGTATTTTGCTTGGAACAGTTGAAAATGTGTAATATGATTTTTTTTTCCAGACTAAATTTTATACAGTAATTTCTTTAGTAAAATCAAAGTGGCTAATCTTTATCAATATTCTTGAAATTTTCCACTTAAGTAGAACACACTTTAAAATACAACCAGAAACTTGTTTTGTTATTTCCTGACCTTTGGAAGTGAAAATATGATAGACAAAAGTTGACGGAGAGTTCTTCAAAAAGTATAAGATCAGAAAAAAAAAAAAAGAAAAAAAAAAAGCACTATATCACTTATAGAAAATAGTCTCAGAATTATTTTCATATATAATATGTGAAATTTGGTTGACGGTTAACCGTCGGTTTTCTTTTGGCAAACTTTCAATTTTGGAAAAAAAACCAAACTTAAAATTAGGAGAAATGTAAACAAAACTCAGCACACATTGAACTGGCTTTATTTAAAAACATATGTAAATAAATAGGTATTCTATTTCTTGTATGTAATACAACATAGCAGGTATTTAAAAATGTATTTTTAAGTTCAAAGTAATGTTATATATTTAAATTAATACTATATATGTGCATACATGCTGTATTAAAATGAAAATGTTGAATAATCTTGTGTCAAACTTAAAAAAACAAAAAACAAACTGCTATCCATACCTTTTATTCTCTAAATAATGAGTTACAACATAGAGATACATACAATTTCAGTATAGAATCAGAAAGAACATACAATTTTACATAAGAATGCCAAGTTTTATCAAAATTGCTCTAAAAATAAAGAAATGGTGAAGAAATTTCTTGTTTTTAATTGGTCTGTGATTAGACATAATTTTTTAAACAAAATCATTTGTACCACAAATTTTGGGGTTTTAAATTCTCATAACTTTTGAGCCACTGGGAATATTTGCATAGTTTTGGACTCCATTTACACAGCTCTATTTAACTAATATGATTAAATAACAACAACCTCAAATAAAAAAAATCAACTGGGAATGCTAATATATCTTTTATTCCATCTTTGCAATGTTAGATAAAAATATCAACAGTCAATTTTGTAAATGTGAGTTCATGACAGAATGTGCAAGGATTGCCTAATTGATGGCTGATATTTCAAACAAAAACATTTATATTTAAAAAGAATATTTTGATATTTTAAATATAAACTACGTGGGAATAGTATCATATATAACAGTATAGTTTTTTGGGGGGTTGTTTTTTTAGAAAATTACAAAATTATTTTTACAATTTTACTTTTTCAAATATAAAAACAAAACTTTCTAAATTTAAAAAATGTTTTAGCCTTAATGCATTTTTTATTTTACAATTCAGGGCAGTTTTTCTACAAGGGGAGTTACATTTAAAAATCATTTTCCGATTTAATTTTTTTCTGAGGACTTATCTTTATAATAAATATAAATATTTTTTTTCTTTGAAACCTTTTTTTAAAAACTAAATGAAGTGAGGAAAACAATTAAAAAAAAAAATATGTATTTTTACAAAGTTTTTTGAAAAAATTAAAAAATATTTTTTTCAAAAATATTTCAAAAGAGTGAAAGACAAGGGAGATAAATCTGTCTGGATCCAAAGGCATCCATTAAAATTTAAGCCCTTTTGAAACATTTCCTTTTTGTTTTTATCCTTTTAACTGTTGAATGAACCGGTTCATTAAAAAAAAGTCTTTAGTGTCATTTATGTAACTTATTATCATAAGTATTATTGATTATAGCCCTGATCCCTGATTTCTGACCAGGTTCTGTTTCAAATGGCAGATAATATATTGAAATATTCACAAGTCCAACAAATATTATTTTATAATCTATCACAGATATTTCATTTAAAAACTATAATTATTTCTTTCTATTAATTATAATTTACTTCCTTTTAGTATTACCACTTATAATTGCCAGATTCTCTCTAGACTTTCTTCTTTAGTTTACTTGCATGCTTTTCAATATTAATGCTTGTAGTTTTCAGTTTAGTGTTATACCCAGAACAGATCTTTGTAGGGCAGAAGGTGTGTGTGTGTGTGTGTGTGTGTGTGTGGGGGGGTAATTAACCCTCTGCAGGGGATAAAGCCAGCATATTGACAAACTGTTATATTCTTGTAATTGTTTATTAGAATGTTTGGTCTCATTTATTAAATTTTCATGTTTTGTACTTTAAAATAAAAAATGAAAATAAGTATATATTTGTCTGTATTTTTAAAATGAGGCTTGATATGAACAATTTTGATTTTTCGGACTGTTGTCTTCATCTTTATTGTGGTATGTATAAACACAACGTTTCGGCTGCTGTATCCTGCAGCCTTCCTCAGGCGTTCCCTGTGTATCTAAGTATAGTAATGATCCAACTATTAAAAATGATTTCCCAGGTTGGATCATTACTATGCTTGGATACACAGAAACACCTGAGGAAGGCCAAAGGATACAGCAGCTGAAACGTGTTTATACATACCACAATAAAGATGAGAACAACAGTTAAAAAAATCAATAGTAGTTATTTATTTTGTTTAAAAGAAAAAAAATTTCAAATATTAAGTCAGCATGATGTAACAGATGAGGCCTGATGTTTCATTGTAAAAAATATTTTCTTTTGAAACGAATCAGGTCCGAGTTAATCCAAACTTTTTATACTCTTTTATTTTGGTTGTATGTTAAGTTAGTTATAAATTAGGGAGCAAAGGTTTAACTATTTAATTGAAAACTTTACTTACTTGAAGTCATATCAGAAAGATCTTGAGCACAGTCAATGACAGTTTCCATGCCGGTTGCCAGGAAGGAGTCCACTGTATTCAAAGAGGACACAGACTGTTCTAACATAGGAAACTTTGAATGCGACATTGTAGATAACAATTGAGAAAGAGACACAGCTGAAAAAAAAAAAAAAAAAAAGTAGAGAAAATGGTTGACTATTTTAATGTGTATCCATTCTGACTGAGAATAAAAAAAAAGGATTGATCTTAAAGTGCATACAATAATATATGTGCATCTTCTTCACAACAGTTTACTATTTTATCAATATACATGTGAATGCAACATTCTTTATATTGGGCATACTAACCAGAGGCTTGAAAATAGAATCAACCAACATAACAAACCCCTGGCCAAAACATGTGTTAGTAACTCATTTTAAATCTATTTTATCCATTCAACATTTTCTTTCCTTTATTTATTTTTCTTTTCAACATATCGTCAGATTCACTTCCATTTTCAACTTATATATAATATAAGTGTGTGTGAGTGAGTGTGAGTATATTAACATGGTTGCACCACTTGGACTCTAACAAAAGGCTTATATATACATTGGGGTAGCATGGACATGAAGTCAATGGCACTTGGTTACTGACAGTTTCTTGCCGATGTGATTTTCAAACTAACATATAGGTGAGAAAGTGTAAGTAACCAAGCACGATTGACTCCATGTCCATGCTACCCTAACTTGGATATAAATGATCTATCCATTATATTGAATACTGTTTACTTATTAATAATATAGCACCCATATTATATAAGAAGTTGGTAGAGTGGCCTATTGTCAGTAACAGTCTACCCCCTTTGTGCTAGCGCTAGACCAGGGAGATTGTCTTTTTTTGCTGAGGTGGAGTCCCACACCTACCACCAGCTCTCCACTTTACAGCACAAATCAGATTACCCAATCAATGCTACTCATGTGCTCAGTTGATGAGGATTGGTATTAAACCAGGAACCTTGTGATTCCTAGCCGGGTGCTCTACTAACTGAACTAAACTAGCCCCTTATATATATATATATATATATATATATATATATATATATGAGGAATACAAGAAATTATGTTAATAAATTCCACACAACTTCATTACCATTGCTCCCTGGTCCACTCTGACCCAGAGTGGTAGTACCTGTTAGGGTCCCATCTATGGGTTGAATAGAAAAACATGAGTTTATAAACAAAATTGTATTATGCATTAAGAATGAATTATTTTATAACTTTGTCGGCATTAAATGACCCACTGAGGTTGATATGCCGTAAAACAAAACAATTTTTTTCTTTTTTTCTAGAATATTTAGTCGATGTACAGGGTGTTTAAAAAATGTTAATTTTTCTCTGGGTGTTCCTTTATGAGTTTAAAGTCTCCACCTGTTCACCACCTGTCAATACATTGGAATCTTTGCTTCCATATTAGTTCTACTTTTCTAATAAAGATACTCCCATAAAAATATTAAAATTTTTTTAATCACCTGTGGGATATTCCAAGAATGGGTTTGTGGGGATTAATAAAAGTAAAACTAACTTGTTCCCATAAGTTAACAGTGATGATGAACATGTGGAGACTGTTTGAAATTATAATATAGAGGTACTCCCGTAAGTGTGTTAAAATTTTGAGAAAAAAAAAAAAAATGATCCTAACTCAATAAGTGATCAATCATACTTGCACTTTTCATTTCTTTTAATATTTAAAGTGAAAATATCTTATATCATATTCATTGCTAATATTGAATAATATTTCGATTTATAAAAATAATCTTCAGAGCTTGTCTTTCTCCGGACTTAACAAGAGCGGAGATGAAAATAATATGAATTCAAAACGAAAACATTGATGTTGCAAAAAAGTTATGAGGTAGTTTCAAATATAAGCACATTTAATATTTAAGAAAGAAAAGTTAAAAATTCAAGGGAGGTAATTCGCTCTAATATCCATATTTACAACAAAACAAAACAAAAAATATATATCGTTTAAAAATTGTGCTTTTTCTTCATTTACTTGATTCTTTTTATCACATCCTCATGTTTTGACCTTTCTCTCGTGGTAGCAGTTAGTAACGTGTAATATTAAAAGTTTTTTTTATTTATTTTGAGTGCTTTAGTTTTATTAATAAAATATCGGTATTTTTTCGTTTAAGCATAACAACACTACTTACTAACTTTCGAAGTCTGATTTCGTGGTAGTTAGTCAATAAGTTTAATTTCACCATTTGAAGTTAGTCAATGTTTTAATTAAACATTGACTAACTTTAAATGGCATAATTAATAATTAACTTTGAATTTAATTAACACTTAAAAATCTTTTGTTTTTAGAACATGCCTTTACCAACAGTTACAGACATTAAGTATAAATTATTATTGTTATTATTATTATTGATAAAAAAATGAAAAAATTATTATCAATAAAAATGAAAAAAAAAAAATTATTATTGAAAAAAAAAAAAGAAAAAAGATCCTTTTGAATTTTTTAAGAGTCAGGGATGTTTATCCACATTCTAAATGAATATTTCTTATTAATTGAAAAATGCTTTTATTTTCAGAATTTGCAAATTTAAACGTCACCCTATTGGGAAATTAAGTATCACGCTTAAACGAAAAAGAGAAAGATAAACAAATATTTCTCACTTCCATTTATTTATTTTTTTCAACAAAATGTGACTGTTGCATTGGAAGTGGTAGGTTAATTAATTTCTGACGTCTTATTTTTTAAAACTCAGAAAAAATAAATCTTGTTAAAAAAATGTTTTGTAGACAATATATTTACAACATAAAAAAATTAACAAGAAAATAATGATTAATAAAAAAGACTTTGCAAAAATTTCTTTAAAAAAAAAACCCCGCTTTCAAAATGTTTGCTACAAAATTAGTATGTAAAAATATCGTTTTTAGGGAAAATTAATTATTAAGAATAGTTTTTAAAATAAAAATCCCGCAAGAAATGCCACATACTTATGGTATGTCCCCGAATCTTCCACAAAAAAGCCAAAATCGGTAATTTTCAATTGTTATTGATGAATTTTTAAGTTTTTCCCGCTCCAAATATCGCATTTAACTGTGACGTCACAGATATTGCTGGAACCGGTGAAGAAGGAAAATATGACCCTTAACAAATAAAGGCAGCAGTTCTTTTTAATTTTTTATACTAAAATTTGTTTTTAAAAGTATTATTTCTCAATTATTGCCTTTTTTCTCTTTTTAACACAATATTTTGATTTGTATATTCTTCAAGTGTACACCAAAAAATTCAACGAGATAAAACCTCTCACTTATACCTCACAAAACTACCTAAAAAAATACAATTTGTTAAAATGATAATTTTTATTTTTATTATTATATGTAGTCTATTATTTGTTGTTTATTTGTGTATTGTAAAATATTACATTCATTATTATATAAGATTGTAATAATTATCGAATTTCAATTAAATATTCAGTGTATTTTGTCATGGAAATTTGTGGAAATAATTTTAAAGTCACCATTTTATTGAATTTCATGAAATCTTAATAAAATTGGATTCTAAACATTTTTACTTTTCTATAAAGATATACAGTAATACCTCACCCTATGTCGTTCATTGGTTTCAGTTGAAAAACGAAAGTTGAAATAGCCATTATTTAGCTGACCTAGGCCTAGCCGAGCTTAGCTTAGTTTTTTATGTTAGTCAATGTAATCGGTAAAAGTCAGTAAATTATGAAGCCTATTGGTAGCCAAGCCTAATTTTTTTTTATTGTAGCCTATACAATCGTTATATTTCGGTAAATTATTAGCATAAACAATATATACAACCCAGAATTAATGGTAATATATGGTATAAATGATACAGCTATTTTTACAGATGACGTAAATATTATAATATTTTATGTAGCTTTTAAAATGTTAATATTTCAATATCTTTGAAAATGATGTAGGTGAAAACGAAATAAAGGTATGACTGTATTCCTCATTTTAACTCAAACCCTAACTATTTACAAAAATGATTACCACTGTCACGAATAACTTACTATTTTGTGATGTTTTAATTTACAGTGTAGGGAGAATAAATAATTACATCTGTTAGAGAATTGGTGTGTCTGTTGGGTGCTTCATGTGGTGTCACATGACAATCCAGAAAATCATTCTTGACTTATTTTGCCTCTGTTCTTTGAATTGGAGAGATGTCGCTCGGACATCGGACACTGCCAGAGAATAGTAAAACCATGTTGCTATTTACTTTCCCGCATCAAACAACCTAAATAAAAAAGAACTCTATTTACGGATAGAAAACTGTTCTCCACAGGTTGGCAAAAATGACACCGCCCCTAGTTCTGCTCTTGCATTCCCTGGATGTGAAGGTTAGGAATGGACACTGACCATTCAATGAGCCTATAATTCATTGTTTGATCCAGTTTTTGTCAGAATTAACAGCTTCCCCAAATGAAGTTTACATAATATTTGTCAATGTAGCTAATATGATATTTGATTAATGGTGGGCATTCATTCATGATGACATAAATGTAGGCAGTGAATCAGATCACTAAGTGTATAGTAGTGACAGTAGGGATGAAGAATTTGATATTTATGGCTTTGATGTTCATAGATGTTATAAACCGTATTTGCATGCAAGCGTATGGTGGCAAGGAAAAAACAAACACAGATTTTGAGTTTTAAAAATGTATTAAGAAAAACAACATGACGTACAGGGAAAGGATAGAAAGAGAATTACAGGATAAATTTGGTTATAGTGATGGGTGGATATTGAGTCCGTAAAATGTCCGGCTTGACTGTGGTATTGGGGCGGTGACGTAGGCAGAATATTGTGTGTGTAGTGGTAGGCACTGTGTCTTGAATAAAAGTCAGTGAGTAGTGATGGGTGTTGGTAGGTGAGTCGAGTCTTGTATTTTAGAGTCGTTAGCTGTTGTAGACAGAATCTTGTAGTCTGGTTATTTTGAAGTCGATCTCTGGTCGTATCGAGTTATGATAGCTAGTATATTTTTGTATCGTCGAATCTTGTAGAAATGTTCGGTAGTTTCTTGTCTTGTTCTAGGCAGAATATTGTGTACTGGTAGTAGCGCTTTTTGTATCAACGAATGATGTAGTTGACTTGTTGATTTGACTGCCTGGTGAGGTCAGGTGTGGGTAAGTTGGGGGTGTGACCCGCCGCTCTTTGATGTGTCCTTCTGTGAGGCAGCGCTCGTCGTGCCTGCGTTCGTGATGGTGCCTTCAGCTCTGACTGTCGGTGCCCTTCAAAGCTGTTCGTTTTATAGAGATCGGCGGTCCCAAGTTGGATCACTTGGAGTTGTTTTCACTTTACCCGGGAATCGCTTTCATTGGATGATATTCGAATTTTATTTACCAATTTTCTCTTTGATTTAATTTTGGGAATTGACTACCAAGCCGGAACTCTGATTTGGAGCCCATGCGCAGATATATGTTAAAATGGTCATTCCGTTTTAGGTAACGACCGAGGGCACTTCCGACTTTATCCGTCCCGTTGACGAGTGTATGTAGTTTGTATTAGTGAATCGGGAGATTTCGACTTTTGCATATACAACATAGAGGTCTGATATATATGCTCCCCATTTGTTGAAAAATCATGTGTTATCTGGAAGATGCATCTTACCTGAATCTTGAACATGTTGCACAACAATTGTGCAACAAGCTGGTCGAAGTCATTACAACAGGTCTTGATGACACCCCAAAGGCAGCTGTCCATCATCACTACGATGTCAAAATAGACCATATAGAAATAACACAAAATTCTGGTGCAAGAACGTCACTCACAACTGGCTATGGTGAGAATCTAAGCCACTCAAAGGAGGACATGGCAAAAGCTTATGATTACAAACTGAACCAGTACTTGCTAATTGCTCTGTTGATTACCTTAAAAGTCCAATTGAATTTTGGATGTCTGATCAAGCAGCTGACTGCAAAGTCTTGCTTGATAACCTGGGAAAAGGCAAGGATAAGCAACTAAAATGTTGTGCTCATATCATATTGTGTGTAGACCATCCCATAGACAAAATCTATAAAGAAACTGAACAGAAGTTTTGTATTCAAAAAATTGTTATTGATCACTGTTGTGATGTTAGTTCAACAGTATAAAAAGAAGTCAAGTTGAGGTAGGGTAAAATGAGACAAGTGTATTTACAATAAGGTACAAGAACAGCTAGCTTGCCGCTAAACGGTAACAGTACAACCTTTTCACTCGGTGTCTCACTATTTATAGTGAGAACCGGTGTATATTCTCCACTGTAGGAACGGCCGGTACAACAATCACTCTGGTGAGAAAGTCCTCAGTTCCCTTGGAACTTCTGTTTATTGGACTTATTGCTATTGCTAAATTACTTTCCCCAAGTCATGCAGCACACTTTCATTATAGAATGATTATAGACAGGAGATGGAAAGAAACAATGTTCAACATGAGGGATTCAAAAGCTTTGTATCAAACAGATTTGGACATATTGCAAAATTGGCAAAGTTATTTGTGGCACATCAGGAGCATATACAAGTTTTCTTTGATGACATAATTGATATCAACAGCAACAAGTTAGTGCTTACCATTTCTAAATACATTCAAAATGAGTGGTTTGTCCTGTGCCCAGAAATCTACGGGATGATGAGAGACATCATCATATTCCCTCTGTTGCACTTTCTGGAGATTGATGAAATAGCCACCAGTGATGTGCCACTCGACAGAGACTAGACTGGAGGGGGGGGGGACATTTTCCTTGAACCCAAATTGATTGTTCTCAAGGAATTAAAGGATGTAAAACAAGAGGGTGGACCAAATGGGATTGACAAGCTGGAAGCTGCAGTAATGGTGAAAGCTATTGATGTTGTTAAGAAGTGACTTTTGGAGGTAGAACACTTCTAGCAAGATAATAATGCTGACAGAGAGGCACTACAGTATGCATCTCTCACAAACTTAGGATGTGAATCCCATTTTGGTAAATTTGATAACCAAATCAGGGCAAATTTGTGAATAAAGTGACTAACTTATATGGAACATTCTTATGTGTGGAAGTTAACTATTGCAAACTTCATGTGTAATTGGTGATATTTCTGGGCAAAAACGTCACTGATCTTATTATAATTTTCATTTTTTTTCATGATAAAGAAATTAGAACTGTTTAAATCAATAAAATGAATGTATTTTCATATTCTGTGATTAATAAAACCTATGATTAGACATATTACACCACTATTAAGCCATATATTGTCCTTTCCTTTAACAAAAACAAAGATTTTCATTTTGAAAATCCTCCAGGAACCAACCAAAAATGACATCCTAGGTCAATGATCTCAACAGAATCGTAATCAGCAGCAAAGATGGCCATAGAAAACACCTGTCTCATTTAATTTTTAGAAAAAAAGTATTCATTTGCCCACCCCTAATAATAGCTTAGATCCCTTAAAAGTTACCTCCCTTAGCGACCCTTTTTTAGCAATAGGACTAATCTTTAAATTGACACTGGTCTGGAGGACTTCCGAATGAGACAATATGTAGATTTCATCTCTCTGAGTTAAATTTATAATATGGACCAAAATGATAAGATCATTTATTTAAGTTATTCTACATTAGTTTCACCACAATTTTTCTCATAATTTATGGCTGTCCTTTCTTTTTATAGACCTTTAGACAAATACCTTTTTCTCTAACTACGTGGTGACAATTCCCTATGAAAATGTTTGTTCCTTTAAATGTAGTGTCTATATTCTGTCAGGGGCATGTCTCTTTTAATTCCATTCTCTCTTATTGTAAAACCCCCAGTTTAATTCAGTTTAACTATAACTATATTTCTTCCTTAGTTACATCTCTTCATTAAGAGCCTTCAGACAATACTGTGTTAAACTAGTCATGCTAGCATTTGTACTGGCCTTTGGCTGTGGGGATTAAAATAAAACTAAAATTAGAATAAAAAAAAACCCAAAAAAACTCCCATGAGCCTTTACCAGAAGAACCCTCTGTGCATGTGCAAGAAAATGGACCGACTTCCGACTCCCAAGATAATATCTCAGCCATTCGAGTTTAGGCCTTAACTGGGTCTGGTTGATCCTAATAGCCAGGGGGATATTCCCTTGCTACAGGCGACTATGACTGGGAATCAAGCCTAAGTCATAAAACCACCTTCTGCCTTTGTATCTTTCCTTTTATTTCCTTGAATTCCTTCCTTTTCAGCACGACCACCAAATGAGATGAGGTTAAAGCAAAAAGCCTAAGAACACACACCAAGAATATCCAGCTACCTTTAAACTTGAAAACACCCAAACCTCTTACCACCCCATACGGCCAATTTCTTTGTGTAACTTCATCAACTCACACAACATTTATTCTATTTAGCTATTTGTATTTAAACTAAGCCAACAATAGACCAATTTATTTGCTGTATTGTTTCTTTTGCAATCTTATTTGTGAAATGTATTTCTTCATTTCAGTCTTCACACTTTGTCTTCAGAGTCTTAACTGTGGGGAAGTGTTTGAAATAAGCACCAAAAGATGATTTTGAGGAAACTAGGATTGTCTATATTGGTTTAGACAAATTCATCTTTTTTTTTTAATACTTTGTTTGTCTATTTTCTACATTAGACCTAGATAGCGGAACACATAAACCATACTACCAGTCCAACGAAAAATCAAAATATATACACATGGGTTCATGCAACCCGCTTATGATTTTCAAAAACCTAGTCTCCAACATTAGCCTATCATTAAACAAAGAGATATTTAACAAAGCAGCCCCCTACTACAACAAAGAGCAGATTTAAAGACAAACTAGAATACATAACAGACACAACCATATCCAAAAACAGAAAAAGAAAAATTATCTGGTTCACCATCCCCTATATTCACTTAATGTCAGAACCAATATAGACAAAAAAAATCCCCCCTCTCTCTCTTTTATATATATATATATATATATATATATATATATATATATATATATAATATATATAGTTTTGTAGCTTACTTTTGTAGGTAAATCTATTTCTCATTTTTTATATGAATTTACTTAAGTTTTAAGGTATGTGGTTCAATTTACAATATGACTAATGTGACTAGTTTCCAAGAATGTCAAGATTGATAATAATACTATTGAAATATAGACTAACTATAAAATCTATCAACAAAATAATCACTTATAAAAGAAAATAAAGAAAAGAGGTTATTAAAAAATAAGCTTGAAAATGAATAATAAAACATAATTATTTATTTTCAATTTTATTCTTTTCTAATAACCTGTTTTTTATTAAGTAATTTTTGAAGCAAAATATGCAAATTAGTTAACCTTATTAGGAAAAATGACAACTTTTGTCAATTCATATAATTTAAGGCTCTGCAGAATTGGTTGGTTAGTTGGTTTGTTTGTTTGTTTTGTTTTACGGCATATCAACCTCAGTGGGTCATTTAATGCCGATAAAGTTTTGAAATAAATCAATTCTTAATGGATAATACAATTTTTTATAAATACATTTTTCTATTTAACCTATAAATGTGACCCTAACAGGTACTACCACTCCGGGTCAGAGTGGACCAGGGAGCAATGGTGATGAATGGGGTGCTCCACATTCCCCAAACCTCCAAAATTGGAACCTCACCATCAGATAGAGTTTAACGTCATTCCCAGGACATGTAGACCCGTAGCCACCGCCTTCTAGCACCCATATGATAAAAAGGGATTGGGGCTTGCCATAAGGGCAATAGGGTTGGGAAAATCATATAGGTGCTAGGGCTTGACGTGACCAGCCAATTGATCGGAGGGGGCCTCTCCGACCGCCCATCTAGCCCAAGTAGGGCCAAAGTGGAGTATTGCATGTCATGAACTGCTCATCCACCTGGGCTCTATCCTTAAGCATCACGGGTCGCCACCCACGGCCAACAGATGGCCCCATTGGGGGAGTCTTACCCCTCTGCAGAGGTGCAGTCGGTGCATTCTAATGCCCCAGCCAACAGGGCGGTGGTTGGTTGGGTTTTATGGGATGTCAGCCCATTGGGTCATTTTATGCCAAAGACATTTTTGTTTTATTCATTCTTGATGGGTACTCAATTAAAAAAAAAACTCAAATTTTTTAAACACATTTCTTTTAAACTGATGTTTTCCTATTCAACCTATAGATGGGACCCTAACAGGTACTACCACTCCGAGTCAGAGTGGACCTAAGAGTAATGGTGATGAAGGGTACAATCAAATAGGTGCTAGGGCTTGATAGGACCAGCCGATTGATAGGCGGGATCTTTCCGACCGACTGTCTGGCCTAAGTAAGGGTCAAATTGCAGTGTTGTATGTCATGGACTGCTCAACTACCAGGATTCCATTCTTAAGCATCATAGGCCACATCTCACTGCCAAAAGGTGTCTCCATTGGGGTAGGAGTTCTTAACATTCTGCAGAGGTGCAGTCTGTGTATTCTAAAGCCCACAGCCGACAGGGCCTGCTCTGCTGAAATTTGTTTGAAGTGGGAAGAAGCAGTTATTTTGACTTTTATTTCAAAAGCCAGACATGCAAAAAACAAACACACATAACAGTTTGATAATATTTTGATATATACATCAAAGGGTCAAAATCTGTATACATAGGGTCGATGCATACTACCACCAAACCTACTGCCCCCAATTCCCCAACTTGGGTAGGGGGGGGCAATCTCGCTTGGTGGCCCTGGAAAGGTGGGTTTCATATATTTTCTATGAATACTACTTTATGAAAATAGACATGTAGTAGAGTGGGGGCCTTGTATCATAGATTTGGAAGGGAGGACATATCATATAATTGGGTAGGGAATGAGACGCTATCACTGACCCTGCGTATGCATCAGACGATTCTTAAATTCAGGTAACAGGTCAGTAGTTATTTACTAAGCTAGGCTTAATTGTGGAATAATGCCAAATGTATGGAGGACCTAGTGAGATTGTGGGGATTGAAATAAAAAAAAAAAAAAAATCTCCCAGGAAGAACCCTCTGGACATGCGCAGAAAAAAAATCCCCCCTCTTCCACCAAGAAGATCAATCGGTCATTCGAATGCAGACCTTGACTATGAACAGACGCTTTTGACTGACTCAGGAGAAAATCTATCCAAGAAATAGCCAGGAACCTAGAAATAAAGTCTGAATCTTAAAAACAAACAACACCAACCATGAATGTGTACCAAAAACAACCAAAAGCCCAATCCCACACATAAAATCTTATACCTCATAAGACTCAAACTTACTAGTAATAGTTTCCTAGTCTAGCTTGATAACCATTACACCATATAAGGAACACAGTTAACATATTAGTAGTTTAAAAGGTAATTTATGAGGAAGTGCGTCCTGGTCTCCTGCCTCAGAAATTGCTACCCCGTGACTATTAAAATAACGTCCCCAGCTATGTCGTCTCGGCGGTGTTACTTGAAAGAAAACAACCAACTTAGGGTGTTAAATGTATTTTAGAGGAGGGGGGGGGCTTCTCTTTTTGTCGTAATTCTTATTTATTTATCATAATTCTTGTTCATTTATAGAAATTTGTATTAATTCTTCTGCAAGTTTCATTGTGTTAAATATAGGGGTGGGTGGGTAAATTTCACAGGGTAAAATTGGTGGTACCTAATATAAACAAAGTAAAAAATGAACAAATTGAGGTAGATAGATAGATAGATATCTATATATCCATCTTCATATTTAAACAAGAATTACGACAAATTACGATAAATAAACAAGAATTACGACAAATTACGATAAATAAATAAGAATTACGACAAATTACGATAAATAAATAAGAATTGAATTGCAACAAAAAAGAAAAGCCTCCCCTCCTCTAAAATACATTTAACGCCCTAAGTTGGTTGTTTTCTTTTAAGTAACACCGCCGAGATGACATAGCTGGGGACGTTATTTTAATAGTCACCGGGTAGCAATTTCTGAGGCAGGAGACCGGGACACACTTCCTCATAAATTACCGTTAAAAAAAAAATCCTGACCCCTCTCTCAGAGCAAGAGCTTGTTTATCTTGGCGATACCCATGTCCTGCAGGGCTAGTGAAAAATAGAACATGCAACACATGAGCGCCTCTCGTGGTATAATAGTTAGCAAGTTAGATTAGCAGGCAATTGTCATTGAGTTCAATTCTCACTGGGTACACCATACTTCTAGTCTTGTGTCACAACTGAGCTAAGCCTGGTAAATATCTAGTCCATGCGACACGTGGGTATTTTGTTCGATAAAGTTAGTCACTACTTTCTTCTTCGCCACAAGAAAATTATTACAAATAAGTTACCTCCCTTGTTTTATATCTAAAGACTAGGCATTACTCTTTATAATTGAAATAGGGGAGATAATTTAAAATTTCGTACACCAATTCTTCCACAATTATCATAAAACATGCTTCAAATAAAACTATTTAATTAAGAGCGAACAATATATATAATTAGCTATGCTCAATATTTTCCAAGGGAGATAATAATGATTTTTGTTAAATTTCTTAATTTTAAAACAATCACCAAAAATCAGGGAAATGTCCAATTTTAATGAAATTTTCACCAATTTATTTTCCAACGACTTGATTTTGTAACGATTAGCTTATTTTATTAAGGAAACTTTTTTTATCAATTCAGAATGTGTCTGTGTGTGTAGGACCTTTGACCATTTGAAGAAAAAAAATCCCGATCCCTAATTTTTACATTTCTTGAAAGATCATATCCTGAAGAATATATAGAAAAAAAAGAAAAAAAAAAAAAAAGAAAATATGAATTCAAAGTGATTTTAAAATTTAAAAGTTATTTTCTTAAAACTCAAAATATAAATCTTGTAGCATCTTTTTTTCGTAGTTTAAAAAAATGTTTTTCTTTAAATTGATGCAAAAAAATTGATTTTTTTACTATCTTGAAAATTTCAAGGTCAATTTTAAATGTCTGTCAAATCGTCAATTTCAACTATGGATGACAAAACGAGTCAAATTCTCTCCCTTTCTAAATAAATATTTCAATTTCGACAGAGAAAAGTCTTTTTGGTTACACTTCCAAGAAGAAAATTTTTAAAGATATTGAATAGAAAATCCAATGTTTATCTTTCACTTCGAAATACCCGGATGTGAAAACATACGAGATAGTATAAAACAACACTTTTCGTTCCATAGAAATTCGTTCATTGGCCAATCTAAGGGAGATAAGTTATGTCCCTTCTTTTGAACATAGCTATATATGACAAATCAAAAATTAACATGTTTGTTTTGTCTGAATTTCTGAGATGAGGAATTACTAGGTATGTGCATTATTGTTCAAGGAAGGTAATAAAAATAAAAAAATGATTTAAAAAAAATTTTTTTAAAACAATTACCAAAAAATCAGGGAATTTTCCAGTTTTAATGAAATTTTCAGCACTTTATTCATTAACGACTTTATTTTATTATAAATAGCTTATTTTATTTAAAAAATTGAGAAAAAAAAAAAAAGAAAAAAAAAGAAGAAGTTTTCTTTAATCAATTATGATTGTAAGATTGTAGGGTTTTGTCAACCTTTGGTCATTTGAATGAAAAAAAAAACAAAAAACAAAAAAAACAAAAAAAAAAACACAAACAAAAAAACAAAAAAAACAATCAGGTTCTTTACTTTTACATTTCTAGGAAGATCCAATCCAGAATTTAAAAAATTCTTTGAATTGATAAAAAAAAGCGTTTTCTGTGATTAGATTGGCCTGTTTTTATTCACTTAAAAATTTGACAGTGAATTTTGAATGTCTGAAAGGTGGCATGTTGAACAAAATATTTTGTCTGGAATCAAAATTTATTTAATCTATCAAAAACATTTTCTGAGATTTTTATATGTTTAAAAATTATTACTAACAATTGTTCTTTTTCATTTACAGATGATCTACAGTGTTATATGTTATTCCTCTTGATACTTGAAAATACACGGATTTTCACTCTGGGTACAGCAGCAATTATTTGAATGTCCTGTGTTGTTTTTCTTTCTTACATTTTTCCCCCTCCGATCAATCGGTTGGTCACGTCAAGTCCTAGCACCAATATAATTGTCCCTACCCTATTATCCTTATGGCAACCCGCAACTCTTTTTATCATATATATGCTAGAAGGCTATGACTGAGGATCTTATTGTCCTTGGTATGACGTTAAACTGCATCTAGTGGTGAAGGTTCTAGATCTTTGGGAAGTGTGCATTCCGTTTTCATCACCATTATTCCCAGGTCCACTCTTACCCAGAGTAGTAGTACCTGTTAGGGTCTCATCTATAGGTTAAATAGAAAAAAATGTGTTTAAAAAATGTGTTTAAAAACTGAGTTTTAAAAAAAATTGAGTACCCATTAAAAATAAATAAAACAAACATCTTCGGCGTGAAATAAGCCAACAAGGGTTGACACCCGATAAAACACAACCAACCAACCAACCAACCAGCCAGCCAAATCATTTTAATTGTTATTATTGTGTGAAAGTTTCAGTTTGCTTTCTGTGTTTGTCATAATCACTTATATTCTTGAAATTTTAAATCAAATCAAACTTTTGGGTCGATAGTTTTCATTCTGTTATCCATACTTAGATTATGTCTTGAATAATTGAAATCCTCTGCATGACAATGGACTTGTGGATAAAAAAGAAGCTATTTCTCTGAATGTTTGACATGAGGCTTGATGATTAGTATTTTCTGCGTTATTCGGACTATTGTTCTCATCCTCGTTTCGGCCTATTACGCCGTTCGACCTTCTTCAGGTATTTCTTGTCGGACTCGGGAACCTTCTTTTCGGACTCGGGAACCTACTTATTGTAATCGGGAGCCATCACGGAACTTTGAACCTAACCCTTTATTCAGTCCACGGGGGTATCCTGTTCTCGTTCCGCTAACCATAGCTGAGGTAGAGGCGTTAAGCTGTGTTAATTATTATTCTATGCTACTTTTGTCCTTGATCAGGATTGAAACTGCAATCTAGAAATAACTGTCACTTACGACAAGAAGGTTCCCGAGTCCGACAAGAAATACATGAAGAAGGCCGGAGGGCATGTCGACCGAAACGTTGTACAGATAACAATGAAGATGAGGACAATAGTCCAAATAATGCATATAATACTAAAAAAAGCGTTGTTTAAATTATATTCAGTTACCTGGCCGTGTTGGGTAGTGCAATATTATCATCAGGTTGTGCTGACAGCACGAATTCCCATGACTCTCTCTCTCTCTCTCATCGCTCCTGGCAAGTTCCGGTTGTTTGTTAGGGGTTAGGGTTAGGGATTAAGGTTAGGGGTTAGTTTAATAATTAAAAAAGAAAAACTCTAAAAATCGTCTGTTAACAAACAACCGGATTTTGACGGTGTAAATGAAAAAAAATGTTCTTATGAAACGAGATCGCAAAATGGGTGCCTAAAGGTCATATGGTCCGAACGTTCTTTTAAATGTATATATAATTGGATTATTTCTACTTTTCAGATTTTCATCTTGAAGTGAAAGTGACTGGAATATTAAGGTAAATTCTATTCTTTGGGGAGAAACATAATCAGGGACGAAGGACCATGTTTTATGAGGATATTTATAGAAGGAAAAAAATAGAGGGGGAAAAATAAATATTCGACTCAACAGGTCCTTGTTGAGGTGTGTGTGTGTGTGTGTGTGCAAAAAGAAGCGAGTCCACCGTCTTCTCGCAGGCCAAACTTTGTTATGGTCAACAGTCTTCGTCGTCAAAATATTTAGCAGCTGAAAAATCGCAACTGTCTTACTGCCGTCACCCCACTTCTACATATACTACTGTTTCCCCTTAACATCCGGGCGTTTGCACCCCACACACGAGACTTTTGAGCCAATCCCGACCGCCGGAATGCTCGCAGCTATCATCCGGGCACCTGGCACTTACATACGGGACAGTAGCATCTCGAATTTGGTGCCAATGTGTCGCCCGTTCGCATTCTAAAGGACGCGGGTTCGATTCTACAGTCCTGCATGCTAGGCAAAACCTAGCCCGCTTCCTTCGAGAATACGACAGGCCTTCACGTTCGCCACTCACCTCGTGTTCCCTGTCACAATATCAATCAGAAAAGTTTTTTCTCTGTCACGGGTTGCGTGTCTGTGACCCCTGGTGTATACTGTAAACTTCTATGTGAATTCCCTTTCAGCATATTGTCTATTATTTGATTGTAATCAAATATATTTTTTATTACCTGTATATCTGCCTTTCATTTGTTCTTACTTCATGTAGTTTTTATTATATATTATCCAACTATATTGTTAATTCGGAACCAAACTATACTGCATCTTATGGTGAAGCTTTAGTTCTGGAGATATGGGGAGTGTGGAGTACCCCTTCATTTCCATTACTCCCAGGTTCATAATGACCCAGTGTTAGTCTCTATTAGGGTCGCATCTATTTGGTCAAATAGATATGTTTAAAAATTATTCCTATTCGATAGGAACGTGTGCAAAAAAAAAATCTTAAGAAACAACTACACAAAAATGTAAATTTGAATGTACAATGGACGCAATTCCCTAACCTCTATGTATAAAATAACCCTTGTTTTTAATGCCGTTAAAATCAATCAAAGCATTATCATTCCAAATTCATTTTTCCTACATAGATATGCAAATTAAAGGGAGATAACTTTAGCAAATGTAAGGGAAATAACTCAGAGTAGATATTTCCTTTCTTCCTGATTTTGTAAAAAGTTTTTTTTTTTATACGAAACTAGAAGTGGCTACCTGGCATCACCTGGATAGAAGTGTGTGGGGAGGGAAGCGTTAGTCTCGCAGATCCATTATTACTGAATTGCGAGTTAGATCCTCCCAGGATTCCCATTAAAATCCCTACGTTTTTTACGTAGGGATTTTAATGGAAGACCTGTCCTTAATCGGATCTGGTAAGGCGTCAGAAAAAAAAAAAAAAAAAAAAGTAAGAAGAAAAGAAGCCCAGATCTCCTATTTAAAATATCAAAATGCAAGAAAAAAAATCCATGCTGTTACTATTTAAATTGTTTAATTACTTTCGTGAATATAAATCAATTCTTCATTAGTTTTGCTCAAAAAGCATGATCTGGTGATAGTGAAATATATATATATATATATATATATATATATATATATATATATATATATATATATATATATACTTTGTCGTTAATTGTTTTCTTTTCGTAGTTTCTTCCGGACATACATACATACATACATACATACATACATGCCAACTGCCCTTTAAATATGTATAGATAGATATATGCGTTTCCACAATTTACGTGGAAATGAAGAAAAATGCATTTATCGAATTTCGAAGTAGTGATTACACCACAAAAAAATTATTCATACATAATTAAACATAACAAAACATCAATACACAGTATATTTATTTACCACGCATACCACGTATGCGAGTCAGGCACAAGGCCCTATTAATGTGGGACTACCCACGAACCGAAGTTCATGGGATGGCAGGCACAAAAATGCGTAGATCCCGTCGGCATCTCTCCTCAAGGGAGTTTCCTCAGGCACTGGGCAATAAATCCAGTCCCGCCCCTTTAAATCAAGGGGCAGATGTTGCCTGGGTGGATGCCCCCCCACCACCACCTATTACTTTACCGGTCCATTGGCCGAAGCCACAAGATACAGTATAGGTTATATGTAAATATTTTTTTGGTATGTAAATATATTCATATTAACATATAAAACAACAATCTAATTGTAATTCACCTAATGTCCACCAGGCCACCCCATTGTAAAAGGGTGCCTGTCTTACAGCGCATATCCACTCTCTTGGTAATAGTTAATGGGGTAGATGGACCTCTGTCCCCTATATGCACGCAAAGCCTCTTTGTCACGACCAGGTGTCGCGCTAAGAAGGAACCCATTGCTCGACCTAAGAAACATAATAATAAAAATTGGTAAATACTAACTCTCCAAACCTGGAAAATGATAAAATTATTCGATAAATAATTTCGAATTATTTATGCACTAGCAGGATCTGTGGACATATAACACAGTATGATAATTTAATTATTATGTTCAATATGTTTAGCTATTGCTAAATAGTTCAATATGTAAAAAGTATAATAATCTTGATTCAACTCCCTCTAACTCTTTTTTCTTTCTTTCTTTCTTTCCTTCTTTTCATCGTTTCATTATGTTTAATTGAAACATATTAGCGTTATTGCTTCCGTGCAATCACCCCCTTTCTATATCTTTCTCCAACCCTCTTTCTTTCTTATTATATTTTTTCTGCGTAGCATGTCCTTATTCTTTCCTTTCTTTCTTTATAATAAAAATGGAATGGTCCATTATTTAGCTGAGGTGACAATACTCCTAAGAAACAAGAATTCAATGGAAAAGAAACACCAGATAATCAGGATTTATATTTTTGCATTTCATCTTGGACGATTTGGACGGTCTAATCTTTAACCGTTAAAATCAATCAATCAAAATTGTGGTGATAATCAGAGAGTGAAATATTTATTTAATGGATTTTAAATCGAAGTTATTTTATACATAGAATTGTTGGTAGGCGTTACCATGATTAATTAATTAGTGTTTTTATTTCTTCATTTATTTCTTTTCTTTTTGTTTAATTCTTAGTTTCACAATGGATGTCGGCTAATTCCTGTGGCAATAACATGTTTATATTGAATTGTTTCTCTTGTTGGTGGGTTTAGAGTTGATATGCAAAGGCCAGGTCGGTACGCCCTCAAAACAATAAATGGTCTGATGGGGGAGAAAAAAAAAACTGCTACCTGTTTTTTTTAATTTTTAATGTTTTTTTGTTGTTGTTTTTTTGTTATTGTTTTTTTTTGTTGTTGTTTTTTTTATTTTGGTTAGCGAATTATTTACCTTATAAGGACTCTGTTCCACAATAGTTATTTCATTTATGTATGAAATGTATGTGGAGGAGTGCTCTGAAAGTATTTATTTAATTTAATTTGAAATGTACAATCGTGTACTGAAATCAATGCTTCCTGTTTATTTAATTCAACTTGAAATGTACAAGGAGTGCTCAGCCAACAGTGATGACAGGAATCTTACCTCGAGTCACCATTCACGATCAGAAGGTTGCAAGTTCAATCTCTAAAAGTTTAGATTTTAGCCATCTGCTAAAAAAACAAAACTATCCCACAATTCCACTTCCGTCAAAAGTTTAACTTTCATTGTCAAAAATGAACAGCCTCCTTGAGCCTTGCCAGATCTCTCAATAGATGTGCGTTTTGCAGCCTCTAGAAACGAGCAGTTCATCTGCAACCTTTTTGATAATAATTCATGGGCTTGATAAAAACACACATATACACACAAAAAAAAAAATACAAAACAAAACAAAAACAAAACAATTCCACAAAAGAAGCCCATAGGCCTATAAGAATAATTTAAACTAGAAAACAATATTGATAATTGTTTTTTTATTCAGTAAATTAAGAATAGTTATTAATGAGAAACATGGGCTTGATGTTTTTTAACGGAATTTTCAATGCTAAGTCGTAGATGAGACAAAAAAACAAAAAAAAAAAAAACAAAAAAAAACAACAAAAAAAAAAACCTCTCATCTTCTCTTCAAGGCACAATAATCTTTCTGTTTCTTTTACATTTAATCTACAAGAAGAAAATCACAATTCACGTAAATACGAAGTGGAAAACTGAATCAAAATAGTTAACGCTTTTTTTTGCCACTAATGGAAACTATTTTCTTGAAGAAATTTAAAATCTAACAACCATGCTTGATATTATCTACACTGAATATTGAAATTTATAGTTTCAAACGAATATTGTGTTAGTATAGCATTTATTCTAAGACTAACAACAACAAATAAATGAATTAAAACTTATTTCAATTCTAACGATTTATTTAACAACAAAATAATGACCAATAATATAAACGTCCTATGTGTAGAGTCAAGTTTGAGAGATTTACCAGTCTAATGGAGAGGGAATTTGAGGATATCTGGTATCTTCTGTTTCAGTCAATTCTCGGAGATAATTTCTGGTCGACTACCCCTGGAACTGGTCCAAAATGTCTATCTGATATTGGCGCCAAAACTGATGGGCACATCGCGTGATTGCTATGTCCAATCACAGAAAGACTCTCTCTCACTTAACTCCACGCAAAGAAATAAACGAACGTATTTTACTGACTCAACATAAATATCAGATGAGATTCTTTAATGGAAAAATTTTGAATTCTGTGTTTTATGATGAAAAATAAGTTTAATTTCTGTTCGAAATTTGTCAAATATTCCTCTACAACAGGACTAATTTCTTTTACACTGGTTTTTCAAAGTGTACCAAACTACATTTTGCAGGTCACCAGTGTGCCACAGTCCATAGTTTGGGAACCATTGGTCTCAAACATTGTAACGTTTTTTTTAAAAATCTAATAAAGATCTGTTTCAAAGTCTATATTATAATTCTACTTGTTCATCCGTCCATTCGCACGTTACGCTCATTCACATATCCAACCCACAGCCAAGTGGGATATTCTTACACTCTCCCTCTCTACCAAGAGAGATATTCTAGATCTATTTCCCGCAGTCAAGAGGGATTATAACGTAGCGGTACAAATTAAGGAGGTTATATATTCATTTAGTATGCGTATCTACTTCTTGTTGTTTTACTTATCCGCTGATCTGGATCCGTGGTCTCTGCTATTCTGAATCTGGGTATCTGGGCTATTGTTGGGCAGACATTCTCTTTGTTCTTCGGGTATGGAACCACTTTCTTCTTGGTATATATTGTCTTGTATCGTTGATTAGTTTTTAATTAACAAACACAAGACTTGGTGGGTTTTTTTCAGAGCTATTTTATTTCCAGTCACAAGTAAACTATCGAGAAATGGCATCGGGGTAGAGACCGCATCTTGCGTCTGTCCTTTCCAAACAACCAGCCAAATCTCTCTGTCCTCTCCTTTAAGCATTAGACTACTCAAACTTTCCCCATATCTCTTTCACTCTTCGCGCTGTTACCTCGGATCAGCCAATCAGAAGCCAACGTCAGTGACTTCCACATCATCACTCACACGTCGAACTATTTTTTTCCATTATTAAAATCTTCCAATTTCCACACTCTCTCTCCACATATGCGTCACACGTCAACTCACTGCTAACGTCACACCTCTCATTATTTTACAGGATATTCTTCCACCCTCACACCTACTAAGTAAGATATTCTTTTACATAGATGTTGCTTCTTCAGATCAAACACTGTGTCCCACTCAAATGGAATTGCCCAGTGCTAACTCCATATATCCCCACTAAGAAGTATAGTAAAAAAATTACTTCATATTGGTTTGCTGAAGATCTGATGAACTCTAATGATCCGATAAGCCCGAAGTTCTGATAAGCTCCAACAATGTGCCGGCGAAGACTGAAAAGGAACAAGAAAAATAGCCCCAAAAATTCCTCGATACCAGCTATACCGTTATCCACAAAATAGAATATCCAACTATATATCATAGTTTCGATAGAATCAAATACTAACATTGTACATTGTTATTGTATATTTTTGTATTATTCATTGCAATAGGATCTATGGGTAATAAGATTGCAAATATGTGTGGATTAAAATAAAGATAAAATGAAATAAAGATAAAATAAAATGAATAAAAAATAACAGGACAGGAAAAAATATTCTAGGCATGGCAGAGAATAGGAAAAAAAGAATCCTCGGCCATTCCAACTCAGACCTTGACTGAGAACAGACGCTACAACTGGCACAGGAAGAAATTTCCTCTTCACAAAATAGCTATGAACCTGGAATAAAAATCTAACCCTAGAAGTATCTGTCTTTGTCTCTTCTTTTCCCTTCCTTTAATTCCTTTTCAGCCTGACAACCCCAAACAAGGAAGAACCACATATAATTGGGTTAAAAAGAAACAACCAGCGAACACGCACCAAAAATAACATAAAAACCACATAAATCAAAATTATTCTTGGCTTAAATAGTTCCTATTGAATTTGTTTTCGTTCCATGGAATTTCCACAGGTCCTGTTAGTAATTTAAAGTTTACTTATATTTTACCAATTTCTCCACACGAGCAGGGTGTGACACAAGGTCAATTTCTTAACCGAAACACTGCATCTTTCAAAGCCCCCATGCTTCCTGTAGTCCGCCAACACTATACCTGATACCCTTCTCTACACACATATGCACGCACGCGCACACATACATGTATATTATTACTGTACACTGTTCATGTTCCTGACACTAATACAGTATTCTGTGTACTAGACATGAGACTTTGGTGAGTTGTGGTGCACCTGAGCACTATACACAATAAATTTCATTATTATATATTCAGAAAGGTACAAATTGAGAACTTAATGGCGTTTGCTACGAGACTTATCTGCTGAGTTCCTTTAAGTTTTGGGAGAGATTGGATTTACGTCTTGCTCTCGAGTGATCAACACTACAAGTGACTAGTCACGGATTCAATTTAGGCGCCCATCTACGGTATTGGCTGACCCCCACCCTGGTGCCGAGGGCAGATAATTAATCCCTGATTTTTCTAATATATTGGGATACTGTGCAAATGTAATTTAAAGTTTACTTATATTTACCAACTTCTCCACACGAGCAAGGTCAATTTCTTAACTGGAGTTTAACAGATTTGAATTCAGAGTTTTCCTTCTCCTAGACTGGCTACGAAGCCAATGTTAAAGAGCCCAGTCTGTCCTACTATTTACCTATATCTGAAGAGAAAGTAACTGGATGCATACATTTTCCAAGAACATTAGCGGTATGTGAAATGCAAACAGCCCCGTTCAGTATTTGAACTTTGGTCGACGAGTCCATTTCCCACGACTCTAACCATTACACCACGTGCCTCCATTTAAAGTTTATATGATAAAAATGTTGTCGAATTCTTATCTCATGGGTGTCGTCACCTCAGATAAATAATAGACCATTCTATTTTTATTAGAAAGAAAGAAAGAGAAGAAAAAGCACATACTACACAGAAAAATAGTAGGATAAAATAGAAAGAGGAAGTGAACGTGCGCGAGCGATAACGCTAATCTGTTTCAATTGAATATAATAAAAAGATGAAAAGTAGAGAGAGAGAGAGAGAGAGAGAGAGAGAGAGAGAGAGAGAGAGAGAGAGAGAGAGAGAGAGAGAGTTAAATCAAGATTATTATACTTTTTACATATTGAACTATTTTACAATAGATCTTAAGTAAACATATCAAACGTTGTAATAATTAAATTATCATACTGTGGTATATCCACAGGTCCCGCTAGTACAATAAAAATGTATCAATAGATAAAATATTATTAAACTATTTTGATCAAGGCACATTAGTAAATAAAATATTTCCCATTTAAAAAAAAATTATTTTGCCGTAACAAAATAATTCTGTTCATATTTTAAAAGTCATTGTAAAACTATAAAGATATAAACTTTTCCATCTGTTTTTAAAAGAAAACTTTGATTTCTCAACTCACTTTTCTTTTATAACATTTTTTTTCTTTTAAATTGTACAGAGAAGAAAATGATCCTCGAAACTAAATACAAGTTTTCATCAGAAAACAAATCTACATCTAACTGCTTGTTGAAGGAAAGTTCTTTTCAATGGCCGACACGAGTTCATTTGGTGAGTAACTTGCAAGCCTCGTTGTAGTAGGACTGGAAATAGAAAAATTAAAATAGATTAGACATTATTAGTATTAGATTGGAATACTTGAAATCGGCTGAACTTGCACAAAGGTGTCAAAATTAGGGTGACCCAGAAAAAAAAAGAACCGACACATTTTGTAATAAAATTGTTAATGTTAACTATGGGGGTCTAGGGTAAGAGTTTAGGGTTAGGGTTATGATTAGGATTAGGGTTGGGGTTTAGGGTTAGTTTAATGGGCAAATGAATAAATAATTTGGGTTCTGTTTTTTCTGGGTCACCCTGTATACCGGTGACCCAGAAAAAACAGAACCCACAAATTTTGTAATAAAACTGTTAATTTTAACTAGGGGGATTTAGGGTTAGGGCTAGGGGTTCGGGTTAGGTTGGGGTGGGGTTTAAGGTTAGTTTAATGGGAAAACAAATAAATAATTTGGGTTCTGTTTTTCTGGGTCACCCTGTATACCGGAGACCCAGAAAAAACAGAACCCACAAATTTTGTAATAAAACTTTTAATTTTAACTAGGGGGATTTAGGGTTAGGGTCAGAGGTTAGGGGTTAGGCTTAGGCTTAGGGGTCAGGGTTAGAGTCGGGGTTGGGGTTTAAGGTTAGTTTAATGGGAAAATAAATAAATAATTTGGGTTCTGTTTTTTCTGGGTCACACTGATGTTGACATCTTTGTGCAAGTTCAGCCTTTAAATCATAACTGCTTCTAAATTATTGGTAGTAGATAAGAATACTTGGAACCATATAACCGTGAGGAAACAATCAATTATTATTAAATAGGAATAGTTATTTTAAACCATAAGATTATATATAAATTAAATAGTATTAGATAGGAATATTTATTATCTTGTTTTGTCGGGCACCATATATTTTCCTAGGTTAAAAGAGTAGGCAATTAAATTCGGATGAAGAAGACAAGAAACAAATGAAGATAAAAACATTGCTCACATGATTTTCGGAAACATTTTTTCACGCTCAGAGTTGCCGAGGCATGGAATAAACTGCTGTGTCCGTTGTGGCCTGCCGAAACACTGCATCTTTCAAAGCCCTCATGCTTCCTGTAGTCCGCCAACACTATACCTGATACCCCTCTCCACACACATATGCACGAACGCGCACACATACATATATATTATTACTATACACTGTTCCTGTTCCTGACACTAATACATTATTCTGTGTACTAGACATCGGAATTTGATGAGTTGTGGTGCACCTGAACACTATACACAATAAATTTCATTATTATATATTCAGAAAGGTACAAATTGAAAACTTAATGGCGTTTGCTGTCAGACTTATCTGCTGAGTTCCTTTAAGTTTTGGGAGAGATTGGATTTACGTCTTGCTGTCGAGTGATCAACACTACAAGTGACTAGTCACAGATTCAATTTGGGCGCCCATCTACGGTATTGGTTGACCCCCCTCTGGTGCCGAGGGCAGATAATTAATCCCTGATTTTTCTAATATATTATGACACTGTTCAAACAAATGATTATAGACAAATAAACCGAGAATTATAATGACTATTCTTGAAAAAGATAGTGGAATGATTTCCATTTGCCTTCTTCACGGTTGACTTTCTCTTAGATTGGTTGCCTATCAAGAAGAGATAGATTTATGTCCCTTTCAAGTGCATTTCGAGAGCCCTACATCAGGTAAGTATAGCTACTCGACTATGAATACTACTACATAACTCGACTACGAATAACCTCGTGTATTCGTATCTATATGCGTTGCGTTGGACGAGTTAAACTATCTTGTAAGGGAAATATCGTCCCTTTCAAACAGTAAAAAATTTACAAAGTTGTATATAACTTACTCTTCTGGATTTGGAGCTGTGGCATCAAAGTTTAATACGAGTTGTATTCCACTAATACCAGCTGAAAAATAAAACAGGAAAACTTTCTCAATTCCAAAAACAGAATGGATGGCATGATTATTGTGATAAGCATATCAAAATGAACTAGCAGGACCAGTAGATATACCACAGTATCATAATTTAATCATTGCAACGTTTGATATGTTTACTTAAGAGTTATTGCTAAATACTTCAATATGTAAAAAGAGTACTGATTTTGATTTAACTCTCATTCTTTTTTTTCTTTCACTTCTTCATCTCATCTTTTCACTATGTTTGATTGAAACAGATTAGCAATATCGCTTCCGCGTGCTCAACCCTCTTTCTATATTTCCCCTACTTTCTTTCTTTCTTTCTTGCTATATTTTTCTGTGTAGCATGTCCTTTTTCTTCCCTTTCTTCCTTTATAATAAAAACGGAATGGTCCATTATTTAGCTGGGGTGACGACAATTATAAGAAATGAGAATTCGGCGGATAAGCAACACCAGATAATCAGGATTTACATTTTTACATTTTATCTTGAACAATCTGGACGGTCTCATTTTTAACCAGAGGCTGTTACAAGATGATAACGGTCGGGAGATTAAGGAACAAGAGTATTGATACATAGATAGTTAGAAAGTGTGTCTATCTTTATTGTTATTAATTTTAATTAACATTGTCTTCAGGGGAAGTCCCCATGGCGTAGTGGCTAACGTGCTGGACTGTGACATCGTATTAAGCGAGTTCGAACTCCATTCGCGCTATTACGTTCACTTTCGGACTAATAACCTTGGGAAAGGTATGAAGCCCCTCATCCTCTACAGCTATGGGTTAAATAGTACCACTACTGTTCTTCTATAACCCATGTGGCATTATTTTATGATGCTATTATAAGAGATTCAGTCTCTCTCTAGAGGTTTCTCTTTCTTAGCCATCGGAATCGAGATCTTCTTATATGCAATCTTCCCGTTGTTTTTCTGGTTGTCCATATGTTACAATTGCTATTACTGGCTGCAGTAATTAGTCTTTCTTAGCTCTTTTTAGTGTATTCTTCGAGTCCTCGAAATATCGCATCTCCGCAATACCCAATGCTGGTAAGTCTTCTTCCCCTTCTTTTGATACATATAGTCTATGTATGTCATTTCTCGGATGTAATGTGTGCATTGTCCTCAGTTTCCTTGTCCTTTGGTCCACCCGTCGGAGTTCCTCCCTTGTCCATTTTAAGAATGGTCCAGATTATCTTACAAGGAGGATAGCCCAAGTATTTATTTTTTGACAATATTTCTGATGCAGAGCTTGATTTCTAGAAGTTTTCTTGTTCTTCTGAGGTATTAATTTTTTAATTTTTTAATTTTTAACTTTTTAAACTTTTTCTTTCATCTCTGTTTGATTGTGTCCGCTTCCGATATTTTAAAATACTTGTAATCCTCTTTTTGCTCGAAATATTTTTATATTTTCCTGATTTAGCAGATCTATTCCCTTAGTTGTCCCCCCCCCTTTTTTAAATCACAAGCATGGCACACTTTTTGATCCAAAATTCCGTTCCTATATTCTGACTGTTATATTTTTATGATCTGTACAAGGGTTTCTAGTTCTTTTTCATTTTTGGAAAATATTCATAAACATAAGGTGATTTATTTTTCGTCTAATTTTGTGAATTTGTAGCTCCATGTGTTTTCTATAAGTATATAACTGAGTGTCATCATTACTATAACAAATAGCAGCGACGAGAGTGAGTTTCCCTGGAAGATGCCTCATTGGATTTTCACCTTTGCTAAGGTTTGTCCTCCTCCTGTTAATTCCACTTTCCAGTTTTCCATGGTTTTCATGATGAAGTTTATAACTTTCCATTATCAAAGTTTATGGGGTCGAATGATAAAGCCTTCTGTAGTCAATCCATATCATGGCTAAATTTTGCCCGTGTTTTAACCATCCTTGAAAATGTGATGATATATATTGTTATATCCCGAGATGTAGGATATACAAAATTGATAATAAAAACAGTGAAATATGTTAATATATAACAATATTTGTTTTATTTGTTCTCACTGACAGGGAAATAGAGTGGATGGTTTTGGATAGAATTCAGCTATGTGTCATGCGTGTGGTCACACATGGGGCCACTCATTGTCTTGGCATGTGCGTGTTCATCACATTGGCCGTCCTTTGTGTTGTCATGTATGTGTTTACACATGGGGCCAGTGGCCTTGTCTGCTGACTCTCTGCTTGTCAGTCCTTATTTAACAAAGGGTAGAAAATGCTTCTACCCTAAAATGACTGAACTAGCCCAACCGTGCTGTTGCACGTGGTCACTAGTTCAACTGTGCTGATGCACGTCTGTACAGTCCAAAACCCCAATCCAAAGTAACATGGCGATATTCCCATAAAGTACAAATTTGAAAAGTAACAGAAAGGAAAGTCATTTGCATGTTATTTTGTTTATCTTATTTTTTGGTATGTTTTTTTTTTCACTTTGAAATATAATATTGATTGATTGAATTAATTACATCATTCATATCTTTTTTTTTTTTAAATTCTAAAATCATTACATATTTCCGCGGGGATTTTTATGGGGGAATCAGCGAGTATCTCACACTTAATAAGTAATAATAGATCTGCGAGACTAGGTTTTTAAAAATCCCCCCTTTAACCAGGCGACGCCGGGTAACCACTTCTAGTGGCATATAAGCGAGTAATATAGAAAACGATTATGAAGATGAGGGGCCATGCTATTGACTATTAATATTGTGAAAATTGTTCAATTTTTTCTCAATTTTTCATACTGTACAAATAATTTTATCATTTCCTTTTTTGTTTATTTTTCTTCTCATATTTAGTAAATTTGACTTATACTTCTCAAAATTGAGTTTTATATTCCCTTTTCTTTTACTTAATAACATATACCCGTTTTACGTCATTTATCCATTTAAATAATCTGTGATGAACGACTAAATCGTTTCAGCTTTTGGTAAAATTTCAATTAGTTATTTACAGAGTAAATACAAAAAATCGATTTAATAAAGAACCAATGACAGAAGGAAGCAAAAACAAATACTTACAGGTTGTATTCGATGCTGGGCCCTGGAAAAAAGAAAAGAAATTTACTGTTAGCAATAATATATATATGTATATATATGGTGAAGAACGCCCAGCCTTCCGTAATAACTGGTCGAAAATGGAAGGCACAACAAGCTGTAGAAAATGCAGAATCATCCCTCAAGATGAAAGAAATAATTGGAACTGTGGAAAAGTGAAGATCAGGGCTAGGTCTTCGCCCAAAGCGTTGGTGGTCGAAAGAATCCACGTTAAATAAAAGGATTATGATTTTGGAGGAAATTCACCAACTTAAGGAAGTCAAGCGTATTGCTACAGCTGTGGAACAAAGTAAACAGGGCGCATGGACCAGGTGGGAGAGTGCAAAAGAGAGAGTTGTAACATGGAGCGACATCAGACATATGGAGCCTAAAAAATAAGTTTCCTGATAAAGGCAGTCTACGACATATTGCCAACACCAGTCAATCTTCACGTCTGGGGGTTAGCTACGTCAGACCTATGCAAAGCATGTGGGAAAACTGCTAGCCTGAAACATATTCTCACGGGATGCGAGTATGCTCTAAGAAGCTACACGTGGAGACACAATGAAGTCCTCGAGATTGTTGCGGGGGCGTCGAAGATAGGTTGTGAGACTGCAAATAAAGCTGTTAATAACATCAACAAAGCAATACATTTTGTTAAAGAAGGAAACATTTCGAAATTTTCGCGTAAAAATAGGCACGTGTCGTCTATATTTGATGGCTCCACAGGCTGGCGCATTGCGTGCGACTTGGAACATCAACTCATTTTTCCAACTGAAATAACATTAACGACCCAGCGTCCTGATATTGTCATTTGGTCTGTTAATCAAAAGAAAGTTTTTATCGTTGAATTGACAGTTCCATTTGAAAAAAATATTGATTGGGCCCATCAGCGTAAGTTGGAAAAATATGAAGACCTATGTGAACAATGCGTCAGAAACGGATGGATAACAAATGTATTTCCCATCGAAGTCGGATGCCGGGGATTTATTACCAACTCAACCTCGGCATTTTTGTCTAAACTTGGACTTTCTCCACCAGACAAGAGGAAATACATAAAAAAGATCCAGGAGAAAGCTCTAACCACATCAGCGTGGATATGGTAGTCCTATATTGTGACATCAAACCGACAAAGTCTGATGGTATAGTCAGATACTGCTGAGGCGCTCTATGTTAGTGGTAATGATGCTTCGGCCCCGAAACAATGCCTGAACCCAGAGTTATAATCTGATGAAGGCTTTGTTGGTTGCAATGCTACTGTGTAAATAGCAGTTATTGTATGAAGATTATTATATATATATATGGGAAGTAGAAACAAGATGAAATGGAGCAGATAGGTCATCATTTATATAGTTGGTTTGGGAAGTTTTTTTTATGGGACTACATTTTTTTTATCCATTTTCGTTTTTGATCTTGATTCTATTTTCGCGAATTATAGTTTTTGCGATTGATATATCGAAAAAAAAACCAAACTTCCCAAGCTAACTATATGATGACCTATCTGCCCCATTTCATATATATATATATATATATATATATATATATATATATATATATATATTACAAGTTGGATAATAAGAGAGAAAATCGTTTAATGTTAGATTATTAGATGCAATATATATATATATATATATATACTTCAACAAAGGGTGAGTAAGCAAGATAGATTTTTAGAATTTGGGATGGGGGTGTCATGTGAGTAAGTAGCGAATTACACCTGATTTGTATTTGTATTTGATTGTAGATTAGCTCGTTACCAGTCCGCATGGAAGGCTAGATTTGACATCAAGCGGCGGCGGTGGCGGCGGAGAGTCTCGTATTGTGTCATGGGGGTGCAGAGAGAGAGAGAGAGAGAGAGAGAGAGAGAGAGAGAGAGAGAGAGAGAGAGAGAGAGAGAGAGAGAGAGAGAGAACAGATGTCATGACTTATGCAGTCATAAAAAAAAGTGATTAAATGTCTCGAAGCATTGCCAACTTTCTTTTCTTTCAAAAGTGCATAATTGTTTTTTTTTTTCAATTGAAGATTCACTTGTTTGGGCCAAGGGTGACATTTTGAAGGTTTGGCGATTTACTCCAAAGAAACGAGCAATTTATCGATGACAAATGCAGAATATACCAAATGAACGAGTCAACCACTCCCCCACCACTACCACCATGATCATCAGCGGAAATTTTGGCAGTACCTGCTTTCCTGCATCACAGAATAGAAAACAGCTTATTATGTCGGTCAGTGCGCCAAGCTGAACGGCTTCTATCATTAATGTTAGTTTTGGGGGAAAAATTGCACAACAGTCACTACAGTTATTTACTGCCTAGTTTGGAGGTGGGTGGTGGGTGGGGGTAGGAATTGGAGTTGGCTTTGAACACCACGCAAGTAAGCACAGATCAGAGTTGTTGTTCTTCTTCTTTTGTTCTTTTTCAGGTGAGCGATCTCATTTGACAAAGTCATTGTTGATACACTTAAACAAATTAAACAAAATATAAACAGGTGTCATTTTGATACAATTAGTTGAAAGAAACCTGTTAATACCATTCCAATACTACACCACAAGAGTGTAATGGATAAAGAGCTTGGCTAACAAACCATTGTGAGTTTAATTCTCACGAGAGTGTCTCATACGTCAAAACACGGAATTAGGCAGCAGTTTTTATATATATATTTACCAACCCCTCCGCACGAGCAGGATGTGACACAAAGTCAATTTCTTAAGCGGAGTCCAACAGGTTTGAATTCAGAGTTTTCCTTCTCCTAGACCGGTTGCCTAACCAAGGTTAAAGAGCCCAGTCTGGCCTACTATTTATCCATAGCTGGAGGGAGAGTAGGATCCATACCTTTCCCAAAGGTATTAGCGCTAAGTGAAACGCAATTACCTCATGTAAGATTTAAACTCGGGGCGACGAGTCCATTCCCCATGACTTTAACCATTACACCACGCACTTCCCACAGCAGTTTTCATATATACTAGCAGAACTACTAATTTCTAAGCAGAGTAAAGATGATTTAAATTCAATACTTTCCTTCTCCTAGACTCATTGTCCAATGCTGAAGAACCCCGTCTGCCCTGCTATTTTTCCATGGCTAGAGGGAGAACAAATGGATTCATGCCTTTCCTATGGATATTAGTCAGAATAGAAACGCAAACCACCTCGCCCAGGATTTGAAATCAGGTTGCCGATTCCATTTCCTGTGCCGCTAAGAACGTCTTCATGATATTTAGATGTATGCTTTTAACCATAACACAACAATAATGGCACATGATTCTATTAGAGCAATACGCTTAAAATGTTCTAACTTGGAAAATAAAGCCATTTCTAGTTCAATTTGCAGCTGAATGATAATTCTATGGGGTATACGTATCTATTTCTATTAATAATGGAGATTCGCTTCCGGTTTTTGTCTGTAACAAAAACTACGTCACTGCTCACGTCACTATACCCGTCATAAATCGGCATAACATAGAATAAACACACTCAAAATTTGAGCATGCAACATTAGACAGTCCTCATTGTTTTAAAAACAAGTTTTAATAGATACATCCCCAGTATCATATAATTATATATAGTCTGTTTTATTTTAATAGATATTCAAAGTTAATAGAACTTAGTTTCGATTTCAATTTGTATTATTTTTTTACTCCTTTAATAAATTTGATGATTTCATGATTTATGGTTCCAACTCTCCGATATTTCATTTTTAACTTCCACCTCCTCAATTCATTTTTTTACATCGCCCAGAGTGTGTTTTTTAATTTATTTTGCTAGTTCTTATAATGGATATTCGGTGTATGTCTGTCTGTAACCGAAACTATGTCACTACTTACGTGATAATACTCTCAGCAATTGTATAAGTTTATCAATGAGAATCTAATTTATAGCCAGTCATTAATAGGTAGAATTAATTTTATTAACGATATCTCTATGAAAATCTGAGTGTGAATCAATGTGTCTTATATATCACCAAGAAATAAAGGTTTACATAATATATGGTGTGGTTAATTTGCATACTGCTTTTAACAAAACCGGGTTTAATAAATAATTACTTGGTGTTATTGATCTCTAATATTATTGTTTTATTCTCCGACGTATTAAAATCAATCCTATGAAAGATTTTATATATAAACCAATTAAAATATAATTAAAATATATGTAATCTTTTTATATGCATTCTTATTTAATTTCATTAGTCTTTTTAATTTAATATATTTCATTACATTAAAACTTAAATACTAGGCGCGGCAGAGAGCGCATATTCTTGCTATTTTTTAAAAATAATCTAAATTCTTTCTGTAACGGATATAAACATGAAATGCAAAAAAGTTGCCAGGGGTAAAAATAACGTTTGGAAACCTATTGTGCAAATCATTCTTATCATTCATTATTACTTGATCTTTCTATAAAAAAGAAAAGAACAAAAATATGTTCACTACATCAACAGCAACTGTATGAATAGCATCAAATCACTTCCTTTAGATTCTAATAAGAAGTTTATAGAAGTTTTATAATGAAAAAAGTTTGACAGGCATTATTTTTTTCTTATTGAATCGGTTCTCGTTTTTATTAAATCTATTAATAATGGAGATTCACTTCCGGTTTTTGTCTGTAACAAAAATTATGTCACTGCTTACGTCACATTACCCAAAATCGTCATAACATAGAATAAATACACTCAAAATTTGAACATGCAACATTAGACAGTCCTCATTGTTTTTTAAAACAAGTTTTAATAAATACATGACTGGTATTATATATCTATACATAGTTTGTTTTATTTTAATACATATTTAAAGTTTACATTTCAAATTGTTTTATTTTTTAATCCTTTAATGAATTTGATGATTTTACTTACTTAGGGTACAAACTCGCTGACATTGAATTTTTAACTCCCACCCCTCAGGCAATATGTTTCAAAGATTTATTTTTACATCGCCTGGAGGGTGTTTTTTATTTTGCTAGTCGACTCTAATAGCACTTAACTGAACAGCCGGTGTCATTTTCTTCATTGTTTAACACTTTGATTTAATAGCATTCAAAATAGGTGCCTTGTTTGTTTTTCTATCTCATAAATAGTGATATATGTATGACAAAGCTGGCTTTGACACAGACACATTTGAGGAATACTCAGTGAGAAACAAACTCTGATGGCATCTAACTGAAATAACAGATGCCATTTCCTTCGTTGTTTGACACTTTGCTTTAACCCCTTGAGGTCGGGAATTTTTATAATTTTTCTGAGAACGAATCCAGTACTGGCATCTATCTTAGAGTTTGCGGTGCGATTGGATGATTGATTGATTTTAACGGCATGTAAACTCATCTAGGGTTATTTTATGCCCAGACGAACCAGAACTGGGAGCTCTCAAAATATGTCCGAACGCCACGCACCAGGAAGTGTAAAACAGCAATTGTCTCCCTTCCGGAAGTAAAGTCCTTAACATGGGCAGATAACCAAAAAACATTTCCGGTTCTTTTGTTTCTTGCATCATGGAAAGAATGTATCTATTTTATTTTAATTATTTTATTTATCTATTTTATCTTATTTCATTCTACCACAGTTGTGGCAAATAGTGTACATGCAAGCCGTTTGTTAGAATTAGCGTACATGTAAATGTATAAACTATTTGTTAGAATTAGTGTATATGCAAAAGTATCAAGTGTTTGTTAGAATTAGTGTATATGCAAATGTATCAACTATTTGTTAGAATTATCATATATGCAAATATATCAAATATTTGTTAGAATTAGGGTATATGCAAATGTATCAACTATTTTTTAGAATTAGTGTATATGCAAATGTATCAACTATTTGTTAGAATTAGTGTATATGCAAATGTATCAACTATTTGTTAGAATTATCATATATGCAAATGTATCAACTATTTGTTAGAATTATCATATATGCAAATATATCAACTATTTGTTAGAATTAGCGTATATGCAAATGTATCAACTATTTTTTTAGAATTAGTGTATATGCAAAAGTATAAACTATTTGTTAGAATTAGTGTATATGCAAAAGTATAAACTATTTGTTAGAATTAGTGTATATGCAAAAGTATTAACTATTAGGAGACAGAAGTAGCATTTGTAACAAAGAAACTAGTACAATCCATTCAAGAGAGAACTCAACTTTTACGTCAAATTGACCGATCGAAACCACTAGTTACGTCCTGAGTTAATACCATTAATTTTCAGTTCATTGGATCACATCCATTTATATCTTAACGGGTTGTGTAAATATGCACACATTGCCCATGGTCATTATACTCTAACTTCAAATCATCCAGAAACAGAAATCTGGATTCATAAATACTTTGAAAAATCTGAAAAAGTATTTTAAAAATTGCCGTTTCAGTAATAAATTAACACTAGCAGGACCCGTGGATATACCACAGTATGATAATTTAATTATTACAACGTTTGATATGTTTACTTAAGGGTTATTGCTAAATACTTCAATATGTAGAAAGAGTACTAATCTTGATTTAACTCTCATTCTTTTTTTTTTCTTTCAGTTCTTCATCTCATCTTTTCATTATGTTTGATTGAAACAGATTAGCATTATCGCTTCCGCGTGCTCAACCCTCTCTCTATATTTTCCCTACTTTCTTTCTTTCTTCTTATATTTTTCTGTGTAGCATGTCCTTTTTCTTCCCTTTCTTCCTTTATATTAAAAACGGAATGGTCCATTATTATTATGGTCCGACAATTATAAGAAATAAGAATTCGGCGGATAAGCAACACCAGATAATCAGGATTTACATTTTTGCATTTTATCTTGAACAATCTGGACGGTCTCATTTTTAACAAGAGGGTGTTGCAAGATGATAACTGTCGTATAAATAAGGATTACGAGCATTGATAATTACCGTATTTTGCATCATATAGGACGCACCCTAAATTTCGCTTGAAAAATTAAAAGATAAAATTGAGTGAATCTTTATATTTCTTGGATAGGACGCTGTCTGATTTTGAGACTCGGATTTAGACAAGAGAAGCGACCTGCGTTTTATATGTCACAAAGCAGGGACGTGGTGTAATAGTTACAGTTGTGTCACATCCTACTCGTGTGGAGGGGTAGGTAAATATACATAAGCCACAAAGTACTGGAAGTAATTTGATTTTTTTAAACCTGATTTTGCACAAATTCAAAGACAAATCAGAATATCAGCGATGGGAGTTGATTCTTTAGGATAATTTAGCCACGCCTTTTGTTTTACTTATTAAAATATTTCAAGTCAACCAGCCAATAGAACCGATTCATTAAAAGTATGCAGCCAAGGACAAAGTCTGTTTAATTGGTCACAAATTATCTCATTTAAAACGATTTCGTATTTGTTGTTCTTCTCCCCACTTTCCCCTTATCTCCCACTCCCCTTCCCCCTTTCCTTCCTCTTCTATCATTTCTTCCCTTCCCCCTCCTTTGTTTCTCCCCCCTTCTTTCTCTCTCCTCCCTTTCCCTCATCTCGTCTGCCTGTCTCGAGACTCATAATTTTTCTTTTGTTTTTGCAACTATCTCCTATATTGACCTTTAGTGACCTCACGATTATTCCTTCAATAGAAGCGAAATCGTAATCAACCATGTAATCACCAAGTTCTTTATTTGACCCCCCATTTCAAGGACATTGAACTGTGACCCCCACGCCTAAATATTTCTACTGATGACGGAAACACACAAGTAAACAATGTCTAATGTGTGTGTCTGAAAGAAAATGGCTTAGTAGACTTTCCTTTGATTGTAGCTAAGACAAATGAAATTGGGTCTGAGAGAGGTAGCAGGAAAAATAAAAGAAAAAAAAAGAAGAAGAAGAAGAAGAAGAAGAAGAAGAAGAAGAAGAAGAAGAAGAAGAAGAAGAAGAAGAAAATCCCGTTATTAATCATCTCTCACTAAAAAGAAAGGCTAAAAGGTGTCCGCTTTTAACAAGTGTCTGCAGAGCAAAACAATTTGCACACGTCAAGTTGGTTAATTTCTTTAAAATTACTTGCCAACTCTTTTATCACATATACACTTAGGCGTGGATCTTTTCTGGTGGATTTGTAAAAAATAACAAAACAATGTGTAAATAAATGTATATACTTAAAAAAAAAATGTTCTTATATACACATGTTCTTATTTATAAAACTATAAATCTTCTTAAATGTATATATTAATACTCGTGTTCCTTAATTGTACAACCGTTATCATCTTGCAACATTATCATTTAGCAGTAAGACAAGACACAAAACATTTTACTTTAATAGCTAAACATTCTGTTTTCATATAATATTCCTTAAACAAACATTCCTTTTAACCAATGCCCAAATGTTTGTTGGGGTCTTTTAACTGTAAATTGTAAACCAATTTTTATATCGAGGCTTCTGCTGGTATTTATTTTCAGAAAGCACAAGATCATACTATATATAAATACACGTGTTCCTTAATTGTACGACCGTTATCATCTTGCAATACCCTCTGGTTAAAAACGAGACCGTCCAAATCTTCCAAAATAATTATTCCTATTAGTGATTAAGAAAATCCTAATTTCCTCCAAGAAAAACTTTGTATAATCTAAAAAGTACAAAGTAAAGATATGACGTTAAATTGCATCTAGTGGTGAGGTTCTAATTCTGAACTTTGAAGTGTGTGGAATACCTTTTCATTGCCATTACTAATAGTATCTGTTAGAGTCCCATCTATGGATTAAATAGGAAAAAAAAATGAATACAAGAAAGTGTTTAAAAACTTTTTCAATACTCATTAAGAATGAATAAAACAAAATGTTTTCAGCACAAATAACCCAACAAGGGTTGACATGCCGTAAAATCCAACCTATTTTAACGTATTTTTTTTAATGGGAAGATTTTTAAAAAGTTTTTAATGGGAAGATTTTAATGTATTTTTTTAATGGGAAAAATTTAAAATAGAGTTTAATGGGAAGATTTTAATGTATTTTTTGTTCTTCATAAAGAAAGGGGTTTTCTTATTGAGAGGTGATCGTTGACAAAAAACAATAATAAGATGTAGATAATTATACAGAATTTAATTTTTCAAATGTAAAAAAAAAAAAAAAAATCAATGAAAAATGTGTTTAAAAAATGAGTACACAACAAGAATGAATAAAACAAAAACCCGCCCTGTCGGTGGGGCGTTAGAATGCATCGACTGCTCCTCTGCAGAGGGGTAAGACTCCCCAATGAGGCCAGCTGTTGGCCGTGGGTGGCGACCCGTGATGCTTAAGGATAGAACCCATGTGGTTCACCATCCCTGACTTGCAATACTCTACTTTGGGCCTTTCTTGGGCTTGCCATAAGGGCAATAGGGTTGGGAAAATCATATAGGTGCTAGGGCTTGACGTGACCAGCCGATTGATCAACCCTATTGCCCTTATGGAAAGCCCCAACCCCTTTTTATCATATGGGTGCTAAACGGCGGTGGCTGAGGGTCTACTTGTCCTGGGAATGACGTTAAACTCTATCTGATGGTGAGGTTTCAGTTTAGGAGGTTTGGGGAATGTGGAGCACCCCTTCATCACCATTGCACCCTGATCCACTCTGACCCGGAGTGGTAGTACCTGTTAGGGTCCTATCAATGGGTTAAATAGAAAAACATGAGTTTATAAACAAAATGTTTATTTCAAAACTTTGTCGACATTAAATGACCCACTGAGGTTGATATGCCGTAAAACAAACCAAACTAAACCAAAATAATTATTCATATCTAATGAAATATTACTGATTAAATTCGTCGTCAGTTTTTGCAAATTGAAGATGTAAAATGATTACAAAGTTGTGTTGTTTATTTAAAACCTGCAATCTGGGAAAAAACATAAAAGTGTTTAAATCGACAAATATCTTAAGTACCACTCACAAATTAAAAGTCTTTCTCTAAAAAAGAAAATAAGCCCATGAAATTATCCACAGAAAAATATCAATCATATAAAAAAACAAAGAACAAACTAGAATTGGTAAATCTCTTTCGTGTTATGTGGATTAATCTAGAATCAATCACCGTTTGTAAACGTTCAGTGTCAATTTTGAATCTTTGGTGATTTTAGGTCTAGTAATTTAAGGTTGTCGACGGCTTGGAAGAATTGTCTCTTTAACTTGTCGGTGAGACCGGATTTCCATATGACCGATAACACTGGTTTACAAAGAAATTGAGGCAAGCACAAAAATAGCTGTTTTAACCTAATTTGGGGGTGCTGAATTCAGATTTGAAATCCGTTTTTACTCATCACCTCTAGTTTTTTTAAAGATATGCATACTGTACATTTTGTACACATACTGTACATAAAGGCGTATATGCATTCAGGGTTAATTTCTAATATTGTGTGACTCATGTCTTCTTTTTTAGTTATTATGCAATAAATGTAAGTGATAGCATTACATTATATATATATATATATATAGCTATATATCAAGACGGATTTTGGCAGTTAAGCATAGCCAACACGTCTCAATCAACAGCCAGTAGTGCACTGGCAGTCAGCACAGGAAGTTGTCGTCCCTCGCAGCGCAGGAGGAAGGTGTCCCTCGACAATTGTGTTGCACAATCTTTTGGATATATATTTGTATTACAATTTCCAACGACGCACATTTTATTGCCTTACATATGATTTAATTTTACTTTGTTTTCTTTTTTTTTCTTCATATTCTCCAATGGCTTCAAGCTCTTCAAAACATCGAGGATGCCTCAGCAAGGCCAATTCTTTCTGAATTGTGTACATTGTGTCATCCAAGTATATTTATTCCGTCAATGTTCTTTATCTATCCTGTTTTATCTGTAATAAGCTGCTACAACTGTTGAAAAGCACGTATATACTCTGTATATACTAAAATGAGACTATTTAAAAGAGAGAAAACTAGAGGTGATAGAGCAAAGCTGTTTATAAATTTGAATTCAGCACACCCAAATTAGTAAAAAAAACACCTATTCACATTCTTGCCTCAGACAAAAAATATTTTTTTGTAAACCTGTGTAATCTGTCTATGACCGACCATGCCTATACGTGCATAAACATTGCTTTCTGTGGATGAGATATTACTACCCAGGTACGTGAATTGTTCAACCGATTTCAGAGACTTACCGTCGTGATGATGATGATGATGATGATGATGATGAGTTTATTAAGAGTTTATTCGAAGTTAAAGCTTCAATTTCATCCATTTCACAATGCACATAAGTAATAGGGCGATCATTCAACAAATTCATTACGGATAGAACACCCTCCTGTTCAAACTTGGAGATTCTATTGCTTCCTATACTTTTATAGGAGGCATTCTTTATATATTTTATAATACGTTCATATATAACTCCTTGTGTTGCATAATTGATGGATATCCTATCAATTATGAAAGATTAGTGTAATTTATTTGAATTTAGATTAACGGAAAACACAACGGTGAGTGACGTCCCTTAACCCTGGTGTTGACCTCTCTTCCTGTTTGCCAGGCCAGCGTGGGAGAAGTGAGTTTAAATTTTAGTTTCTAGTTAGCCGCCGAAGGATGAAAACGCAATACCGCCTCTTGTTCGGAGCTAGATTCTCACACGCGTGATTGTAGTCCGGACCCAAGAAAGAGAAATAAGACTTTAATAAAAATGTGAATTCACTAACCAGATAGCAGATAATCGACTGAGAGACCGATAGCTAACCAGACCAAGCTATACGAAGTAAGAAGAAATATAGAACGAGATTATGAATGGTATACAGTCACGGGTCTACGTTTATACGAGGCAAATTGAGTATGCGACACTTGTCAGCTTAGCGTAATTTGAAATTGTGACATGAGATATGTTATTTCTCCGAATGTTTGAGATGAGGCTTGATGATTAGTGTTATCTGCGTTATTCGGACTATTGTCCCCATCTTCATTGTTGTTTATACAGAAAAAAACAAAAAAAAACAAAACACAATATGAGTCTAGGTAAAAAAAATTATACATAGAAATGAATAAGTAGATATTCTAGCCAAAACAAGACATTAGGTTTATAAGTTCCCAAAATTCACACTGAATTGTCCAATTGGACACATGGCTGAGTGGATAAGGTAGTTAGGTTAAGAAAGTTCTAAGTGATAGTTATCTCTGGATTCCGGTTCAATCCTGAGTAAAGGCAGTAAAATAGAAAAATAATTAACACAACTCCTACCCCAGCTATGGTTAGCGGAATGAGAACAGGATACCCTCGTGGACTAAATAAAGGGTTAGGTTCAAAGTTCCGTGATGGCTCCCGATTACGACAAGAAGGTTCCCGAGACCGAAAAGAAGGTTCCAGAGTCCAGAGGGTGTTGCAAGATGATAACGGTCGTACAATTAAGGAACACGAGTATTAATACTCCTATTAATAATGGAGGTTCGATCTCTATTTGTCTGTAACAAAAACTACGTCACTGTTTACGTCACAATTACCAAAATCGTCAATACATAGAGTAAATAAGAATTAATAGTGACAGAATAAATAAGAGCTATCCCTTATAATTCAGCGTTTGAATCCTTTACATTATAATAAATAAACTAATATAAACTATGAAATGGACTCGTCACCCCGAGTTCAAATCCTGGACATGGTAATTGCATTTAACTTAGCGCTAAAATTCTTGGGAAAGGTATGAATCCTACTCTCCCTCCAGATATGGATAAATAGTTGGGCAGACTGGGCTCTTTAACCCTGGTCAGGTAACCGGTCTAGGAGAAGGAAAACTCTGAATTCAAACCTGTTGAACCCCGCTTAAGAAATTGACCTTGTGTCACCTCATGCTTGCGCGGAGGGGTTGGTAAATAAATATATAAACTATGAAATAATCTAAAAAAAAATTGTATTACTTTAGATGGAAAAAATATTTCGAAATTTGTAATCAATTAAAAAAAATGATTTTTTAACCCCGCCCTTTTTTTTTCAGTTAACTAAAAGTTTACAAATAAGTAAATACTTACGATTTTGTGTAAAATTAATGTATAAAATAATTAACTACTTAATTAACTAATTAATAATTAACAGATGCGTGCAGCATTTAATTGAGGGAGACAGAACTAAGTTTCATTTCAAATTGTCTTATTTATTTTATTCCTTTAATAAATTTGATGATTTTACTTACTTATGATAAAAACAATCTGGCATTGAATATTTGACTCCCACCCCACCCAGGCAATATCTTTCAAAAATAAATTTTTACACCCCCCGGAGAATGTTTATTTTAATTTTTTGCTAGTATAGATTATATAACAATGCTTAGTTGAGCCATCAGCTTCACAGGTTGTGATGGCTCCGGTATAGTCTAAGGCAATGTCTTCAAACATTTTTAGGGGTGATAATCGTTCTTTGGGTAAATTGGTACATTTTGGTGCATTAAGGCTGAGTGCGTTTGATTTTTTGGCAATTTATGCAATTACTGATGACTAACTTTACAGTCTGGTATGCCTTTGGTAACAAAAAAGATAACTTTTCTCGAAATATACATTACGTAATTTCCTATTCCTAAGTGTTTAGTTTCTTAAGTGAATGAGACTAAAAAAAAAAAATGGAATAAAACACAAATAAAAAGAATATAACAAAAATAATTGAGAATGAAGAAAAGTAAAAGGAAAACCTTAATTAAAATATTACAGGTAATTGAGAGAGAGAGAGAGAGAGAGAGAGAGAGAGAGAGAGAGAGAGAGAGAGAGAGAGAGAGAGAGAGAGAGAGAGAGAGAGAGAGATATCTAATATCAAAATTACGGATATCTTATTAAGAAAAGAAGGAATGAAGAAAGACGCAAATTAGATAAAGAATTACAAACATCGTATCAAGAAAGAAAGAAAGAAAGATTTAGAATAAAATATTACAGATATTTTAAAAATGAAGGAAGATAGGAAGAAAGGAAGGAAGGAAGAAAAGAAGGAAGGAAGGAAAGGAGGAAAGAAGGAAGGAAGGAAGGAAGGAAAGAAGGAAGGAAGGAAGGAAGAAAGGAAAGAAGAAGGAAATAAGGAAATAAGGAAAGAAGGAAAGAAAGAAGGAAGGAAAGAAGGAAAGAAGGAAGGAAAGAAAGAAGGAAGGAAAGAAGGAAAGAAGGAAGGAAGAAGAAGGAAAGAAGAAATGAAAGTTTTAAGATAAAATATTATGGATATCTTAGAAAGAAAAAAAGAAGAAAGAAAAAAAAAAAGAAAGAGTAAAAATAAAATACATATTATATTTAGAGAGAAATAAAAAAATAAATAATTGAAATTAAACTACGGACATTTAGATTATCTAAATTTCCGTAGGAAGGAAGGGAGGAAAGAAGGAAGGAAGGAAAGAAAGAAGGAAGGAAAGAAGGAAGGAAGTAAGGAAGGAAGGAAAGACGGAAGGAAGGAAGGAAAGAAGGAAGGAAGGAAAGAAGGAAAGAAAGAAGGAAGGAAAGAAGGAAGGAAGGAAGGAAGGAAGGAAGAAGGAAAGAAGGAAGAAATGAAAGTTTTAAGATAAAATATTATGGATATCTTAGAAAGAAAAAAAGAAGAAAGAAAGAAAAAAAGAAAGAAAGAGTAAAAATAAAATATTACAGATATTTTAGAGAGAAATAAAAAAATGAATAATTGAAATTAAACTACGGACATTTAGATTATCTAAATTTCCGTAGGAAGGAAGGGAGGAAAGAAGGAAGGAAGGAAATAAAGAAGGAAGGACAGAAGGAAGGAAGGAAGGAAGGAAGGAAGGAAAGAAAGAAGGAAGGAAAGAAGGAAAGAAGGGAGGAAGGAAAGAAGGAAGGAAGGAAGGAAAGAAGGAAGGAAGGAAGGAAAGAAGGGAGGAAGGAAGGGGACAAATTGAAAAGGAAGAAACAAAAATAAAACAATCAAAACTAAGAAGAAAAATGAAGTACGCATTGAAAGTGAAAAATTAAAATGGCGGGAAAATAATGTAAAGAAGCAACGAAAATAACCGCCAATTCTAAGAAAGGAGAAAATAAGGATTAAGTCGAATAAAAGGAAATAAGAAAGAAAACAAAGAAAATAAAGTAAAAACATAAAACAAGAAGAATAAAAATCGAAAGTGAAAAGTTGTTATTAATTAAAGTAATTGCTGATTGGTTGTTTTCATTTGAAACAAAAGAGAACAACCGATGAATGGCCGATTGGATGGGGGTCAGTTCAAAGAAATGTTTAGTTTTAGAAACAGATAAGCAATCAAGAAATTACTTGGAAGATCGTCCTTAGAGAGAGAGAGAGAGAGAGAGAGAGAGAGAGAGAGAGAGAGAGAGAGAGAGAGAGAGGTGGGGGAGAATGCATTCAATTAAAGGAAAGGAAGGAAATAAAAAATTAATGTTCGAGAGAGAGAGAGAGAGAGAGAGAGAGAGAGAGGGCGGGAAGAAAACATTCAATAAAACGTAGAAAAAGTGAATGTTTAATAGAGAGAGAGAGAGAGAGAGAGAGAGAGAGAGAGAGAGAGAGAGAGAGAGACAGACAGACAGACAGACAGACAGACAAACAGAGAGGGGTATAGTGGGGGGATGCATTCAATCAAAGGAAGGAGAGAGAGATTAACACTTATAAGAAGAATGAAAATGAGGCCATAAGGTTAGAGAGTATTACCTTGAAAATAAAAGTCGCGTCACTTGTTTTGCTATGACAACTTTAAAGTAATACCGCAATTACTTGTGTATTTTTCCCCACATTGAACATGCCAGCCAGTCTAGGAGAAAGCAAACTCTAAATTCAAACTAGCTTTACTCCACTTAGAAATTGATCGTGTGTCACATCCTATCCATGGGAAATTGGTGTGGTAAATGCACACACACACACACACTCACACCACACACACCACACACCACACACACACACACACACACACACACACTCTCTCTCTCTCTCTCTCTCTCTCTCTCTCACACACACACACACACTCTCTCTCTCACACACAGAGTGCGTAATACTATGTACCAAATGTTAATTTCTTAATTATTCTTCTTGCATTTCTGGGACCGAACCAAAAGGGTTGTCACAACGAGTTCGGCTACCCGTCCATGAATTTTGGAACAGGCAATTTTTAGGTCACCTTTTATAGACCCTTCCCCTTTGTGTGGTGGATAGTGCAGACACACTGAGAGGAGTTATCAGAAGCCACTGTTCCTGCCCTTCTGTCGGCCATCACGTGCAGGGCGGGGACTCTAGGACTTCTAGCATCAACGTGAATCATTAGAATAATCTGAATTGAAACGACACTTATTTTTGGCTATTTTCTCATACCACTGACTGTAATTTAGTACTTGGTAACCTCAGATGAATTCAGGGGTAAATATAAATACCACCACTGAATTTCTACTCTAGAAAAGTTTCGTTTAATCTTGGTACAGGGATTTGTTTTAAATTGCATCCAAGGAAAGATAAACAGAGACATCAGAAATATAATATGAGATTCTTATGTTTTACTTTCTGACAGGGGAAGGTAACTCTTGATCGGAAATTGACATATTTTTCAGTAGTGATACAAATAACCTTTAAAGAAATATCTAAGGTTGAGTAGTTTTAATATTCCAAATTAGATTTGTTGATTTGCATTTGTTCATTATTGATTCTTCTATAGATAAACATTCGATTTATCTGACCTTGTTAACTTTAAGAACTTCGATTGGATGTCTGTAATTGTATTTGTCTTGGAGAATGAACATCTTGAATTCAAGCCAAAAGTTGTCTTTATGGCAAATCCCCAACCCTTTTTATCATATATATACTGGAAAGCAGTGGCCGAGGGTTTTAATGTCCTGGAAATAACATTAAAATGCATCTGATGAGGAAGTTCCAATTCTGAAGCTCCGGGGATTGTCGAGTACCCCTTCATCGCCATTACTCCCAGGTCCACTCTGTCTCGACGTGGTAGTACCTATTAGGGTCCCATCTATGTGTAAAATAGAAAAAATGTGTTTAAAAATTGTGTTCGAAAAACAAGAATGAATAAACAAAACTTCTTTGGTATAAAATAACCCAATAAGATTAGCATGCCGTAAAATCCTCGTTAGTCAAACTACTTTGAGAGCTCCTCCTCCCCCTCTTTCACCTAATTTCACACAGAAATATGAATATTTAAATTCTTTTTTTTCTTTATAGTATGGTATTTAAAAAAATCCTATCCTTTATTTGAAAAATTAGATTCTGTCTAATTATCTAGATCTTACAACAATAGTTTCTCATGTATTATTGTTTTTTTTTGTTATTAATCACTTCTTGATAAGAAACCCCCTTTCTTCATAATGAACAAAAATACTTCAAAATCTTCTTATTGAATAATTTCTTTAGAAACCTCCTATCGCAAAATGTAAAATATGTATCGTGAAATTAATGTAGATTCTATTCTTTGGCACTTTAATTCACTTGGTACCTTTTAGATTATACAGTTGTTTTTTTTTATAGGTAGAAGATATAAATTTCTTCATTTCTATGGTTGTAAGTGTACTAATAAATCCAACGTAATTACCTCCCCTTGGATATCTGTTTGTATAAAAGTAACCCTCTGACTACGTCAGTTAGATCGTAGTCAGAGTAAAATAAAATAAAGCTTGCTAAAGTCTGAAACACTGGTTCTCTTTTTACTACAGTAAGTTTTCTTCAATAAACCGTATACAAGGTTGGTTTCTTGTCGACACTAGCAAATGAAGAACCCATCAATTAAGATTCTTACATAAGTATAGTGTACATCAATCATTACTGACAGTGATTAACGTAACTATGTTGCTTCCTATTCAAAGTGCTATCTTCGACAAAGCTCAATTGGTGAAGCTTAGAATATGATGTGCTCCCCGTAGAGGGGTAAGACCCACCCCCAAAAAGGGTTACTGGTTATGACACAAAATTTCATCTGCCAGTGAGGTTCCAGTTCTTGAGCTCTGGAGAGCTTGGAGTATCCCTTCATTGCCATTACTCTGACCCGGAGTGGTAGTACCTGTTAGAATCCCATCAATGGATCAAATAGATCTGTTTCAAAATTGTATCTATATATTAATACTCGTGTTCCTTAATTGTACAACCGTTATCATATTGCAACACCCTCTAGTTAAAAGTTAGACCGTCCAAATCGTCCAAGATGAAATGAAAAATATGTAAATTCTGATTATCTGGTGTTGCTTATGCGCTGAATTCTTATTTCTTATGAGTGTCGTCACCTGAGCTAAATAATGGACCATTCCGTTTTTATTATAAAGAAAGAAAGAAAGGGAAGAAAAAGGACATGATACACAGAAAAATATGAGAGAGAGAGAGAGAGAGAGAGAGAGAGAGAGAGAGAGAGAGAGAGAGAGAGAGAGAGAGTTAAATCAAGATTATTATACTTTTTACATATTGAACTATTTAGCAATAGCTTTTAAATAAACATATTAAACGTTGTAATAATTAAATTATCATATTGCGGTATATCCACAGGTCATGTTAGATAGGAATACTTGACTTCATATGGCTGTAAATTATTTGTTTAAAGAATAATTTGGTTCGGTTTCTTCGTTTAATGGCATATCATCTTAGGATTGTTTGAATTTGTTGTTTGGATTTGTCTATTTGGAACTTTGTCCTTTCTAGTTTTAATGCTGAATTGGATTGTGTAATCTTTATTAACCTCCGACCTGATACCAATCGTTTGTCAGTTTACTGGAACTAAACCCTTTTCATAAGTTTGTTTACTGTACCAGCAAAAATATGTGCCCCCTAGGCACAAGTATTTAAGTCTTAATATATTATATAAATATTATATTTAATAAGAAAGACTAATGAAATTAAATAGGAACACAAAAAAGATTACACTTATGTTTACTTTATTCTAATTGATTTCAATTTAAAATTATACATAGAATTGCTTTAAATACGTTTGAGAATAAAACAATATTAGAAATCAATAGCACCAAGTAATTATTTATCAAACACAGTTTTATTAAAACCGGTATACAAATTATTCACACCATATACTATGTAAACATTTATTTCTTAATTATATATAATACACATTGTAGGATTTTAAAACACATTAATAATATCGACTGTTTTGGGGCAAATCTATCTCAGCTAGACCTTTATAGAGACACAAAACTGACATTGTTAATAAATAAGATACTAATTAAATAATGATTATATAATGACCATTAAGAATATAACGTAAATAACTAAGGAAATTGTGACGTTAGTGTTGACGTTGTTTAGGTTACAGACAGATAGATAATCTCCATTATAATAAGATTATCGTTTAATATGTCACACCTTCCAATAGTTTATTTAAAAATTGTACAAATACATCTATTGTCAATTTACATAACTTGCCGGGGGAAGTCCCAGCGGCGTAATGGCTAACGTGCTGAACTGTGACATTATAGTAAGAGAGTTCGAGCAGCAGTTGCACATTTATATTCACTTTCGGATTAATGCCCTCCTAAAGGAATAGACCCCTCACTCCCAACTATAGGTTAGTAGCACTATTGTTCTTCTACAAGGAGAGATTTTGAACCCACGAGGACTGATATGCCATTAAAAAAGACAAAAAAAAAACAAACAAAAAACAAAAAACAAAACTAAACATTATTACCAAAAGAGTAAGATTTCAGGTATGAATACAAAATATCTATTAAGATCCCTTACAAGGTCATAACTATATATTAATACTCGCGTTCCTCAGTCACCACCTTCTAGCACATATGATAAAAAAGTGTTGCGGGTTGCCATAAGGTCAATATAGATGCTAGGGCTTGACATGACCAACTGATCGGAGGGGGCCTCCCCGACCGCGTGTATAGCATACGTAAGACCCAAAGTGGAGTGTTGCATGTCATGGAGTTGCTTTGGTAATCACCATTCTTTACTTGAAACTAAACAACAACCCGATATAACTCATCCAGCAGATTCTACATCACACGATGGCTGAAGATTTTGTCTTCAATCAGCTGGTGCTCTCGAAATCAGTTGGTAAATACCCTACACACCTCAAAGAACAATCGTTGGCACTCACCCGTATACTAGAGACGATGGCATAGTGTACCCCCCCAAAAAAAACAAACAAACAATCAATAACCCCCCCCCCAAAAAAAAAAAAAAACCCAACCCCCCTCCCAAAAAACAAAAACAAAACAAAAACCTGGAACAACGTAGCCTGACCGAGTTGATATGGAGGATGAGCTGTTGCCCAGGCAGCAGGTTCCCCATTGCCCCCCCCAAAAAAAGAACAAAACAAAATAATGTAGTTTGGCAACGATAGTGTCCCAGGAGCTGCTGGATAGCGCTGAAATTCAGCATTACATCTTCTTAGGGACTCCAGTTCCGGATTTCATTTCGGGGTTTACTCGCATAGCCTTTCCTTGTCTTGATGGATAGCCGCCTAAGGCTAAAAAGCCCCATCCACCCGATTTGGGGATTTATGTGATTAGTAAGTACCCCAATCCAACTACTGCAAAGAACAACACAGAAGCGTTTATGCAATATTTTCTTTTTTTTTTAATTTCCGACAGGAGGAGATAACTCTTGATCGGAAACTGACATATTTCTCAGCAGTTGTACAAATAACTTCAAAAGAAATATCTACGGTTGGGTAGTTTTAATATTCTAAATTAGATTTGTTGATTTGCCTTTGTTCATTATTGATTCTTCCATAAATAAACATTTGATTTATTTGACCTTGTTTCTTTTTGGCAAAGAAACGTTAATACATGTAACCCCTCGCCCTTTTTTTAGTTGTATGAATGGAGGTTCATTGCAACTTCAAACAAACTCTTTCTATGGCTGCAGACAAAACTACTTATCCCATCGATAATGTTATTACTATTTGTATGTACACCAGTTTGGATTCCGAGAAAAGACTTATTACAAATCGTTATTTTGACTGGGTTAGCTCAGTCGGTAGAGCGTTCGGCTAGAAACCACAAGGTTCCTAGTTCGATACCCGCCCTCGCCAACTCAGCGTATGAGTAGCACAGGGATCTGTGCGGTAAAGTAAGGAGCTGATGGTAGGTGTGGCGCTCCACCTCAGACGCTAAAATAATATCCTTGGTCTAGTGCTAGTGAAAAGGGGATAGACTCCCTCGCTGCATGGCTGATACCGACAATAGGCCGCCCCGACGACTTTACTTACTTTATTTTGACCTACTTTCTCTTTTAGTCTTTTTATGCAGCCCTGTTGTTAAAAAAACCCAAAAACAATATATAAGAGAGGCGCGTGGTGTAATGGTTACCGTCGTAAGGAAATGGACACAGCGAAACGAGTTCAAATCCTGGACGAGACTATTTACATTTGAGAAATTTCAGAATGGTTAAGATCCTCAATAGGTCTACCTATTGGCCGTGGGTGGCGATCCGCGATGCTTAAGGATGGAACCCTGGTGATTAAGGAGTCCATGACCTGCAACCCTTCACTTTGGTCCTTACTTAGGCAAGACGGGCGGGCGGAGAGGTCTCCTCCGATCAATCAGCTGGTCATGTCAAGCCCTTGCATTATATGATTGTCCCAATCCTATTGCCCTTATGACAAACCCTCCAATCTTTTTTTTATCATATATGTGCTAGAAGGCGATGACTGAGCGTCTTAGTGTCCTGGGTATGACGTTAAACTGTGTCTTATGGTGAAATTTCGATTCTGGAACTCTGGGGCATGTGGAGTACTCCATTCATCATCATTACTCCCAGATCTACTCAGATCCGGAGTGGTAGTACCTGTTAGGGTCACATCTATGGGTTAAATAGAAAAAATGAGTTAAAAAAACGAGTTTTTAAAAAATTGAGTAACCACCAACAAAGATTAAAACAAAACATCTTCGGCATAGAATAACCCAACATTGTTGACATGCCGTAAAAATCCAACCAATCAACCAACCAACCAACCAACTAACCAACCTTAGACGATGACCAACCTGGGACAAATTAACAACTTTTTACATTCATTCAATCAAAGAAATAACAACGTATATAGCAATCAGAATTTTGTTTTTAGGGAACTTACTTCAGAAAGCAACGATCTTGATGCTTTGGCTTGGTCATAGTCTTGGAGAATTTTATTTTCAAGTTCCAAATAAGATTTATCTTCTTCTTCGCTTTCTTCATTTGTTCGACTACAATCCGATGCGGTTGGTGAGAAATTCAAGAATTCACTTCTTGGCGAAGAAGAAGTACCACCGTGGGGGGTTTTATCATCTGACCCTCCTTCCAGTCTGATATCAGCCATATTTGCTGTTGGTGGATCGACATCAGCCACTTCTGGAAGAGGATTCTTCTCCAGATCAACTGTTAAAGCAACGTCGAGATATTTGTATGTTACCTCATCTGTCCATTGATTTAAACACGTGACGTAATCATCCCCATGTCCGACTTCCGGTTTCGCTTCAGACAAATATTTCGTCATGTCCGATGCTTCATCGACACTGAAGCTGGTTTGACTAGAAATAAATGGCATGTTTTTTCCAATCACCGAACCCATTCTCAAAAGGAAGAATTTGATTCCGACGATGTCTTGTGGCACTTTTTGGAATGGTTGATTCTCAAGCTTTGGTATTGGACATTGGTCTCTTCAGTTCCAGTTCAAGACGGTCTTGCCTTTGTTCCTTTCACAACCTGCAACAAAATATTGACAATGTATTTATAACAATTCTAGAACATTAAGAATTATAGAAATAGCATTGATGAAGGAATTTGTGAAAAATCAGATATGAAAAAAAAAAAAAAAAAGGAAAAAGCATTTTCCTGATCTCCCACCAGCCTTTATTTACACAAGGACTTTTAAACGTGGTGAGCCACACACAAACCAAAACTCATGCGGTGGCCAGTGCAAAACGTCCATGAATCCCTTCGGCATTGCCCTTTTGGGGCGCCTCGAGCACCGTGCAATAAATCCCTTTTATACAAAGGGGTAGGTGCTGCCTGGGTATGGCTCCCTAGGATCACGTGATTTAATTATATTTTACCGATTAAGAAGCCCCTGAGCCAGCTAAAAATGTACTACACTGATAAGATAAAGCGAAAATTCTTCCAAGCCGTAGCCGTATCAGTGCTACTATATGGCTACACCACTTGAACTCTAACGAAGAAAAAGCCAGATGGGAAATGCAAAAGGATGCTGCGTGTTGTATTGAACACATCTTAGAAGCAGCATTACACAAAAAGCAACTGTACGGCCACTTGTCCCCTATCACACAAACCACCCGAATAAGACGAATAAGACATGTTGGACACTGCTGGCGAAGCAAGGACGAACTGATAAGTGACGTTCTCTAGGGGAAACTTACTCACGAACACACCAGTGTAGGTCACACCAGTGTAGGTGTGATACAAAGAAAAATAAGGAGGAGGGGGAGGAGAGAGGAGAGAGAGAGGGGGGAGGAGGAGTAACAATCATAAACACTGCAACAATACAACAATAAGATAAAATGGAGAGATAGATAGATACATAGATAGATAGGTAAATGGAGAGAGAGAGAGAGAGAGAGAGGGGGGGAGTAACAATCATAAACACTGCAACAATACAACAATAAGATAAAATGGTGAGATAGATAGATATATAGATAGATAGGTAAATGGAGAGAGAGAGAGAGAGAGAGAGAGAGAGAGAGAGAGAGAGAGAGAGAGAGAGAGAGAGAGAGAGAGAGAGAGAGAGTAATGAGATGGGAAGTAGCTAAACCACGTAGCTAACAAACTTCTGGTACTATTTTTAGTTTAAAATGTGCATTATTTGCTTGAAATTTAATGACAAAAATATTCCTTAGACCACCGTTTATCAAATGCCTTTTTATAAATAATTAACCAATTTCTAACTAGATGAATGTCATTTACTATCTACGTACAGTATTGTGAATACTTAGCTTTTTTGTTGTTTTTTTTTTTAAATTTAGTTTCGAATATGCCGAGTCATATGTTTTATGCAAGGCAGAAATTGGGTGACAAATTAATCAGCATTAAACATGAATTATCAACTTTTCGTCCTCAACATTATTTCATTATACTTGCAGGACTTGTGGGTATATATTTACCAACACCTCCGCACGAGTAGGATGCGACACAAGGTCAATTTCTTAAGCAGAGTTTAACAGGTTTGAATTCAGACTTTCCCTCTCCTAGACTGGTTACCTAGCCATGGTTAAAGAGCTTAGTCTGTCCTGCTATTTACCCATAGCAGGAGGGAATTGGATTCATACCTTCCCCAAGGGTATTAGCACTATGTGAAATGCAAACAGCTTTGTCCAGGAATTGAACTCGCGTTGACGAGTCCATTTCCTACGGCTCTAACCATTACACCACGCGCCTCCTCATCAGGACTTGTGAATATACCACATATTTTTGCTGGTACAGTAAACAAACTTATGAAAAGGGTTTAGTTCCAGTAAACTGAAAAACGATTGGTATCAGGTCGGAGGTTAATAAAGATTACACATTCCAATTCAGCATTAAAACTAGAAAGGACAAAGTTCCAAATAGACAAATCCAAACAACAAATTCAAACAATCCTAAGATGATATGCCATTAAACGAAGAAACCGAACCAAATTATTCTTTAAACAAATAATTTACAGCAATATGAAGTCAAGTATTCCTATCTAACAGGACCTGTGGATATACTGCAGTATGATAATTTAATTATTACAACGTTAATAATATATATATATATATATATATATATATATATATATATATATATATAGAGAGAGAGAGAGAGAGAGAGAGAGAGAGGGGGGGAGGGAGAGAGTGAGAGAGAGGAGAGTGAGGGAGAGAGATAAATAGATATAAAATAAATAGATCGTTCTAAAAAAACTTTTTCTTCATAAATCAGGAAAGTACTCAAATACTGACCTGTAGAGCAAGATAAAACCTAAAGTCAATGTCTGTCTATTCAACTCCTCACGACAGTATTCATACTGTTAGTATCATGTATTTTTACAATCAAAAACGAAAAACAAAAAAAAAAAACTAACAAAAAAACAAAAACAAAACACAATCATCTTTTCACACGTGTCTTTGGGGTTGGAACTTTTTTCGCGAGTAATTAAATAGTATTTCGTCCATTTAGCTCAGTTGGTAGAGCACCCGCCTTGGAATCGAAAGGTTCTGAGTTTGATAGCGGCCTGTGCCAACAGCGTATGAGTAGCATAGATTGAGTAATGTGGTATATGCAGTAAAGTGAGGAACTAACGGTATGTGTGGCACTCCATCTCAGCTGGTCTAGCGCTAGCGAAAAGAGGATAGACCCCCTCCCTGTACGACTGATACCGACAATAGGCCACTCTGCAAACTTACTCGTCCATTCTAAAAAGAGGTTAATATTATGATTTAATGAAAAAAGATTGCTGAAAACAATAAAGGATAATTATTTGGTGCTTTTGATTGTGGAATAAACATATCGTTAGTGAATCAGAAAAGTGCTCAAATACTCGCCAGTAGAGCATGATAAAAGAATAAAAAAGTCAACGACACTTGGAAAATGATACATTTTCTTGAAAACAATCCTGTTTTTTTTTTTCATATCTTCACACAGCTCTCTAAGTCAATGGTTAAGTTTTACAACAATTTGTTTTTCAACAACACTTATTGATATAAATTGAATAATTGTTGGTAATGTGTCTAGAAACTTGAAACATTTCTTTAAAGACTTAAAATGTCAGAATAAGTCTATCAATAAGTTTACCTTTTTTAAATAAGTTATCTTATTTAATTATGACTGGTGATTTGAATATTACGTTAGTAACTGCTTTTCATAATTTAAAGGCCAATATCTTGAGATCAATGCCTGTTTATTTCTTTAATAGTAAAATCATTGTAAATAGCTTGCTTGTAAATAAAAACCAAATATGGGAAATGAGTGTCTCGGTATGCGATTTTTAAACCGATATGAATACATATATTTTAAACTCCGACGGCGTAAAAATTTTTTTTAATTCCCGGAACTATAATTTGTAATTACAAAATACAAATCTATGCATGGAGAAAAAAATCATGATAAAAAGAAAAGACCAAATTATATGCACTATCTGAAAATAATCAGCTGGCCACATTGTAAAGACCCAAAGAAAAAATATCGAAAGAGTTGCCTAAGTAAAAGAGTCAGAATTATCCTAATGATCTATTAGGAGAAACCTAGGTAGATAGGCTCTGACTCATTAGGCTTTTCTAATATATATATATATATATATATATATATATATATATATATAATCTAAAAATCCGGAGAAGAAATCTTCCTTACGACATAGTTTTTTTTTTTAAACGTGTCGCAGTTTGCAGAGCTCAATGTGTACTCTATTGTTAGAGTCAAAGGGCAAATTTATAAGTAAAACTATAACAAAAGACTTAGAATTTTTGCAATATAGTCTATTTCAGAAAGCTTAGACAAAGTGTCTAACTCCCAAATCATCAGATGCGAATTGATGAATTCTTTATTACTTTTAAGGCATTTGAAAACAGATCTATATATATATATATATATATATATATATATATATATATATATATAAAAGAGAGAGAGAGAGAGAGAGAGAGAGAGAGAGAGAGAGAGAGAGAGAGAGAGAGAGAGAGAGAGAGACTTTCAGAAATATGAAAAACATAAGATTTGGAGAATTTGTTTGAAAATTACTTACCGTCTTAACGGCTTCTCTCTGTCTGTCTGTCTGTCTGTTTGTCTCTTATAAGTTTTTGCTTTTTGCAAATAATCCTTTGGTAAAAAAAAGTCTAAAACTAAATATTCTTTACTGTGTCAAGATAGAAAAAAAATGCATCCATCTGCAGAACGGTGGATATTGACTTTCGATCTGTTTCATCTCGTACTGATTCACTTGTCCTTATTACCATGGTTACACAAAACCCTGTCATGTCATCAATTAAAGGTATTTTCTTTCTTTCTTTCTTTTTCCTTCTTCTTCTTCTTCTTCTTCTTCTTCTTCTTCTTCTTTATGGTAATGAATAAAACTTAATCTCCCTCTCCCCCTCTCTCTCTCTCACTTATTCTCACTCTCATACCCACTCCCTTTTTTGCATTGTTTTCTGGCTGTAGCTATTCAAAGTCTGGATGTTTGCCTTTTGATAATATCGCCGCTGATATTGGTGCTTCCGTACGCATGCGTAGATAATTCTATACTTGAGTCAGTGAATCGTAGGTATTCTTTGTTTTGTTTTATTGGTACATCAATTGCTATATGTGGATTATATTATGGGGGTGGGGAGGGATCTGTAGATTTGCCAATCAGTAAATCTACCTCGACCAATCTATATATATATATATGTATTAATACTTGTGTTCTCTAATTGTATGACTGTTATATCCTTGCAACATCCTCTAGTTAAAAATGAGACCGTCCAAATCGTCCAAGATGAAATACAAAAATGTAAATTCTGATTATTTGGTATCGCTTATCCGCCGAATTCTTATTTCTTACGAGTTTCGTCACCTTAGCTAAATAATGCTCCATTGCGCTTTCATTATGGAGAAAAGGGAAGAAAAAGGACATGCTACACAGAAAAATATAAGAAATAAAGAAAAAAAGAGAGAGTGGCAGAAAGATAGAGAGAGGGTGAGCGTGCGGAAGCGATAAAGCTAATCTGTTTCAATCGAACATAAGGAAAAGAAGGAAAAAAAGAGTGTGTGTTTGTGTGTGTGTGTGTATAAGAGAGAGAGAGAGAGAGAGAGAGAGAGAGAGAGAGAAGAGAGAGAGAGAGAGAGAGAGAGAGAGAGAGAGAGTTAAATCCAGATTATTATACTTTTTACATATTGAACTAAAGCAATAGCCCTTAAGTAAACATATCAAACATTGTAATAAATTATCATACTGTGGTATATCCACAGGTCCTGCCAGTATCTTTACTTAAACTACAAATGCACCCTGTCGTGGGGTTTAGAAATAAACCGCTGTATCCGCTGCAGATAGAACCCCCACCCACAAAAAACACACACACACACACACACACACACACACACATATATATATATTATATATATATTTATATATATATATATATATATATATACACACATTTTTGGTACAACTGAAGTTATATAGAATTTAAAAAATAACATACTTTTATTGATCAGCAATTTAACAGAGCGAAAGAGAGAGAGAAAAAAAAGGGTCCTTTCGACCGGTGCTTTTTCAAAATAACGACCGGTAGATCGTTTAAAAGTCACAATGTATATGAAATGGGTAAAAGAGGGAGATTAAACCATACAAAATGGTGGGGTAATATGAAGGCAAAGGGGGAGGAAAAAAAATTGTATATACCTTCATATAATACCCACTTCAGCAGTCACATCCCCAGCAAAAATTGCCAGGGAGTGTTTCAGGTGTCTTTGTCTACACAGGGACGGGCAGTAAAAAAATGGAGACTGCCTCAAGGACATTGAGGTGGTGGCTTGTCCTAGCCCTGTGTAGAACAGAAAATTGACGATCATTTTAGTTGATTTTACAACTATCTATGCTACAAAGGTAGTCACCGATGGCAGAATCTTGTGCCTGTGAATATATATATATATATATATATATATATATATATATATTGATAATATAGTTTGCTATATTTGTAAGTAAAGAGTGCTCAATATCATTGATAGAGCATATATGAATAAAGTTAGGACAGCAAAGACATCAACGGAGGTTGTTAACTGTCGGGGTATTTGTACTTCTAGTTAGCAGTATAAATAACGGTTGCTCAAACGATAAGGGTTAATATCTTAAATTGCTACAAAAAGTAAAAAGCCCCCCCCCTCACAATAAAAAATGGGTTCCTACCCCCCTCGAAATTATGAATTACAGAACAAGCAGATTAAAAAGCAATAAAGCCGTGGTGCGTAATTTACCTTATTAAGTCTAGAAATTTATTTATTCGTTCTGCGCTTTGATGCTAAGATTACAGCTGACATTATCGGATTATAGCAGAGATGTCATTCCCGTGGGACAATAGATAAGGGAATATTTTCCCTTGCGAATTTTGTTTCCGTCTTGCAGGTGGTTCGAGAGGGGACAATTTTTAATCTGATTATAGCTTTTTTTTTTCGCTTTCCCAGTCAAATACAAACTGTACGAATGTTTGATGAGGGTTAGGTGGGGGGTGGGGGTGGGGTGACATTGAATTAAAAGGAAATCATGCAGACAAAAATCTCTAAAAGTGCCCGCTTAGATAGCTAAGAGACAAAAACATTAAACAATTCCCCTATTCCCATCACCATCAGCCCTGTCGCTGGGACTTTAGAACGCACCGACTGCACCTCTACAGAGGGGTAAGGCCCCACCTAATGGGCCAACTATTGGCCGTAGGTGGCAACGTGTGATGCTTAAAGATAGAATCCTGGTGGCTTAACAGTCAATGACATGCAGCTCTACTTTTACCGTCACTTAGACTAGACGTTGAACCCCTCTCCGATCATTCGGCTGGTCACGTCAAACCCTAGCACTTATATGATTGTCCTCAACCCCATTGTCCTTATGACAAACCCCCAAACCCGTTTTATAATGTATGTACTAGAAGACGATGGCTGAGGGTCTTAGTGTCCTGGGTATGACGTTATACTGTATCTGATGGTGACGTTCCAATTTTAGAGCTCTAGAGAATATGGAGTACCCTTTCTGTACCATTAATCCCAGGTCCACTCTGACCCGGAGTGGTAGTACCTTTCAGGGTCCCATCTACAGTTTAAATAGAAAAGTGTTTTTAAAATGTGTTTAAAAACTTGAGTACCCATTAAGTATGAATAAAATAAAACGTCTTCGGCATAAAATAACCCAACAAGTGTTGATATGCCGTAAAAAACCCAACCAACCAACCAACCAACCAACCCATCATCATCATCATCATCATCATCATCAAGGCATGCGGCCAGCACAGATTCACTTGACCATCCCTCCCAAACGACTATCGCATTTTGAAAGTCCTCTAGACAGCACCCAATGTCCGCACAGAGCGGATGAATGTAAGTTTTTGTTGTTCGACTAATGCTGGCACGACCATGTATATGAACACATAGGATAAATCTTTTCCAGGAGTTTCGTTAGATTTGAAGTTGTCCAAGCATACAGTAGTACTGACATGGCTACAACTGAGAAGAATTCCCGTTTTAATACGTCAAAACCTCACGCAAGGGTGATTTAATGTGTCCGAAGTTGACGCGGGATAATTACCTGATATTTGATGTGAAAATTTTATTGCATAATTTTGATAAATTGATTAATATTTATCATGGAATTAAGTATATTACAAAGGAAGGAGATTATGCTGAAACATAATTATTTTTGTTCAAAATAAATACTTATTTTATCATTAGGCTACAATTTTATTGATGTATCTGGCTATGAAGATCTTTCTGAAAGTAACGCCTCGTATTTAGGCATAGCAAATGAGGATGATTATGTAGAAAAATATGACTGATAACTGAAAACTTGCTCTATTGTAGTCCCTATATACTTTTGTAATTTCAGTAGAAATAGATAAGATGTATTACATTTGGAGCGCCCCTTTATATATACATATACATACATACATACACACACACACACACACACATATATATATATATATATATATATATATATGGCATAAAGTTGTATACACACACACACACATACATACATATATATATATATATATATATATATATATATATGGCATAAAGTTGTATACACACACATACATACATATATATATATATATATATATATATATATATATATATATAGATAGATAGATAGATAGCGTGAAGTTGTATACACACACATACATATATATATATATAAATGGCATGAAGTTGTATGTATATATATCTGATGATTCTAATTTTCAATATATATATATATATATATATATATATATATATATATATATATATATATACATTGGATTTAGTGTGAAACATGGGTAAAGCGTAAAATAAACGAGAAACAGATTTGGATTTTGTTCCATTTTATTTCATCCAATATTTTGAGAAAAGGATTTTTCACAAGGATTTTATAAACTGATTTTTTTTACAGATATACCATCAAGGAAGCATACGTGAAGTCCACAACAACAACAACAACAACAATATATATATATATATATATATATATATATATATATATATATATATATATAAACTAGCATGAGTACCCAGTCCATGACCAGAGTAAAATTATTTTAAGAATACCAGTAAGTGAGAGAGAAACGAGGAAGAGAAGAGGAAGAGAGGAAAATAATTCAGCAAATTCTCATGAAATTAAAAAATCGCTAAGAATTCATTTTTTTGGGGAAATGTTTTTTTTTTTACATTATCCCGTCGTTGTATAAGGATTAGCCAGCTAGTTTCACAGATCTATTACTACTGAATAGCGAGTTCGATTCTCGCTGGATACTCCACACTTGCGAAATTTTGTCATATCCTAGCTGTAGTGAACGATTCGGGTAAATAAGGAATGCATCCCAATGTGATGTAATGATCAGCAAGCTAGTCCCGCAGATCCATTACTACTACATAGCGAGTTAAATCCACGCTGTATGGACCATGTCTGTGACCTTGTATCCCATCCTACTCCTGACGAACGTATTGGGTGAATAATAATGGTGTCCTGTCATGGTGTAATGGTTAATTTTTAAAAACTTTCTCTGTATACCCCATACTTGTCACCTTGTGCAACATCTTACAAGTGATGAACAGGTTTGAAAAGAGCGTATTATTGGGGGGTAATGGTGAGCAAGATAATCTCGCCGATCCATTACAACTGAATAACGAATTTGATCCTCGCTGGATTACCCATACTTGCAACCTTGTGTCACATCCTACGCCTGGAGAATGGATTGTAAGTAGAATAAGGGCGTCCCCATCGTGGAGTAATTGTCAGCAAGCTAGCCTCGTAAATGCATTATTACTAAGTTTCGAAAATACTGACGAACCCGGCGTAAACAGGTACGTCAGCTAGTTTGTACTATTCTTTTTAGGGCCAATTCACTTGTGAGAGTTTCAGTACTTTAGTTATTTGATTTACTTATCTATCAGGGTCATTAAAATGATAGAAGATAACGAAAAAGAAGAAAAAATACTACGTGATGCCCACTTATGAGGATGTCAGATTTGAAACCTACATACTCCATTCCTTCCCCCGTTATTTCTTGTACTGGCAACGTTTCTCAAGGAGGTATATTCATTAAGTTTAGTTAGGTTCTCTGACCTTTGCCATAGTCATGAGAGAGAGAGAGAGAGAGAGAGAGAGAGAGAGAGAGAGAGAGAGAGAGAAGAGAGAGAGAGAGAGAGAGGGGGGAGACTTAAAGGAAGGTATGAGAGTCTGAGATTCATGCCAGTCTGTGAGCAGGCAGCACTGAATGTTTTTGTATTGTCGTGTCTGTCTACTCTTCCACATTGTCGAACCAATCCTTCCGTTGCCGCCCACATCTCCTCACGCAATTGTCCCCGCCCTTCTTCGACGATGCCTTCTTTGATGTATTCAGAGAAAAAGAGATTTACTCCCTCAACACAACGAATTATTATGAAAAGAAACTATTATAACGCATTACAATCATAGACACTGCAATATTTAATATACAACATTAAGATAAAATGGTGAGATCGATAGATACATAGATAGATAGGTAAATGGAGAGAGAGAGAGAGAGAGAGAGAGAGAGAGAGAGAGAGAGAGAGAGAGAGAGAGAAGAGGTGGGGTGGGGGAGTAACAATCATAAACACTGCAACAATAACAGTAAGATAAAATGGTGAGATAGATAGATACATAGATAGATAGGTAAATGGACACAGAGAGAGAGAGAGAGAGAGAGAGAGAGAGAGAGAGAGAGAGAGAGGAGAGAGAGGTGGGGGAGTAACAATCATAAACACTGCAACAATACAACAATAAGATAAAATGGTAAGATAGATACATAGATAGATAGGTAAATGGACAGATATTATATATATATATATATATATATTATATATATATATATATTATAGAGAGAGAGAGAGAGAGAGAGAGAGAGAGGGGGGAATAATAATAAACACTGCAACAATACAACAATAAGATAACATGGTGAGATAGATAGATACATAGATAGATAGGTAAATGAGAGAGAGAGAGAGAGAGAGAGAGAGAGAGAGAGAGAGAGAGAGAGAGAGAGAGAGAGAGAGAGAGAGAGGGTGGGGGAGTAACAATCATAAACACTGCAACAATACAACAATAAGATAAAATGGTGAGATAGATACATAGATAGATAGGTAAATGGACAGATATATATATATATATAAAAGGGTTTTGTAATTTGCTTGAAGCATTGTGTATATATTGGTTTGTTGGTTGGTTTTGAAGGCTGTCACAATGCGAGTGTAAAGAAAAAAGGGACGAATTAATATATTATATATATATATATATATATATATATATATATATAGAGGGAGAGAGAGAGAGAGAGAGAGAGGGGGGGAATAATAATAAACACTGCAACAATACAACAATAAGATAAAATGGTGAGATAGATAGATACATAGATAGATAAGGTAATGGGAGAGAAGAGAGAGAGAGAGAGAGAGAGAGAGAGAGAGAGAGAGACAGAGAGAGGAGAGAGAGAGAGAGAGAGAGAGAGAGGGTGGGGTGGGGGGAGTAACAATCATAAACACTGCAACAATAACAATAAGATAAAATGGTGAGATAGATAGATACATAGATAGATAGGTAAATGGAAGAGAAGAGAGAGAGAGAGAGAGAGAGAGGGGAGAAGGGACAGTAACAATAATAAACACTGCAACAATACAATAAGATAAAATGGTGAGATAGATACATAGATAGATAGGTAAATGGAGAGAGAGAGAGAGAGAGAGAGAGAGAGAGAGAGAGAGAGAGAGAGAGAGAGAGGAGAGTAACAATCATAAACACTGCAACAATACAACAATAAGATAAAATGGTGAGATAGATAGATACATAGATAGATAGGTAATGGAGAGAGAGGAGAAAGAGAGAGAGAGAGAGAGAGAGAGAGAGAGAGAGAGAGAGAGAGTGTGTGTGTGTGTGTGTGTGTGGTGAGAGAGAGAGAGAGAGAGAGAGAGAGAGAGAGAGAGAGAGGGGAGTAACAATATAAACACTGCAACAATACAACATAAAAGATAAAATGGTGAGATAGATAGATACATAGATAGATGATAGGTAAATGGAGAAGAGAGAGAGAGAAGAGAGAGAGAGAGAGAGAGAGAGAGAGAGAGAGAGAGAGAGAGAGAGAGAGGTGGGTGGGGGGAGTAACAATCATAAACACTGCAACACAATACAACATTAAGATAAAATGGTGAGATCGATAGATACATAGATAGATAGGTAAATGGAGAGAGAGAGAGAGAGAGAGAGAGAGGAGCGAGAGAGAGAGAGAGAGAGAGAGAGAGAGGTGGGGTGGGGGGGAGTAACAATCATAAACACTGCAACAATACAACAGTAAGATAAAATGGTGAGATAGATAGATACATAGATAGGTAAATGAGAGAGAGAGAGAGAGAGAGAGAGCAGAGAGAGAGAGAGAGAAAGAGAAGAGAGAAGAGAGAGGGGTGGAGGGAGCTAACAAATCATAAACACTTGCACGAATAACACGATAGATAACATGGTAAGATAGATACAGTAGATAGGAATAGGTAGATGACGATATATATTATATATATAATATTTATATATAAATATATAATATATAGGAGAGGAGAGAGAGAGAGAGAGTGGAGAGAAGAGAGGGGGAAAATAATCAGACACTGCAAAAACATAGAGACAGTAGATAACATTGTTAGTGATGAAGATACCAATGAGATAAGGATAGGTATGAGAGAGAAGGAAGAAGAGAGAAGAAGGAGAGAGAGAGGAGAAGAGAGAGAGAGGAGAAGAGAAGGTGGGGTGGGTGGAGTAACAATCATAACACTGCAAACAATAACAACAATAAAGATAAAGATGGTGAGA
>CM042153.1:37992152-38021608 GCA_023376005.1 Doryteuthis pealeii
GAGACGAGCTATAAGGGTTACATCCATCATCCAAAATCTACCAAGATTTTGCAAATTAGTATTCATACTCAGGAACCCTTTGGTGGGGTTACTCCCCTGCAGGGGATATATTTAGCGTATTCTAAGCCTCACCGACAGGGCAAGTTCTCTTTTGTCTTCAAAACGAAAACTTTTAAAAATATTATTAGATAACCCATCGGGCTCCCGTTGTAATAGTAGTCCCTAATTATATTGATGCTTCTATTTCGTGAGGCATTTCATAATCATTTCCGTTATATCTGAAATTTGGATGATAACAAAAATAACGTTTAGCACAAACGCAGGCCGCACTAAATTATCATTCAGTTTCAACCCAAACTTATCTACCGTTCAGGTCGTTAGTCTCACCTACGTTCAGGTACTTTTTGTCTCCTCCCAAAACAAGGATCACACGGTGCTCGTGTCACTGGGTCGGGCCTTCCAGAAATTTCCATAACACTAGGGCGCACCTTCCAGAATATTCTGGTTCACATTGAATGGGCACTGCAGATACGGGTATTTAAAGTATAATTTTTTTTTTTTTGGGGGGGGGGGCAACACAATTTCCCCCAGGTTATTATCTAAACACTTTCCATTTATCCCAAACACCGTCTTGCTTCGAGTGACATTGTGTTTATATTGACGTGGCTCGTTTCTGGTTGGTTGGTTGGTCAGACCAATCAGCATGAGCAACTAATCATATGAATGGATTAATCTCTTGCAAACCTCTTTTTTGTCTCGTCCGTTTTCACGAGAGGCAAGACATTTTTCTCTGCAGCAAAGGAAAGCAATATGTATTCTTGTTTTTTGGTCATCTTGGTAACACCTCAAATAAATCATGGACATACACACGAGACAAATCCTTACTCGCTTCGTCCCATGAGGCAAGTATCTTCTCTCGTTACATCACATTTTTATACATATTCTAAAAGACATTTCCGACTCAGAACGTGAGCGTTGTTTGAGCCTCTCGTGCCAAACGGTTAACTATCCCTTCTTTCTTTCATAAATATAGTTGCTCCCGAGGAAGACCGTTTTTATAAAAGGTCGAAACAGATATCTGTCAGCATACTACTATTATCATTTGTATTTTCTGTCTATTTTCCATCATAAAGTAAGTATATATCTTTTGTAGGTAAATATATTAATTTCATTTGTGAGAAAAAAATTAGTTAACTTTTTATTTACAATGAGACTAACGTTGCTTATTCGTGATAAGTTCATGGTTTATTAAAGCATTATCGCAACTGAGAATAAATATAAAAGATATCAACAAAACAACCGAATATTTAAAGAAAATCAAATTGAAAACTGATAATAAAAACGTTTTTCATTTTCAATCTTTTTATTAATCTTTTCTTGTTTTGAATAAGTGATTTTAAAAACAAAATGTGAAAAAAAAAAAAAAAAATGTCGGCGGAGTGGCCAATTGTCGGTGTCAGCCAGACAGTGAGGGAGTCTATTCCATTTTCATTAGATTTAAACCAAGGAGATTGTTTGTGTTGAGGTGGAGCCATACACACACCGTCAGCTCTCTGCTTTACCACACAGATCAGATTCCCCAAGCTATGCTATTCATACACCGAGTTAGCGGAGACCAGTATCGAATCTGAAACCCTGTGATTCCTAGGCAGATCTACTGAGTTAAACCATCCCTTATGTGCAAATTAGGTAACCCTATTAATGACCTAACCATGGCATATGTAAAGATTTAAGATGGCCTTAACCTAAACCTATTAGGATGAAATCGTTAACTTTTTCAAGTTATATAACAAGTTATTCAGAAAACCATTTGAGGTGTGAAGAAACGGTTGTTCTGGTGGGAAGATTTTATGCAGAACTCGGACAAACAAATAAACAAACAAACAAACAAACAGACACAGCAGTTTTATGTTAACCGTATTAAATAAAATGCATCGTGTCTAAAGTTGTACTTACAAAGACAGAAATTGACAATTAATTTTCTTTTAAAAAAATTCACTCTACCAACAGCGAAGATAATTCAATCCTTTCAACTTTATTTCACTTATTTTATAAAATTTTAATAAAGATAAAAAAACAGTTACGGGCCATTAAAAATTTGTAACTATAAATTCAAGTTTAATTATCTGAGGTGAGTTAAAAAAAAAACTATTGAAACTGGAGCTGTATTTACCAAGACATAAATGAACAATGAATAAATAAAACATTATTTTCTTTGAAATAGTCCCTTTAACATTCAATACACTTATTCTAGTGAGTTTTCAATTAGTCGAAGCACTTCTTTGAATATTATATCTTTTTAATGTCTTCCACGTCTTCAAATCTTACATTTGAAATTAATTTTCAGTTTAGGAAAGAAAACGTTGTAGGTAGGAGCTATATCTGTTGAGTAGGAAAAGTATTGCATAGTCCTGTGCTTTGCAAAAAAAAAAAAAAATACAGTTAAAAAATGATTGAGACTGGCTTCCTCTTTTTTTTGGGGGGGGGGTCCTGATTCAAGGATGGGGGTTAGAGTTTAGGTATGCCGAAATATGTAGTTCTCTAAGGAAAAACTGTGAGATTGTAAAAAGTACCTGGAACCTATTACTTAACCATAACATTTATTATCTAAATGTCATTATAATATAAATAATCTATTTATGCATCTAGATAATAAATTAAAATAATTTCTAATAAATCATTTCAATTTTTTTAAATGCATGTCATCATGTCATTTCTCTATTAATTTAAACTTTTAACTTAACTAATCAAGTTATTTAGGATTTAATAAATTCAACTGTGGCATGTGGAAATCTAATTGATTGCAATAGAGTTATCAGAATAATAATTAATTAGAATAATTTTATCTATTTTGTTATTGTCAAAAAGAACTACAATGGTTAGATTACAAAAATACTAATAGTACCATGTAGTCGCTTGGTTATCTCATTTTAGGAATGAAACTGCCTCTTACGAGTTACTTTTTATAATATCACAATCTTTCTTAAGGGGACCCCGTTTTCGGTATACAAGCCCGGTACCTGAACTTTGACCCCCGCCGACTGACTTGTCTCGAAACGAAGACAACGCATTTTTATCTCAAATCGAAAGGACATAGAAGGCACAAATGTTACGTAAACTGTTTGACACCGCATAAAAAGTTCATACAATGAAAAAAATATTGAAATATAAACTTGAACCTTTAAGCCAAATATTATGCACTGAGCGCTATTCCGCCCTATCGGCTGGGGCTTTATAACATACCGACTGCAACTCTGCAGAGAGGTAAAATCCGCACAATGGGGCTACCTGTTGGCCGTGAGTGGCGATCCGTGATGCCTAAGGATGTAATCCTGGTGGCTGAGCAGTCCATGACATCCAACACTCCACTTGAACCCTTATTTAAGCCATGACATGTAATACTCTACTTTGGCCCTTACTTAGGCTAGACTGGCGGTCCGAGAGCCCCCCCCCAGATCAATCGACTGGTCACGTCAAGCCTATGTAATTGTACCAACCCTCTTGCCCTTATGGCAATCCCCAACCCTTTTTATCATATATGTGTTAGAAGGCGGTGGTTGAGGGTCTTCATGTCCTAGGTATGACGTTAAACTGTATCTGGTGGTGATGTTCCAATTCTGGTACTGTGAAATGTGGAATACCCCTTTATGGCTCTTACTCCTAGGTTAACCCTAACCCAGAGTGGTAGTACCTGTTAGTGTCCTATATATGGGTTAAATGTATAGAAAAATGAGTTTTAAAAATTCAGTTTGAAAAATTGAATTTTCAACAAAAATGAATAAAACAAAATGTCTTCGGCATGAAATAACCCAACAAGAGTTGACATGCCGTAAAACCCAACTAACCAATCTGAGCGCTATTTCGGATTGAGTGCTCTTTTATTATAAAAGAAATAGCCTGTATGTCTGTACAACGTCCAAGTACCCTTCCTTTTATATATTTACCAACCCCGCCGCGCGAGCAGGATGTGACACAAAGTCAATTTCTTTAGCGGAGTTTAGCAGGTTTGAATTCGGAGTTTTCCTTTTTCTAGACTGATTGTATAACCAAGGTTAAAGAGCCCAGTCTGTCCTACTAATTACCCATAGCTGGAGTGAGAATAGTTGGATGCATACATTACCTAAGTGTTTTAGTACTATTCGAAATGCAAACAGCCTCGTTCAGGAAATGAACTTGGGATCGACGAGTCAATTTCCTACAATGATGGCCATTAGACCATGCACCTCCACATGTCCATTTATACAGCAAGAATCACATTTCAATAAAATCCACATCCTGTTTTTGCCCGGGAGGGATTTAAAGGACTTTCCTCCCTCATTTTTCATAAGAAAACCTAATAATTAATATAATACGGGCATAAATCAATGATGGATTAAAAATGAAACAAATTAATTATGGATCATTATCATCATGTCACGCTACTAGCACGGATATCCATGACAATCTCTCGCCAACCGTCCCTATCATTCATTACTCTCGGGAGGTCCTCTCTGTAACATCAAGTATCCACACAGATCTGGTCAATGTAGGTCGTTGCTGGACGATCCACATTGGCGTGTACATGTGCTGGTTTCCACAGGAGAACGTCACTTATAAGTTCGTTCTTGCTTTTCCAGCAGTGTCCAGCATGCCTTGTTCGTCTCACTCGGATGGTTTGTGTCATAGAGAGCAAATGGCCTTACAGCTACCTTCTCGTAGGGTGTTGTTTCCATTCTTGTGTAACTCTTATCTTGATTATTCTCTTGGTGCCTCGTTAGGATCCAAGTGGTGCAGCCATACAGTAAAACTGATACAACTACAGCTTGGAAGAATTGTCACTTTAACTTGTCAATGAGATCGGATTTCCATATGACTAATAACACTGGGGAACACAATTTTTGTTGATTTGGATCTGACACTTGTTTTTGACAATTTCCTGACCACTGAATCCAAAAATGACCTCAATTTTTCTATATCATGTCAACTTTTTGAGCTACGGGATATCCTCAATTTTTTTTCTTCAAAAAACGTTAAAATACAGCTTCTAACAAATTTTTGCTTATTTTATGGAAGGTTTTAAAAATGTATATATAATGGGAAATAATAAAACATCCAACTGGGCATCACACATTTTTGGGCTATATCTAACAGTGTCCCATCTATGGGTTAAATAGAAAAATGTATTTATAAAAAAAATTGTATTATTCATTAAGAATTGATCCATTTCAAAACTTTATCGGCATTAAATGACCCACTGAGGTTGATATGCCGTAAAACAAAACAAACCAAACCATATCTAACAGTTGTTTTTGACAAACCTTCCGATTCTGAATCCAAAAATTACCCCATTTTTTCTCTATTACATCAACTTTTTAAATAGCAGGATACCCTCGCTTGGTCTCAAAAACCATTAAAATATAAGCATGTGACAGATTTGAGCTTATTCTATTGAATGCTTTAAAAATTTGCACTGGAAAATAATTAAAAAAAAATGCTTCATCTTATTCCTACAAAGGATATTGTTACTGTAAGTCAAAATATGTGCAAGTAGTTAAGGTAAAAATTTACACAGTTTTACAGTTTTTTTTCTAGTGTGTTCAATATGTGGACAATTTCCCTTTATGCTCCATAGTTAGCCATCATATTTACATCCCATATATCATTACTCCGTGAATTTCAAATCTTGGTGGAATCATTCATCAAGGTTTTCCAAGAAGTTAGCAAGATGGCTATGCAGAAAATGGAATTTGGTGCTTATGATGTTTTAATCAAACCTTTTGTGGCTATCTAATTACAGTGTAATTCATTGCTCATGTATTTCCAAGAAAGTTCTTGATAAGGTAAAGAACTTGTCAAGAACCAAGCATTCTTTTTGATTTCGGACATTATCCCGATGAAATGTTCATCTTTGATAACTTCCAGAATCTGTAGACCGTCAAACACACTTGCCTTGATTTTTTTCAATTGACAGGCCAGGAAATGCCGAAATATGGTACTTGAAACAATTGCCTTCAATTGACAATACTTTAAGGAATTGCTTCAAGAGACATAGTTTCATGTGCAAGATGGGAACATATTTTTCTTTATGTAAATAAATGGTGCATGTAGAATGTTGGAATCTACAGGTTTGAAGTTATATCTTTGATGCCAATTCATCTCCATCCAATGCTTCTCTCAAGCTCTACTGCGCCACACTGGGGTTTCAGCTGAATGGGTCACTGGGCGAATAGCCGAAGATAGACTATAATATTCAATTTTACGTTTGTTTTTCTTGTTATATGGTTAGGTGTTCATTAAACAAAAGTAATAGTCTGTGCAATGATGTTTTGGCTCTCATCAAATCATAGGTATACTAAATGTCAATTTATCACGTGTTCCCTTGATCCACATTCATAAACTCTTAACACTCTGCTTACACACCGGGCGAGGGGCTCAAAACTTGTTTTAATCGACAAGTTTTAATTTAAAATATACAAAATAGACTAGGTTTACAAATGTGCTGACGTTTGTTCTTTGATTTGGAATCAACCTAGTCATCAGATCTTAATAATTCTCCTTCCTTTTCAATGAAATAATCAATTCTATCCGTTGAACAGTTCTATTACACACAGAAAAACAATACAATTGTGCTTATTTTGGAAGTAAGCTATAGAGAAAAAACTTGACATGTAGAGGAAAACTGACTGCAGTTTTGAAATCAGCACGCCAATATTAGTCTAAATCAAATGAAAAATCAAAGTCAACAGAAATTATGTCCAAAATTGTTCCCCAGTGTAATCTGTCTACGGCAGACCATGCCTTCCCTATACATGCATCAACATAGCTTTCAGTAGATGAGATATTGCTACCCAGATATGTGAATTGTTCCACCGAGTTTAAAAGCTTGCCGTCGAGTGTAGAGATGCCCCCTTCATTTTTAAAACATCAACTCAGTTTTATCGGAGTTCACAAAGAAGCCTATGTTCAGTGTTGCCTTCTCCAGGTTAAGCCGGATCCTTGCTACAATAATGGATAAAACATAATAAAAAGCAAATAAAAGACAAGAAAAATAAACAATTTAAAAACAAGAATAAATAAAGAATAAAAGATAATAAAACAAATATATAGAAAAATATTTTTTTATTAATCTATATATGAATATAGATAAACATCAATTTTTAACTTTTTGCATCCCGAGCAACGCCGGATAGCTTTGGTACTAATAAATAGATAAATAAATAAATGAATGAATGAAAGAATAAATAAATAAGTTAAAATAATTGCGCAGAATCGTAACTTGTAAGTATTTTGGCTGTTAGTGTAGTTTGGTCCACAATGGCAAATTTAATTCTGTGAAGAAAAAATGTTAAAATCAGTGTACGACTTCACGAGAATAACTGAAGTAAATGATATAAAAATATATATTCTTTAGGTTCATTTAAAGTTAACTTTACGATTCAGTAATTTTGCTTTTACTTCAGTTGAGATTGAAACATTCAATGAGATGACAAATAACTGCAAATTTCTTTCTTTCTTTATTCATTAATAATTTATTTTCTTTCTCATTTCTTTCTTTTCTTTTCTTTATTCTAGTTCTCTTTTCTTTTTCTTCCTTCTTAAGTTTCTTTTTTTGCTTTTCTTTCTTTTTTTCATTCATTAATAATTTATTTTTCTTTCTGTCTTTTCTTATTTCTAGTTCTCTTTTCTTTTTCCTTCTTTCTTTTTCTTTTTTCTTCATTCGTTAATCATTTCTTTTCTGTCTTTTTTCTTTCTTTCTTTTCTTCTAGTTCTCTTTTCTTTTTTCTTTTTCTTGCTTTCTTTTTCCTATCTTTTTCTATTTTTTCGTTTCCCTTCCCTTTCTTTTTCCTTTTTCCTTTTTTCTTTCTTCCCTTTTTCTTTTTCTTTCTTTTTTCTTTCTTCTTTCTTTCTTATCTTCATTCATTGATAATTTATTTTCCTCTTCTTTATTTTCTTCTAATTCTTTCCTTCTTAATTTTCTATATTTATTTATTTTCTTTCTTTTTCTTTCTTTTTTTCTTTCCTTTCCCAACTTTAAAATAAACTCTCAGTAACAAATCCATTTATTTGTTAGCAATAAAGAAATACCGCCAAAAGAAAGATGTTATCAAAAACCGCCATTGAAATGTAAACGACATAAATACATAAAAAAAAAAATCAAAAGCTTATTTGGATTAAATTACACCTGCATTTTAACCAAATTGTCTTTTTATGATGTCAAATACGTAAGTCATGAGGGTGGAGGGTGGGGTGGGGGGTTCTAAATGAATGACGTCAGAGATACCCCCATTTATCCTTTCTCATTCTCTGATGTCTCTGTCAACATCCTTTTAGTTTCATTTTGACAGTTTTTACATCTTTCCCGATTCAATTTCAGTTTGCCTGTTTAAAATTAAGCTTTAGAACTTAATTAATGGGGTCGGTTTAGCTCAGTCGGTAGAGCACCCGCCGAGGAATCTCAAAGTTTCGGGTTCGATACCGCTCCACGCCAACTCAGCGGATTTGTAGACCATATTAGGTAATCTGATCTGTGGGGTAAAGTGGAAAGCTAACGGTTGACAGCCATGTCGGCCGTGGCTTTAGAAGACACTGACTGCACCTTTGCAGAGGGGTAAGACCCCTCCCAAATGGGGCCATCCGTTGGCTGTGGGTGGCGACCTGTAATGCTTAAGGATGGAACCCTGGTGACTAAACAGTCCATGACATACAACGTTTCACTTTAGCAAGATGGGCGGTCGGAGAGGCCTCCGCTGATCAATTGACTGGTCATGTCAAGCCCTAGCATCTATACGATTGTCCCAACCCTACTGCCTTATGGCAAGCCCCAACCCTGTTTATCATACATGTACAAGAAGACGGTGACTGAGGGTTTTATTGTCCTGTGTATGACATTAAAGTTTATCAGAAGTTCTGAAGAATGTGGAATGCCCCTTCATCACCATCACCCCCAATTTCTCTTTGGTCCGGATTGTTAGTACCTGTTTGGGTTCCATCTATGAGTTGAATAGAAAAAAATAATTTAGTTTCAAAAATTGAGTTTGCAAAGAAAATGTTGAGTACCCACCAAAAATGAATAAAACAAAATGTCTTCGGCATAAAATAACCCAACAAGGGTTGACATGCTGTAAAACCCAACAAAACAACCAACCAACCAACCCACCAACCTTTCTCAACACTCCTTGATTCAATTTCATAGTTTTCTTTTTAAAAATTTTATTTAGCTTTAGAAATTCTATGTTTTTCAGATATTCAATTTTTTTTATCGACCCTTATTTTAATTTTCACCGTGTTCAAAACCCAGAAAATTAAACTACCTCTTAAAAATCAAAATATGTCGTAAAAATAAATTATTTTCAACAAATTCTCTTATTTATTTTATTATCATTATCCAAGATATTTACCATATATACTGGGTGCAGGAGAAAAACCTCCTCCACAATATAAATTGTGCGGAGTGGCATAGTGGCTAATATACAAAATTATCAGCTTGCATATAGAAATTGATATTTTCCTTTTTGATTTATGATCACTGATTTGTCAAAAAACTATATTCTCTGTGGCATAATTAACATTTCTTTCAATATCTTGTGGCTTTCTGACGTAATGGGAAAAATAAATTGTTTTTTTTTTTTAACGAGCACATCGAAATTTTTAGAAAAATGTTAAAATGCTTCACGTGGCAATGCTTTTATTTATTTATTTTTCTGTAGACCGGTCCATAATAATCTTATACGAAGAAAAAAAAATATGGTAGCTAATTATTTCGGGGTAATGAAAATCAACCCTTACAATTTAAAAAAATGAAATTCTCCCAATAATATTACTCAGACGTATAGATTTCTGGCTATATATAATCTTTAAAAATCTAAAACTTAAAGATAGATGATCTTTAAAAATCCCATATGTGCTTTACTTCCCGTTTTTCAAATAATATTTTTATTTCACCTTAACAGCTAAATTTTGACTGTAAATCATTTTTTTTTGTTTATTATGATATTATATATATTTAACACCCCCTCTGCACGAGCAGGATGTGACGCAAGCTCAATTTTTAAGAGTTTAACAGGTTTGAATTCAGAATTTTCCTTTTCGTGGACTGGTTACCTAGCCAAGGTTAAAGAGCCAGTTTGCCCTACTATTTACCCATAGCTAGAGGGGGAGTAGTTGGATGCATATATTTCCCAAGGGTAGTGCTATGTGAAATGTAAATAGCCTCGTTCGGGATTTGAACTCGAGTCCATTTCCGACGAGTCAAACCATAATACCATGCGCCTCATCTTTATGATATATGAAGGAAATTGAATAATATGACATGGGGTCTCAAAGATTCGAGTCCCATCTAAGTTTTATGCGTGCTTGTGTGTGTGTGTGTGTGTGTGTGTGTGTGTGTGTGTGTGTCTGTGTCTGTGTATGCGTATGTACGTGTGTGTACGCGTGCGTTCACGAGAGCAGGCATGTGCGTGTTTGTGTGCTTGTGAATTGTTCCGTCAATCCAGACATTGAGCGGTTATCATCAAAGATTCTCGTCGCGACTGAGACAAGCGCCTAAACTGGGTCAAATACATTTGTTTTGAAAAATACATTTGTTTTGAAAAATACATTGGATAAAAAGAAAGTATCGCTTTGTTTTTTTTTTTGTTTTTTTTTTAGAATAGTCAGTTGCCAGTATCAACTGTGCAAACCTGTATAGGCACATAGATCTGATGAATTGTATTTAGAAAAATAAAATGTAGTTAGGTACTAAAATTATTTTTATGATGCATACTAGCAAAAATCGCTCTCCGGTTGGTGTAAAAATTAATTCCAAAATTACGTAATTTTTTTGCCACGCTGTTTCCTAAAAAATATAAACAGATATTTTAAACTTTATACTTTTTTTTTTATAATAGACATAAAAAAATATAAATTGTTTGTTGAGCAGTCCATGACTTTGACCCTTATTAAGGCTTAACGTGTGCCCCCCCCTCCACCGATCAATCGGCTGGTCACGTCAAGTCCTAGCACCGATATAATTGTCCCAACCATATTGCCCTTTTGGCAAACACTACTCTTTTTTATAATATATGTCCTAGAAGGCGGTGGTTGAGACTCTTAGTGTCCTGAGTATGATATTAAACTATCTGATAGTGAAGTTCCAATTTTGGAACTTAAGGGAATGTGGAGTAACCCTTCATCACCATTACTACCAGGTAGACTTTGATCTGGAGGAATAATATTTGTTAGGGTCCAATCTATGGGTTAAATAGAGAAAAATGTGTTTGAAAAAAATTGAGAACCCATGAAGAATAAATAAAACAAAATGTTTTCGGCATAAAATAACTCAACAAGGGTTGACATGCCGTAAAATCCAACCAACCAGCATCAAGTGTTAACATAGTTTTTGACTTACGCTGTATTTTCCAGTCGGTTATAGAACAATGAAACTTCATATTTTGTAGGTCCTGCTATTGAGATATCTATTCACCGAGTCTAATTTAGATAGAATCTTTGATAACTCAACGTGAAGTAAACTAAAATTACAAAGAAAAACAAAATTGTTGTTTACAACAACGCTGGAAGGCTGATTATACAAGGGCACACAAAGGGACAAAGGGCAATTTCTGGTTTGCACCCCCTAGATATTCATGGATTAAGAAGCATTTTGGACTCAGTATCTTATTACTGACCTGCCTTGGGCGAATCCCCACCGCTTCACTCGTTCATATCTCAAACATTGGATATATTTGTACTTTCCATTCATTGTGAATACTGTTAACTTCTACAGAGATTCTTTATCAGCATGCTCTCTATTCATTGTAATAAAATATATTTTCTTACCTAACTGTATATTTACCTTTCATTTATGATTTGGCGATCCCTGTGTGTGACGTGGGTTGGTGGCTCAGAGGTAAAGTTTCGTACAATTAAGGAATACGAGTATTAATATATACGAGGTATGTCAGAAAAGTTCCTGGACTGGTGTCACAAAAGATCTATTTCAAACCCAAACTACTAGTTTTCCCCTTCAAACTATTTCTTCTGGGGTTTGTAACTGTGGTCTCAGCTTTCTACAGTCATTGAACTTTCTTCCACATGCTTTTAGGTACATATCCTCTGTTTCACGTCGTCAAGCAATGAGCACAGAGCAACGAACAAACTTGAAGTTTGTGGTTCAGTTGGGGAAAATTCGTCAGAATCGCAGGGATTGCTGCAGAAAGTGTATGGAGATGATACGATGTCACGCTCATGTGTTTTTGAGTGGTGCAAGAGATTTAAAGAGGGGCGCGAGGACGTGGAAGACGGCGAGAGGACGTGGAAGACAACCCCAGGAATGGAAGGCCTTCAATGACCAGGACTGAGGCTAACGTTGAGCACGTCGGGCAGATGGTGTGTAGCAATCGTCGGTTGACTGTTCGACTAATTGCAAATGAGCTGGGCATGAATAGAGACAGCGCCTGGAAGATTATCACATTTGAACATGCTGAAAGTCTGCGCAAAGATGGTGCCGAAACTGCTGAACGATGAACAGAAGGATCGGCGCATGCAAGTGTGTCAGGACATCCTCAAGTGACTTGAAACGGAATTAGACTTGTTAGAGAGATTCATCATCGGTGACGAGTCATGGATCTTCGAGTACGACCCAGAAACCAAATGCCCAGAGCCTTCAGTGGAAGACCCCGAATTTGCCAAGGCCAAAAAAAAAAACAAGACAGTTGAAGTCCAAAGTCAAAGTCATGTTGATCGCATTCTTTGATGTGAGGGGCATTGTCCACTGCGAGTTCTTACCACAGGGCCAGACGATCAACCAGCATGTCTACAAAGAGATACTGCGGCGTTTCAGTGCGCGAGAAGAGGCGAGATGTGTCAGGACAATTTGTGGGTGACAACGCACCTGCCCACACTGCCCTGAGTATCCGAGAGTTCCTGGTCCAGAAGAACATCACTGTGCTGGAGCAACCTCCCTACTCGCCCAACTTGGCTCCATGAAATTTTTCCTCTTCCCCAAGCTCAAGGGGGTCATCAAGGGAACCTGTTTTGTGGATGTGCACGACATAAAAAGGCCGTGACGACATAGGCACGAAGAATCCCGGAAGAATCCTTCCAGGAGTGCATGCAAGCGTGTCAGAGAAAGATGGGGAAGTGAATTAAATTCCAGAGGGATTACTTTGAAGGGGATAACATGTAGTTTGGATTTTAAATAAATTTTTTGTGACACCAGTCCTGGAACTTTTTTGACACACCTCGTAGATTTTAAGAAACCAAAATACTAAAAAGTTTCTTCGTAAAAGTAAAACGCAGAAACTCATAAACAAGTAAATCAGAAAGTCTCAATTTGTTTTGCTATGATAATTTTAAGATTTTTATTGATTATATAAAACCACATCATATATCTTAATGTTCTGCTTTTTCTTCGTTTATCTAAAATATTAAATGTCATGATAAATAATTCTTGAATTAATGTGACCTATAAACTGAGTAAAAAGATGACCCATTTGAGACATTGCAAGAAAAAAGAGTTAATTAGTTTCAGATATGGCAAGGATAATTTGCAATGTCTATGGAGATAAATGTTTGATTATTAGAGTTTAACAACAATCATCCACTAAATGTAAACAATTATTATGGGACAAAGGTGGTATATGCATTTTCTGCCGAGCGGCTTTATGTGATCCTGAGGAAAGTTAGGGGAGTAAACCCCGAAAACAAATCCGGAGCCGAAGTCCCTAAGATGTTGTATCGCTTAACTTCAGCGCCTGCTACACTACCGTTGCCAAACTGCATTGGTTTCTTACCTTTCCTTTGGGCCACAGCGGCAGTGTGGAGAAGGGGCTGGGATTTGTTGCTTGGGCAATAGCACATCCTCCATATCAACCCGCCCAAGCTACGTAGTTAAAAAATACACTTGGACACTACCCCATCGTCTTTCGCAGACAGAAAGATGCCAATGGCAATCAGTAGAGTGTTGCATTTCATGGACTTCTCAACCACCAGGATTCTGTCCTTAAGTATCATAGATCGCGACCAATGGCCAATAAGTGGCCTCGTTGGGAGGGGGTTATTACCCCTATGCAAAGGTGCAGCCGGTGTTTTCTACAGCCCCAGCCAATAGGGCATGGGAGATTTATGTACAAAACAAATATATCGCTTGAAGACATCAGTAAGTAAAGTAAAACAACAACAATAATTCCCTGACGTAAACTGCTGTTATTTTGACGATACAATTTTACATAATAAGTACATACACACAAATATATACAATCACAAAAGCAACGTATGAAGTTGTTTTTTCTAATTCATCGATACACATGAATTTAATGAAAATTATTTCTACCAAGTTGTTGATACATATGAAGTTAATGAAAAATATAGCCTTAAAATATTACTATCAATTTAGTGTCCTGGGTATAACGCTTAACTGCATCTAGTGGTGAGGTTACAATTCTGGAGCCATGGGAAATGTGTAGTATCCATTCATAGCTCTTAATCGTAGGTCCACTTGGATCTGAAGTGGTAGTACCTGTTAGAGCCCCATCTATAGGTCAAATAGAAATGTTTTCCAGTTAATTTAAATGATTTCTATCAATTTATTGATACGCGTGAAGTTAATGAAAAACGCAACATAGAAAATTGTTTATACCAGTTTATCAATATATATGAAGTTCATTCATGCCTGAATTTTTTAGATGAGGTTTGATAATTTGTATTATTTGGATTTTTCAGACTGTTGTATTCATCTTTATTGTTATATAGACAACTCCGGCCATCTTCAGGTGTTTCTTCTCGCACTCGGGAACCTTCTTGTCGAACTCTGAGGCCTTCATCTTGTAATCGGAGGCCTTCATGGAAGTTCGAACTGAAGCCTTTATTCAATCCACGGGGGTAGATGTTATTATCGCTCTTGGTCAGGATTGAACCTGCAACCTACAGATGATTGTCGCATAGGACTGTATTAACCGAACCCTTATATCAGTTGCACCATGTGTCCAATTGACCTGTAAAAATATCTATTTGATCCATCGAAACGTTTATATAACAATAAAGATTAGGACAACAGTCCGAAAAATCCAAATTTCTTCAAATTTATTGATACACATGAAGTTAATGGAAATTATTTCCACCATTTTGTTTAAACACATCTATTAATAATGGAGATTCGCTTCCGGTTTTTGTCTGTAACAAAAATCACGTCATTGCTTACGTCACATTACCCAAAATCGTCATCGTCATAACATATAATAAATACACTCAAAATTTGAACATGCAACATTAGACAGTCCTCATTGTTTTTTTAAAACAAGTTTTGATAAATACATGACTGGTATTATATATCTATATATAGTTTATTTTACTTTAATACATATTTAAAGTTTACATTTCAAATTGTTTTATTTTTTAATCCTTTAATGAATTTGATGATTTTACTTACTTAGGGTACAAACTCGCTGACATTGAAATTTTTACTCCCACCCCTCAGGCAATATGTTTCAAAAATCTATTTTTACATCGCCCGGAGGGTGTTTTTTATTTTGTACTAGTGAAGTTAATAAAAAATCTATCATAAAATATTTTTTACTAATATATTGATAGACAATGAGTCAATAAAAAATATTTCTATCAGTTTATAAAACCAACCCAAACAATATTTACCAAGAAACTGTTCACTTACAAATCATATATAAAAAAGACAGGATTTGGCAATGGGTGGTCCATAAGGGCTAATATACTATTAAAAAATAACCAACTAACCAAAAATAGCGCCTTACGTCATAATACCCTCAGGAATTGTGTAAATTTATCAATGTGTATCTAAGTTTAGTCAAAATCATAAATACATAAAATAGATCTTATCTATTAATGATGTCTATGAAAATCTGAGATTTGCCTCAAAACACCTCATGTTATTAGAGCGTTTAAAATCCTGTAATGTTTCTTATATATCACTAAGAAATAAAGGTCTATATAATATATGGTGTGGTTAATTTGTATACTAATTTTGATAAAACCGGGTTTATAAATAATTACTTGGTGTTATTAATCTCTAATATTATTGCTTTATTCTCTAGTGTATTAAAATCAATCCTAAGTATGGTTTTATACCAAAACCAGTTAAAATATAATGAGAATAAGTGTAATCTTTTTATATGAGTTATTATTCAATTTCGTTAGTCTTTCTAATTTAATATATTTCCTTACATTAAAATTGGGGCCGGGTTAGCTCAGTCGGTAGAGCGTTCGGTTAGAAACCATAAGGTTCCTAGTTCGATACCGGTCCTCGCCAACTCAGCGTATGAGTAGCACAGAGATCTGTGCCGTAAAGTAAGGAGCTGATGGTAGGTGTGGCGCTCCACCTGAGATGCTAAAAAAACAATCTCCTTGGTCTAGCGCTATTGAAAAGGGGATAGACTCCCTCGCTGACTGGCTGATACCGACTTTGGGCCGCCCCGTCGACTTTTACTTACTTACATTAAAATCAGGGCGCATATTTTTGCTAGTATATATAATAGATAAACATGATATTTGTATCCTTATTAGTCACATAATCTTTGTAATTGTTCTACCCCAACTTGTTTCAACGTTCATCAATCTTGCCATTGCATCCACCCCAACATCTAGATCTCCTTGACATCTGAATTGGACGATTTCTTCCTCAATATACGTTTAAATACAGACAGGAATCAGTGGCAAGAACCGTTGGCGGATACCAGCAACCGGAAGTGACATTTTTAGTTGTAATGTCAACCAACAGAGGGCACATCACAATATAGAGACAATCGTTGTAATAGATATTGCTGACTTTGATTTGAAAAATATTTTGTTGTGTGATGTTCTGAATCATGAAATGGGCAATAAGAATAAATTGTAGATAACCGGAAAATTAAATCTGGAATAAGGATGTGACACAAGCATAAAAGAATAAAGAATTAAGTGAAACATTATCTCACCGTTTATTCTAAGCGGGTATCACGGATTTTAGAAGGATATCCCTGTAATGAGAGAGAAGGACTACCGTAATGAACGACCCCCACTCTTTAGTGACAAAACGTGTTTTTATCATATACAGTATGTTGAGAAATTTATTATATAAGGTGTGTGTTAAATGCCCGCTCCTACTTATAGACTAGGCCAGAATTATGTGATCTATCTCTTGGCCAATCACTGGCAGTACTCTGAAGTTGATACTATACTTAACCGACCTTACTGGCCATAATTACGTTGACATCCATGGACGACGGACATAGGATTAAATCACTGGGCCTTTACCAATACGCAGGATAGGACTTATACGCTTACCAAAGGATTCCATTTCACAGCACTTTCTTTAAACCCTTTTCAACTGGCCAAGGATGGCATTTAAAAACTTTACACAGTAGTCATCGGTGTGGCCTAAAATCGGCATCAGACAGACAGCGAGGGAGTCTATCCCTTTTTCATGAGCACTAGACCAAGGAGATTGTTTTGGTGTCTGAGGCGGAGCGCCACATCAACCATCAGCTCCTAACTTTATAGCACAGATCCCTGTACTACACATACGCTGAGTTGGCGAGGACGGTATTGTGGTCTTAGTTGGACGCTCTACCGACTGAGTTAAACCGGCCCTCGATCCTTAACCCTTGGCTGTGTTAACTTACAAAATATTTCCTCCACATCCAATGACATATCTATCTGTGCTGTTTTCTGTCACGGCATTCACACTGGAGCGTTTTAGCCGGCCACATCCAATGAATTCGCCTGTGGTGAATTCATGGAAGGAGTCACAAGGCAATATGAAATTCACAAGCGGTCCCCAAACCCCGCATGCATATCCCGGTCAGATGCAGTTTAATGTACTAATCAGGGCACTCCTTTTTAGTGAGGGGATTTTACCCTTCTACAGGGGATACAATCAGCGTATTCTAAGCCCCACCAACAAGGAAGGTGTAGTTTTGAATGACATAAGCACGAAGAAATTTATGTTTGTCAGAAAATGAGTCGAATTTACACAGAAACGACCAATTCTATTTTTCACTGTGAGAACATGTTGTAGATTAGCTGGCACCCCTTCAACACTCTACCAGATGGACTGACTCATAGTCTACGATTATAGTAGATTAACAAGCTGAATAATATTCAGACTGACTTTGCTGCGTTGGCTATGCCAAATTGACCCTCCTCTATTTAGAGTATATTTTGTCTTGTTAATTGTTTGTATTTATTTGTTCTGTGTTTTGTATGTATCCGTTTGGCACCGGATGCTGGTGTTTAATAAATGTATTAAGCACACCATTCTCTGTGCATCTTTTCCACCACGACGATACAACAGAATATCAATTAAAGATTATCATCTAAATATTCGTCTATATAATTACTTGCTGTATATTCCTGATTTTGTCTTGGTTATTTAGGGAGAATCCACGTGGCATACTCCAGTCGTGCAATTACTTTCACTTTCAAACAATTACCCTTGAGAAAGATATAAACCCTATCACTCCAGCAATGTTCATCTACAAAGATGGATTTGGAATTAAATAACCCCCGAAAGTTTATATGTCATTAAACAAAGAAACCAAACCCAATTGTGTTATATAGTATCTGGATAAATCTAAATATACACTTTAATTCTCATATTGCTCACCATTGGATAGCTGCACCTATCGCTCGATGTGCTTATTGTGAAAATGTTACAACGAAAATTTACCAATAGCATAATGATAATACTTTTTGAAAGGGAGTGAGACGCAATATTAACAGTATTATTATTAATTCAAATTGTCCTAGTAAACAGAATGCTCGATATGGAAATTCATTAAATTTGCAAATTTCTCGGATTTATTTCCCTTAGACTATTTATTTTTTCCTATCTTAATTTGGTCCCTTGTGACCCTAAAGGAATTTAGGAATAAATATAAATACAACCTCTGGATTCCTCATAAAGTTCTTCTCTAGAAATGACTAAATTTCATATCATCATTTAAAACTATTCAACTGTACCTTTTGTTTCAAATGTCACAATGGCGGGTTGTGATTCTGGCAATATATTATTTTAAACCTGGCCTCGAATCCACTGAAGCAGCTCGAAGAATTTGGGAGATGGAAGGAAAGGCCATGATATCTGATTGTAATTCCCATAGTTATTTTGACCTCACTACAAGTAGTGACTTGTCCTCTCTTGAATTAAAATTCAAACACTGAAAATATTTGCAGTTTAGTGTCATACCCAGTCGGATGATACATTCATTAAATGGTCATCAGTGATGCACTATTATCATAGCCAATTTCGGGTTTTTCAACATATTAATTCCAATAGCAACCCTAACCTGAATCCGGAATTTCTAGGTCGCCTCCCTGAAAGTACCGTGCTACTGGTTTCGACATTGCAAACTCAAATCATAAAAGCCACAAAAATTCGACCGTTTAAATTGAAAGCCTCCGCCAGTTCTAGCCAATGAGAAATGAACCCCCTATAAAGGAATTTTAGTTTCCTCCCGTTTCAATTGGGGTTACCTTACATGGTCCAGATTACGGTATGTTAGTCTCTTTTATAGATTAACCTAATTATTCTACCCTCACCAAACTGTTACCTAAAACTACACACAATTTACACAATGGACTAGTTTTATTCACACCCCTAAAAACACTTTTAACGGTAATTTATAAAGTGAGAAATAATTGAGAAATTTGAATATCATTTTCCGGCGAAAGAAATCTACGTCATTCCACATGAGGGTCATAGTTATAGTCATACTTTATATTAAAAAAACTATACATCCGTCTTTTTGACAACTATCTACACGGTGATTGAAAAGTAACTCCCTATTCTAAACTATTTTTTTTTACATGTAGTTACATTATTCTCAATTCTTTTATGTATGTTCCTTAATATATATATTTACCAACCCCTCCACACGAGCAGGATGTGACACAAGGTCAATTTCTTTGTTACGTAGCGCCTTTTCTTTTCTTCTCTGTCTAGTCTTCTATCTTCTAATAGTCTTCTAATGGTCGGGTATATCTTCTACAGGTCTCGTCTGGTCTTTCTTATCTGGGGATTCCGTGTCTGGTTCTGCTGGGGACCATTTCTTATCAGAAGCCTTGTGTCATTGTTAGCTTTTAGTAATAACAACAAGACTTCGATTTACCTTTGATGTTATTTTATTCCGGATCCCCAGAACCAGACAAAATGCGCGCAGAGAGTCACATCTTGCTAGCTTCAGTCCTAACTCTCAACTGACTAACTGCAACTCACTAAGTTGCTTACCTTAAACCGGAAGGGGGCTTTCTATCGGGGTTCCGTTCCCACGATTCTATCCCCAGAAAGCAAGGTGAGAGTGAGGTCAAGCATTGTCACTCACTCTCAAGGCCATCAGCTGTACTGATCGCCATAAGGATTTCTATACTACCTTAAAAAGTAATAGGGATCCAATTAATATGTAACATCCCTCATAATCATACATTTTAAATTCATAATTAATTATGAATTTACTTTTTACTTGCCTCTCCATTTTGAGGCTCTACCGTATTCTGGTACTTTCTAGATTACTTCGAATTCTATTCTCTCTTTCTGCGCGGTTGTCTGGTTCCCCCCATGCATACATCAATTTTACATGATAACAAGTTTTCAACAAAAAACAACACTGCAGGGCCATTTACAATATCCTGACAAAAATCAAAACACAACTGGACCAACGTCTTGGTCCCAAAATCCTGGTCACAAACCAACGTGACCCTGGTCACTCCAGCAATACATTCGCCTGGATTCCAATGACCAATTCACCAGCTTTCCGCTCCACAGGTCACTTACCTGGAGACTGGGAAGGCAATTTACATCAAAAATACAATGATACCGAAAAAAGATTCAAAAGCATTGCACACATGGTCCCTACAATTCATTAAACATCACATGCATGGAGAAAACAACAACAATTTTATCGCGCAACAATAAAAATCTACAACGGCTATGCGTTACTCATAAGTTCTTAATATAGGATACACGACACAACACACCAATACCATTAAGTATTTTAAATTTTCTTCACAAAAAATATATTACTGTGCCAAATAGTTTCACTTTGAGGGAAAACTGTTTTATCCTGATTCCACACTCGGTCACTGCCAGTGGCTTACAAATTCTCCAGGAACCCTCCAACACAAAAAGTAGGTACTTATCTGTCCTTAACATCTAATCGTTCACCGACCTTGCTATCCGCATCCAGACTCGAGATATCCCTCTCAGCCAAAACGTTCTGGAGACCATTCCAAAATCATAATTCCCCCCAAAAATTAAATCCACATAAAACAGGGGCGGCCTCTTTGCCTGTCTTCTTATTCTGCACTTCAGAACCCCTAACATTCCAAATCTGTCGGAATAATAAAACCCAAAAAGCGCGGATTAACCTTCCGAAACTACGGTAACCACATGGGACGCTCATCAGGGAATCTCAATACGTGAAATGGTGGGCCCTCGATATACCACTTTCATTACCATATCTCCACCGATTCCCAAAACACCGGAAAAAATTTCTCCAAATAGTCAGGCATGAGTTCAGAACTCGATCCATACTACAGCAAGGTCACAAAATTCACTAATAAAAATTTTCTAAACTATCAATAAAAATTTGGCACTCATAAATCTCACTAAAATCAACTTTTTAACTATGTCAAACTTTCGGAAAAAAATTCAAAAACCGAATTATACCACTGGTCACCGACAAAAAAATGCAAAGTACAAAGTCAATTATTAATTTCTTTCTTTTAAAATATTGTCAATCAGCCTCCAAGGCTTTTCTCACGAAATCAAACCAAAGTTTTTGTTTTTTTTCAAAAATCACCAGTGTCAAAATCCACAATTCATCAATATTAAAATTACTAAGTTACTTAGTTTCAACAAACTCTGATTAAATTTAAATCCGACTTTTTTTCTAAAAATTTTAACATTCAAAATGGCCGACATGTGGGGAAAATTACCCGCTTGACTCAAAAAAACGTTCATTTCAAAGATGGCGGCCATGTCTACGTGACTGGTTATTCAAAAAAAAATTTTCCATTCATCCTTCAGCCAATGAGAGACAAGGAGGGGGGGGTAAGTTGGTTCTTCTCTCAAAATCAACCCCAAAGGATTTTACAATTATACGCCATTTTTATTTTCCTCCAAAATTCAAATAATTCACCAGCTTCTTAAAATTATCCAATTAATCAGGGTAACAAACCTTAGTACTTCTAAAATTCAAACTAAAAAAATAGGCACTTGCTCTTTCTGGAGTTTATTCATTTATCCGTTTATCTACGAAAAATTCTTAATCTCTCAAATCACAATTTATGTCTTCACCCCACAACCTGCGTTAATCAAAGACATCAATCAAAGATCAAAAATTTGAAGAAATCGACCACAATCGTATTCCCAGAAAAAAATAAATATATACATATATACATTGTGCGGAGCAGAGTAACACGAAAAACCTCTTGGAGCAGGGCACCACCATTTATCTCTTATTCTGACATATTCAAAACTCCAAAAAAACACAGGAAAATGTAGGCTTCCACGCCTTTCGAAAAACCATCGAATTGCCTAATTAGGACATTTTCCAAAAACAGGATCTCTGGAATTAGCGAGTTTTCTGTAAAAACTACTTTCATTACCGTGAGTCCAAAAAGATCCAAAACATACAACTTAGCCGAATCTCCAACAATTGACTCAAAATCAGACCCTCAATCCGAATGAAAAACAGCATTGTGATCCAAGATAAAAAAAAAAAATTACATTCTCAACTAAAAGTTTCAAAATTACTTCTTTAAAAATTAACTTTTTCCTTGCACTGATAAAAACTCACTAGAATTACAAAATTATTTAAATCCATCATAACATTATGAGTACAAATGACATAAATGCATGGGTAATCTCAACAAAAAAATACAGCTTCAATCGAAAAACGAAAAAAATCAAAAAGAAAAAAATTCCAAAATGGCGGCTGAAATTTTTTCTAAAATTCACCACGTGTTCCACCGGTCAAAAAAAATTCTTCCCCATGGTCGTTCCTGGCGACGTGCATTTCTTAACAATTACTGCTGGCTTGAATGCAACAATTACCCGGGGGGGGACACATCCGTTGTCTCTCTCTCTACCTCTGGCACATACATTCAGTATCTCCCACTCTCTCACTGCTTGGAGGGGGAATGTATCCTCCTAGTGTCCTTCTCTCTCTTTTTCTCGATAGCATACACTCTCTTTTTTTTTTCTATCTTCAAAACAATTCAAAACTATGGCAAATGACCTAAATGGCAAATTCAATCATACAGCAAAAAAAAATTTTTTTTCCTTTCTCTCTGTCTTTCCTCACAAAATTTCAACTTATACATATCAAAACAAAATATCCCTTTCTCTTTTTCTCTTTCTTTGGCATATACACTCTGTCTCTCCCTTTTTTTTCATAGCATACAAACTGTCTCTCTTTTTCTCTCTATATTTTAAACAATTTAAACAATCTACTAACAATTTTCAATGGCATTTTTTTTTCTTTAAACAATTCTAAAAACTTCTGCAAAGTTCAAAATTATACAACACAAATTAATTGTCTCTTTTTTTTTTTCTTAAAACAATGTCTCTCCTTCTTTCCTTCAGTCAAGACTTTAAGTCGGATTTCTTTTTTTTTCTTTCTGAAAGTACTTAACACAATGTCCCTTTTGTCTTCTTTTTTTCTTTCTTTTCAACATTCTATCTTAACTTCAATTTTTTTTTTTTTTGTGACAAATCTAGATAGATCTTTGAATATTAGTTCACTCTTTTTTTTCTATTGTCTTTTTCTATAGTCTGTTTCTAAAAACATGTGTGTGTATGTGTGCGTTCGTTACTTACGTTTTTCTTTTTAAGTTCTATCACGTTTTTTTTTCTTCTTCTTTCTTTTTCTCTGCTTCATATTTCTGCCTTTCTTTTTATTCTGTCCAGTGGCACGTTGTCCAGGTTTGAATCTGATCACGTCTTGATGGCGTGACTGGTCTTAAGGCACCAAATATCTATTATGTTACGTAGCGCCTTTTCTTTTCTTCTCTGTCTAGTCTTCTATCTTCTAATAGTCTTCTAATGGTCGGGTATATCTTCTACAGGTCTCGTCTGGTCTTTCTTATCTGGGGATTCCGTGTCTGGTTCTGCTGGGGACCATTTCTTATCAGAAGCCTTGTGTCATTGTTAGCTTTTAGTAATAACAACAAGACTTCGATTTACCTTTGATGTTATTTTATTCCGGATCCCCAGAACCAGACAAAATGCGCGCAGAGAGTCACATCTTGCTAGCTTCAGTCCTAACTCTCAACTGACTAACTGCAACTCACTAAGTTGCTTACCTTAAACCGGAAGGGGGGCTTTCTATCGGGGTTCCGTTCCCACGATTCTATCCCCAGAAAGCAAGGTGAGAGTGAGGTCAAGCATTGTCACTCACTCTCAAGGCCATCAGCTGTACTGATCGCCATAAGGATTTCTATACTACCTTAAAAAGTAATAGGGATCCAATTAATATGTAACATCTTAAGCGGAGTTTAACAGGTTTGAATTCAGAGTTTTCCTTCTCCTAGACTGGTTACCTAGCCATAGTTAAAGAGCCCAGTCTGTCCTGCTATTTGTCCATAGCTGAAGGGAGAATTGGATTCATACCTTTCCCAAGAGTATTAGCGCTATGTGAAATGCAAACAGCTTCAGTCGAGGAATTGAACTCGGGGCGACGAGTCCATTTCCTACAACTCTAACCATTAGACCACACGCCTCCATATATTCCTTAATATGTGGCAATTAAATCTGTGTTGTTGTTGTTAGTGCTCCTCTCCATTTTGCTTTTGTTGTTCTTGAATGGCTGAATCACCATTTTCCCGGGAGATGGATGGGTAGACGTGATCCGCATGTGTGTCTGGTCAGAAACCCTGATTTAATACCCTGCGACTTTTTTCTTTGGGATTGGTTGAAGGAGCAAGTCTACTCTACGAAACCAATTGTTACATAATCTATGCATAGATTATTGTCAACCCCCTGTATTTCTGAAGGGATGGTCACTCACTTATCACAGGCGGGACTTTCCATGGAATATTACAGAAAGCCCGCGAAGTACGTGAAGTCACATGGGACCAAGTTAACTAGTCAGTACCTGCTTGGATGTCCGATGAGAAGCACGGGCACATTATGCACACGCGCGTTGTGTTAGTTAGAAGAAGAACTTTAGTTAAGTAAATAAAAGTTTAAATAAATAATATGGTGTTCTTGCTTGATGAATGTCTTGGCAAAAAGACTGACAAAGAAGAAGGAATGAATCAAGGACGAACAGCCAACAAAAATCTAGAAATAGATTTCAACATGGAGAGAAAGGATAGAAACGACTAGAGATCACCAATGGCCAAAGAAGTAAGTAATGCATATGCATCTCTCTGTCAACCTGTCTGTGTCTATCTCTCCCCCCTCTCCAGTATGTAACACAATCACCTTGGAAGAGATTGAAGGACGAATACGAGAATTTATTTCTGCCATTCCACAAGAGTTCTTGGAATTATCATTCATGAATTTTGAGCCAGATCTCAACGTTAACACTTTCTTGTAAGATGAGACTTCGATTCCCTGAAGAAGCCTTGTTTTCTGTGGGTGTTAATGGCAATAGCCCTCCGACCAGTAACTTGGTTAACGGAACGGACGGACTGCACTCAGTCAGAGAACCGAGTATTTAAGTTCTCAGGTTTGACTTAGTTAGGTTCATTTGCTTAATGGCATACCATCCTCTTATGGGTTATTTAATGCCGAAATTTGATTCATTTGTAAATGTTTGATTATAATAACCAAATTTTCAACGTTCCATTGCATTTATTTAATTACGCTTTGGTACTTTACATAAAAAAGCAGTTGTACAGCCCCTTACCTCCCATTATACAAACCATCAAAGTAAGTTGATCAAGACATGCTGGGCACTACTGGAGATGGAAGGATGAACTTATAGGCAATGCTCTCTAATGGACTCCTACGCATGGACACACAAGTGGTGGCCGCCTAGCAAAAGCTCATACTCAATAACTGATAGGGACGGAGAGAGAGAGAGAGAGAGAGAGAGAGAGAGAGAGAGAGAGAGAGAGAGAGAGAGAGAGAGAATCCGTGCTGTCAGCATGTCTTGATGATAATAACCATTCGTTCATATATAACTATATATTATTTTTATCTAATACAAATAATTAAAGCAATTATATGTTTCCAAGTGAATATTCTTAATTAACAATGATAATCATTTATTGGCACAGTTATATAGTTTCAAGTATTCCTATCCAACATCCATTCCACACCCCAGAACTATAGAAATTAAGCCTCATCACAGGATGCAGTTTAGTGTCCTCATCAGGACCCCCCCCCTTTTGGTGTGTGAGGTAGGGAATATTACCATTTTACTGGGGGACACAGGTGGCGTAATCTTAGCCCTGCCGACAGGGCAGCTTAATTTCATGTTAAACTACTAACTGAATCTTAAAATTATTACACACTTCTTTGCTCATAGGACAGTGTATAAGTATGTATTTACGAACCTGTTCCCTACGGATAGGATGTGACAAAAGGTCGCAAGTATAGGGCATCCAGCCAGGATTGAACTCGCTATTTAGTAGTAATGGATCTGCGAGACTAGCTTGCTAACCATTACACTACGATGGGCGCCCGAGGTATGTATTTACCCAACCTGTTCGGCACAAGTAGGATGTAACACAAGGTCGCAAGTATGGGGCATCCTGCGAGGATTGAACTCGTTAGTAATGGATCTGCGAAACTAGCCTTCTAACCATTAAACCACGACGGGACGTCCTACCTTGTAAATTGTATGTAGGGCTAAGATGTGACACATGTCACAAGTACCGAGCATCCAGCAAGGATCGAACTCAGTATTCAGTAGTAATTGATCTGCTAGACTTGTTTACCAAACATTACACCTCGACGGGACGCCCTACCTTGTAAAAATATATCGCTAATTGACTGCCCTCGAAATTTCCTATAACTCATCAAATATCTACCCCCCCCCCCCAGGAGTGTTGTCCTCCGTGTACATAAAGTGTCCCACCTTTTTCACAATTGAAAACCCATCCTACTGAGACGTTGAAAAAGGTTTTTTTTTCAAGAAAATTTCACGTTGATGTTCAGTAATAAGTAATGCTTATTACAATTGACGTCATGCACAAGCGAGCCGTGACGATAGCTCAAATAGACGAAGTTACTTGACATTAAATCGTCTCACTGTATTAACTCAAATTGACGTCGACAATTTCATCATTGTTATTTCCTGTCTTCATATTTTCATATTTACACATCGAAAAATAATAACACAGGGCAGCATCAGCAGCATCAGCAGCATCAGCAACAACAACACTTTTTCTTTGCTTTTTCAATCGAACATAATGAAAAGAAAGAAACAAAGATGAGAGAGAGAGAGAGAGAGAGAGAGAGAGAGAGAGAGAGAGAGAGAGTTAATCAAGATTACTGTACTTTTACATATATTCTTCGAGATTAAACCTCACCAAATTGTGGCGTCGCCGATAAAGCTGGTGAATCGGTGCACTTTAGAAAGAGCATCAAATGTTTTGCAGCTTAGATCTTGATGGAATGAAACACCTGCCAGGGCACATGACCTATAGAACGATTCGCATGAAAGAGTCAGGTGATAAACATTGTATTTCTCTTTTCTGATTAAGTAACAAACTATTTTAGTATAAAAACGTCTTTGTCATTTTTTAATTTCCCGTAAGTGTTAAAATACTCATAAACTTCTGATTAAAAAGTATTTTTTAAAAAAAAAATTTTGCTATTGAATTTTAATTTGATTACGTGTACCAACGATCTATTTATTTAATTTATTGAAAGTTCAACATCTCCATAAACTTCTGATTAAAATCATTTGTTTACAAAATTTGGAAGCGGAAATTACAGTGACGAGTTAAAATGTGAACCTTTCATTAAGTTGATGAATTGGGGTGCCTATTGAATACTTGGTCCGAATAATTAAAACAATATAAGCCTACCCATGAGAAAAAAAAACAAGAAATCCCCGAAAATAATCAGAAAACACAAAAGTTACTATGGGCAATGGCCATAGTAATTTTTGTGTTTTAGGTTGTATGCCCATTGGAGATACAGCCTCTCATATTCAGAGAGATGTAGTATCGTATGTATATTACAGCCATTAAGGCAGCAAACCAATTTCAACCATCAGTTGATACTACGAATTCATATGAAACATATACTCTTCGAGATATACATATCACAACAGTTACCATGTCTAATAGTGGTGTAAGAAAGGTTCAAAGTTATATATATGATACATGACTCCGACGAAGGTTAACAGACAAAACATTTAATATAGTACAGCACATGGATATGACGAGATACAGAGTACATAGTAAAACAAATTACATGTAGAAAGAAAATACACATTCATGAATGGTACAAGATATACAAAAATACAGACATGAGACTAAGAATAGCCATGTGTATAATTCACTTACAGTAATGTAAGGTGGGGAGCGAAACCCCAACGAGAAGGGGTACCCAAAATCTACCTCATGTGTCTCGTGGTTACTGGAACAGGAAAAGAGACAGAAGAGTTTGAACCCGGCGCTTAAATACTATAGCCCCTCGCGGGCACAGCAAACTAAACGGGCAGACAACTCAACGGGAAGATAATCCCTACAGTGGCGTAGTTTCTTTGTTCTACTTACAGTTAGATATCCTGAAAAATTCATGCAATACTCAGTATTTTCTAGACAGGCCATTATATTGTCATGCATAGCGAGTTAGTCCTTCAGATCCATTCTACTGAATAACGAGTTCGATTCTCGGTGGATGCTCCATTCTCCTGTCTTTGTGTCAGATACTACCAGTGCGTCATATCATGAGGTAATGGTTACGAATAGCGAGTTTGATCCCCCGCAGGATGTCCCATATTTACGCCCTTGTGTCACATCCTATACGTGGCAAATGTTAGGTAAAACGTGCATCCTATCATGGTGTAACGGTTGAAAGTTAGTCTCGCAGATCCACTCTACTGATTAGTGAGTTCTATCCTTTCTGAATGTCCCATTCTTGCGATCATTTGGGAAAACGGTTGGGTAAATACCTATTCTCAATCTCGTTGAGGTGGAGTTAAAAAGTATACCGTTTGTTTAGGACAGGTATAATTACCAACACAGGAACATGTATCATACATCAAAATGAAGCTGGTCCTCTGTGGATCACATCCCTACTTCTCCACATAGGTGTGTCAAAAAGTAATACCATTTTGTTTAGGACAGTATAATTACCAACACAGGAACATGTATCATACATCAAAATGAAGCTGTTCCCTGTGGATCACATCCCTACTTCTCCACATAGTCACCGTTTCGCCCAATAGCAATGTTCTACCTTCAAATGAGAACATGTATCCTTCTCACTGGAATAACGTTTGCCTCAGACCATCATCTCTTTGCTCCCACGAAAGAGGATTTGAGAGGGAAACGTTATTCCAGTGACGGGAAAGTGAAATCTGTAG